>VCCN01001378.1:2291695-2312530 GCA_006491835.1 Architeuthis dux | reverse complement strand
TTTTTTTTAAATGTGTGATATGGTAATGATGATTAAAATAAGATACAGACTATCTAATAAAACTAACGTAAGCATTATAGGAATCAAGTGTATCCCTGAAAGTTATTAACTTAAGGCCATTAAATATAAAGTGTTATATTCCCTTATTCAATTGGGTGGACTTAAATTAGTAATTTTTATATATTTCTTGGGTTACTGAGCAAGAGGTAAATGCAAATAGCTGCATCCTTACTTTGGTTGTTATAGTCACAGTGTTTCAGCCATTGCACCATCAAGCCTTCTTCAGGTTCCTGTCATTTTTGGTAATGTTCTTGGAATTTAGAACTAAACCCTTTATTTAATCCATGGGATTAGTCTGTTCTCATTCTGCTGTCCATGCCAGGGGGGGATATCTTGTATGAGTTATTATTCTTAGTTAGTTCGTCCTTGTGAGGCCACTTTTGTTCGTTCCACTGAACCAGAGTGTGGATTACACTGCCTGACCCAGGATGACCAGCAGGTGAACTGTATATACTTAACCAAGAAGAAGGCTGGAGAGTACAATGTCCCAAACGTTATGACGATAACAACTAAGATGAGGATAACAGTTTCAATAAATCAGTGTGTAATAATGATAATTCCTCATCTTAGAAATTCAGACAGAAATTGCATCTCTTGTGTTTCGTTAACATTTTCATATCAACAATATGTAGCGTATTATTGTCTCCTCCAATAATACAGTAGACATTGTTATGAAATGAGGAAAATAGTCTCAAAAATATTTGCTAACATGTGATGAGTCTGAAGAAACCAAAGATTTTTGGCAATATGTCTCAGAAAATATACATAATGCTAAACCTTAAGAACATCATAACTCCAAATTTCATACATTTCACGAGGCAACAGAGAAGAATTCAGTTTAGTTACCAAAACATTTTTGCCATGATTTTCAAATGTTTGCTTCAAAAAATCAAAATGTTATTATGTAAAGATGAGGTTGCTTTTACATAATTAATGCAATCTTATTAAATTACACTGAGCAACTTTAAAAAAAGAATTTTTATTCCTGGGTAATAAGTGTTATTTTCTGATTGGTTATGTCTAAAAAGTATAGAAAAGGTCAATTATTCCCATCAAACTTTGCTTTTGTGATCAGAACATTGATATTTTGTAATGTGTACCTATGTTGGCCCTGACAGCTCAGGGAAGGTACTTGAAGGCTGCACACTCCTTATCTAGAGCTGTGACAAATTGTTTTATGTGCAGTGTTTCGGTGGTCAACCAGTGGCTTGACACTTTTCATTGCCACATAGAATTCAGGCAGCTGTGTCCAGTCCGACCTTTGGTAGTGCACCAAGGTGTCCCTGCTGTCCCAAAGGTAAAGATAAATGGGGAAACTTGGTGAAACCACATAGAAGACCCATCAGGAATGCCACCATTTTGAAGGTTCTGATGACAACCCAGTTGTACTCATCATACTTCAAGGCATCTAGCAAGGTCTTGACACCGTTGTATAGCAGGTGAAATGAGGTGCGCAGAATTTGTCTTGATCCCAATAGGCATGCCAAAATATGCCTTGTAGACCTCACACATCTTAGCTGATGCTGCCACAAAGTACTGTCTGAAGGTCAAAGCCGGTGTCTTCATTGGAACACATAAAAATAATATCCTGGAGTGCAAGGAATTCCCCAAGAAGATCATTGGAAGTAGAAAGCAGCTTGGTACAGCGCTTCCATGGCAATCACAAGTCCGAAAACTATGTAGAGCTGGTTGAGACTATGGTAAAATGTTCTGCAGGCTGTCCGTCAAAGTCCATATCCTTGATAAATTCAAGGAGAACATGGGAGCGTATTTGGAGGAGCTAGGCGAGCACTTCCACCAGGATGTACTAGACTTTGAACACCACTACCAAGGGACACATAACAAAACCATGATGGGATATTAAATCTTTGGGATCTGGTTTGTGATAGTGAATACAGTACAATCATAAATCTCAAAAAAACTACTCACTTCTAAATCTTTTGTTATCACTTTTGTTTAACATTAGTGTGCATACATGTTAAGTTAGATTCATATGTTGTTGTTTATCTGAAACAATGATATTCTTTTTTAAATGTGAATAAAAATATGCAAATTCACTTGTTGTACAATTGGAAATAGTTGAATTTAAAAATATCACAGTAATGGTCACAAAAGCAAAGTTTGAAGGGAATAATAGCCATTTTCTATACTTTTAACACATCAGCAATCAGAAAAAACACCCAGGAACAAAAATTGCACAGCATGGTGCTATCAATCCTTTAAAACAAACATTTCTAAACAACCTAAAGAGAAAAATAAATTTTGGAAACTAAGGAACTGATATTTTGCTTCTCTTTTGACAAAGGTGAAAATCATTTTACACAATGTAAACAAGAGACAAGAACATTTTCATTCATACATAAAAAGTGAGAATTATTAAAAATGCAGAAATGACCTTCAAAGAGGTTTTCAGACGATTCAACTCCATGTTGTTAACACAATGTTTTGGCCTATCCATTCTACTACCTTCTTCAGGTGTACTTTCCGAATGTAATGGTGGTAAACAACATTTTGTTTTTAATAGAATTTTTTTTTTAATTGTTCTGTTTATTACCATTACATTCGTAGAATGAATCAACTGAAATGTTATGTTAACAACATAAACAAGGAATTCAATCATTCAAAAATCTCTGAATGTTAATGACCCTTCTCAAAACTATAGACAACAGAATTGACCTTTTGTGTACCTCAGCTGGAACCAATTTCTTCTGATATTTTTCTATGAACATACCTGTTTTGTTCATTTTTTTAAATTGTGCCATTTTACAATTTCTTAAAAAAGAATCGAGAAATGAAGGGTGCCTACTGTATCACAATAGTTAACAAGCTTGTCTTGTGGGTCAATTTTTTAATGGTGTGAGTTTGATCCTCACCAGGTGCTCCATTAAAAATTGCCTTGTGCTGTACTAAGCTTGGTATCTATCAAGAATAGATAAATGACACACACACATATATAAATATAAATATATATATATAAATATATATATATATATATATTCACTCATTCTTTCTTGTTTATGCACAAGAGGACATATGTCTGGATCTATTGTCTGAACCAGGGGTGGCCAAACAATTTTTGTTTATTTTCTTTTGTATGGGTTGTTTCCCTTTGATTAGTTTGTTTTGAAGTGTATTTAAAAAAAAGAGAAATAAACCATCATCTCGCAGATACAAGATTTAAAATTGTCGGGACTTTTAAAAAACAAAATTGTGTATGTATCCACGATAAAGACAATAGCATTGATGCGCTGAACTAGACACACATGGTCTGCTCTGCTTCTTGAGGAAAAGATGCCAGTTTTTACTCTGAGTCCCAGAAAGTAATTGCTAAAAATGTTATTACGTAATATGTAAAATTACTTTTTTAAAGTGCTTCATTGAATTCAACTTCTATCTTGTACAAAGAAGGACTTCGTGAAAACAGACATCGCCACATTTTTCAAGTATTTTTTTTATATTAAATTCATCTTCTACAAAAAAAGATTTTGTGAAAACAGATTTCCCCAAGCGTTAAATAAATCTTGTTTTTTTTTCGTCCAAAATTAAGCCCTGCCTTTACTTATCACAGTGCAAAGAAATGAGCAAAGAACCAAAAATATAAAGTGATAGTGTGAATCCAATGAACACTGGGATAATGAGTTCTTATTTTTAGCGAGTCCTTCAGTCCATTGTGCATTGTTTGTGAAAACACCCTTACATAATAGAGGATATGATTTTAACAGACACTATAAAGCACAACATCAGACAGAAATAGAAGGAAAACTGAATTTAGTGCCTGGGTCCAAGTTACGGGGGAAAATATGTGATTAAGAAATCAAAAGAAGACAAAATATATTTGTTGAAAGATGTGGTGAAAGTTTGACAATGAAAGAAGTGTCCTATGAAATTGCTTTAGCGTTGCTTAAAAAACAGAAACCTTTCTCTGAGATAGAAGAAATTGGTAGGCCTTGTCTCCAAATATTTGCAAGATGTTTTGGTGATAAAAATATCTAAAGAAAAGTAGATTACATTGCACTGTCAAAGCAAACCCTTACAAGATGCACCAAAGAACTTGCTCAAGATGTATCTCAGTGACTGAAAGACCTTATCATGCTTGTACTTTCTTTTCTTTAGCTTTGGACGAATCTACCGACATATGAGATATGGCCCAGTTAAGCATTTTTATAATAGGATTTGAGGAAAATTTGAGTGTCTTTGAAGAACTTCAAGGTCTTGAATCGCTATTTGGCTATTTGTAATCAGCCATTTCAATGATCTAAATTTGAAACTGCAGGACAAGAACAAATTGTTTTCTAGTTTATTGAATGGTATCAATGCATTCAAGATGGAATTAAAACTGTTCATCTGTCAGAAAATGAGGATTTGAAACAGTTTCTGCATTTGAAAGTGTGCTGAGGATAATGGCAATGTATGTGTCATGCATACAGGCCACACCAATTGAGCTAGAAGGCTGACAATTTCAACATTTACTCCTTCTTATGTCTAGAAAAAACTTCTTTTTTTTTTTTTAAATTTCCCCCCTAAATTGACTTTTAGTGAGGGGTTCAATTTGCAATGTAAGTCAATGCTAAATTGATCACTTAGTTTGTGTCATATTTGTTTGTTTAAAATTCAGACTTTTTTTATTGATCACTGCCCAACAAAGGGTGAGAGAAGTAACATATTCATTGATAACCCCTTTTTCCAATTTTTTAATTGATCAACACGGCATGCTGCCTGAAGACGTTGGTCACGTGACGGATTCTATTGAGTGACTAACTAGACCTGTTTTCTTTCATCTTATTCTTTTTCAATTGTTTTTTATCGCAACTTACACAGATTGTCAGTCTATGGCAGTGAGCGAACAAAAATAAGCTTTAGGTAAAGTATGAAATTCTTTTGTTTCTCATCTGCACTGTTTACTCAGACCGTCAGTAAAGTTGTAACAAAAACCAAGTAAAAAAATGTTAAGATGAAACAAATATTTGTCAAAATTGGTAATGGTTGCAAGAAGTTTCAAAATTTTATGTTTGTAAATTTTGCCCATAATATTATGTTTTCAGCTGAGGGGGGCTATTTGAAACCCCTACCTCTGGGCCCCTAATGATAGGGGCGACAAAAGCTTTATAAATTGTAGTGCATTAACTGCATTTCGACTGACATTATACAATAACATGGATATATTTTACATACATGAATTGTATATAAATGATAGTCCAGCCTTTGGGGTTGGTTTTCACTAATTAGGTGATACAGCATGTCTATTTATTGCAAATTTTCCTTTTTTATCAAATCTCACTTAATTTTAGAGGGGGCCCCTCAAGGAACGAAGCCCCCTGGACACCCAAATCTTTAGCTATGCCACTGGTTTTCAGCAATTGCACATAAGCCCTGAAAAGCTTGCAGAGGAGAAAATAGCCAATTGCCTTGAACACACCTTACTGTATGCGGCAAAAAATTTGGAATCCTAGAATCAGCTTGAAATTACCAAAACTAGAAACTCAAAAATATATACGTGATAGATAATTGATAGATTTTGATACTTATTTTCTGATAAACAGATTTTCGGGCAACTTAACTCCTTCTTTTTGCTGTTGATGTTATTACCACAATGTTTTGGCTGGTCGATCCTACAGTCTTCTTCAGGTGTACAATTCAGAAGGAAAGAGAGAGGCTGTAGAATGGATTGGCGGAAACTTTGTGTAATTGACAGTGGAACTCTTCAATGAAGAGCATAAAAAATAGTGGAACTCTTCTGTGAACTGAATTTCAAATGGTCAAAGGGAGATAACTTCAATCATAAGTTATTTCCCTTGAAATTGACATTCTATTTTCTTTGTATGAATTTGAAATGTTAAGTAAATATCCTGAGTTATTCCCCTTAGGCAGAAAATTTCCGCTAGCGGGCGTTGTTTTATGTTCTGGTAAACAAGCAGCCATATTGGCTTAAAGAGTAGATAAAGGGGAGCGCGGAAGGACACATGTGTATCGTGACTGCAGTCATTATTTGAATAAATGATCTGTAAGTACCTCTTCTATTTTCATTTTTAATCTGTTAATATCGGTCATTAAACCAAACTTACATTGGTAGCAGAGCATAGTTGAAAAACAAAATGACAGACGATTTTAAAACAGAAAAGATGAACAGTGATTTTCCGAAGACCGAACAAAAAAAAAACAATATGGCCGAAGTTGACCACGTTGAATTGGATTTACCACGCTTACATAAGAGTTAAGAATATTTCACTATTAACATTTTCAGCCAAAATATACTTTTTCAACCCTTAAATATAATACAAAACAGATATGTACATAGAAAGAGCAGAAGAAACAGATTTATTCCCAAAATTACCATTTTGATAACATTTTCAACATTGTAAACAATTGAAGAAAAATGTTTCTAAACAGTTTTTAGAAGTAAAAGTGAAAATCTTCGAACATGTTGAAGCAAAAAAAAAAGTTTTCAGTTATTGTATCAAAAAACATAACCAGTAAACAACTCTGAGGTGAAATGGTGGGCAATAGTTATCAGGATTTTAGTTTCCCTAAACTGAATTTGTTTTACGCTTTATGATAACAGGTAAAACGTAAAAGGTTTATAGGCATTTTCTTCCATGATGGGGAATGATTTCCCGTAACCTAGAATTTCTCTCTCATTAAGTTCAGATAAGATCTGAAATTTTCATTGTATAATATTCAATCTATATGATTAATATTTACCACTGAATTATGATATTTGATGGCATATAAGAATGCCCACCCCATTTCAGTAGAGTATATTGAGTGAAAATCTTTTTGTGAAATTTATAGCTACAGTATAGGAGAACAAACGTGGAAAAAACACGCAACTAGGACAGCGGAATAAATATTTTAATAAAAATACTGATGTAATTTATGAGAGAAAACAGACCATTACTACTGTAATGAGTTCGATCCTGGCTGGGTGCTCCACCACTGTGGCCTTGTGTCAAGTATATTCTGCTTCAGTCTTTAAGTGACTATATATGATCACCTGAGAACCCGTCAGCCACATACAAAGACAACATAATACACACCAATGTGATCTGCAAGATTTGTAAGTACATGTATGCTTGAACAAAGACAGAAACTGTTTTGAGGCATACCACACCCCATTAAATTAGTCTGCTTTTGGCCCACACAATACAATTTAAAAATCAACCAGGAGTGTTATTCTTTTTGTCAATATCAATTCTTTTGTATCTATTCATTATATTGAATGTTATTCTTTAATTCTATGTTTTATTTAACTTTCTACTTTGGTCACTTTTTGGGGCGAGGCACCATATATGATCACTTCATCAGAGGGAGTTTTACCCCATAAACAAAAAGAATTCAGAAAACTTGCAACTGAAAATATCTTGTAATTAGGTCTAGTTTAATATACAAAAAGGTTGTTTTGATATCTAAAATATTTTTAGGGCTGCCCTATAAAGGGTTAAAGTGTATACACAGCTTGGTTTGACACAAGGCCACAGTAGTGGGGCACCCAATGAGGATCGAACTCCTTACAGTAGTAATGCTCAGCATCACAAGCTTGTTAACCATTACTAAACCGATTGCGAAACTAGGGATTTTATGAAATCACTGAAATGGTCACAAAATCACTACTTTTCACAATTTTACTGTAACATGTAAGTATATACAAGTGTGGGTGTATGTATAAGTGCTGGAAAATTGTAGGTATATAAGAAAAAACAAAGAAATGAAACTAGAAAGTAGCTCTGGTGCTTGAATATGTATACACAGAACTATCACCCATTTATTCATCTGAACACAAATGTATTTATTCTCACACATTGGTCATATAGATACACAATTATATACACATTTAAGCAAAGTCTGTAGCTATTGTATATGCTCTCTCTTTTTCTTTAGCTACAAGTTATTTACCTTAATATAAACAGCTTTAATAATAAAAGCAAAAATGAAGCCAAGCAGAAATGAGTGGGAACATTGTACCCTCAAAAAGAAATGAATGGATTTCATATCACATTTATTCAACACTGCCACATGCAGAAATGGTCATTTACACTTTAAATTGTATATTCTATGAAATCAAATCCATGCTAAGCTATTGAATTGAGATTAAATCATGCAGTAATTTATTATCTAATGGCAAAAAAGTCCATCTAAACAAATAGAAAATCTAACTTCAAGGACCTCAAAGATGAAAACAGGGTTGCCAGATTTGGCCAGAAAGGGAGATAATCCAAGCTTTATCTCAGAGACTTGGCCAGCGCAGACATTGGTATAGCGTCGGATTTGCAAATCGAGCGAGTCTGCAGGCAGAGGTTCAATACCAGCCTCTTGCGGCAGGCTCTGGTATTGAATCTCTGCTTCCAGAATCGTTTGATTTCCAAATTCAACCCTATTCCAGTTTCCAGGGTTTAGAAAAAACCATAAACACAGGCCTCCCCCATTATAGCGCAGTCGTGTTATAACGCTGTTGGCTCTCTTGGACCCCAACACCTGCGGTATAACAGGGGATGCCTGTACAATCAGCAGCATTTGCTCTTCTTGCTTTATTATTTTTCAATCTGGGTTTGTATTGTAATGTTCATTTTGCTTATTGTTCCCATCATGGCTTTTCGCATCATCACAAGTTGTTTATACTGAAATTACATTGGATTACAAGGAAACAATGAGAAAAATGAACATACTTAAAAACCCAGGCAGAAAAAAACCAAAATGTTTTAATCCTAGCTGTCACCAGCAAGACTTATGAAGTAAAATATACCAAAACTATAAAACAGCCTGGTTGCATCTCAAGCAATAAGCCCGTAAGATAATGATTTAGTTTGGGCTATCTTAGTAATACTAAACCTTTTCACTAAATACTCAAAAACACTTAGGAATTATGTAAAAAGTTAGAACTACCATAGGGCTAAAGGGAGGTAATTGTGAAACTACCATAAAACCCCTTCTAAACTAAATCACAACAGAAAACTAGCTTTTCTAATCACTAACTTAATAACGGGGAAAGGGAAGGAACAAGGGAGGGAAGGAATGAAGGAGGGAAGGAAGGAATGAAAAGAAGCCAATTCAGAATTTTTATTTCTTTGATTCAAACCATAAAAAAATTGGGATTTATTTACTTATTTTTTACAAAATGTCATGAATTCCCTGCTAATTGCATTGTTTTTTTGTTTTTCTTTAAATTGAAATTTCTTAGAGCTGACATGATTCCGAGAAAACTGAACTTGTACACAATAAGTACACATTTTGAAACTGATCAAAAGCTTTTGATTCATACATAAGTATCTTTCTGTCCAACTAGATAGTATAAAGGTTAGCACATCTGCCTTGTTAAGTAAGTATCATGAGTTATTCCCCTTAGGCGAAAGAGTCCTTATCCATTTCCGGTAACAGGCGCTGTTTTACGTTCTGGTCAATGAGCAGCCATATTGCATTGTGTTATTAGTAGATTAGAGAGATCGAGAACACACGTGTGTGTGTTGTGACTGCGGTCATTTTATGAATAAAGGACCTGTAAGTACATCTGTTTGCATTTTTAACCTGTTAATATCTGTCATTAAACCAACCTTACATGCCTCACATGCAGAAGGTCCCGGGTTCGATTTCCGATATGAGCGAAGAGTGTAGAAAACTCTTCATTAAGACCAATTTCCCTGTGCATTCAGCTGCTAATCGAGTACACTCTAAAGCTGTGTGATTAGGGTTGAGGTACCCTTTCGATGGACTTGCATTCTGCCAAAGGGGTGGTCATAAAAACTTGTAAAAATAAAATATTGGTCTCACCCAGACTTGAAATTTGCAAGGATCACTAAGCTGATGCATGCAATGGAAACTGGGACTTCATCACCAGCCATTATACTCCAATCGGAGTTATGTCCTAAGAGACAGACGCCTTAACTTTTACTTATCTCTCAGAATAGATATAGATTTTCATTTATATATAAGTTATCATGATTAGGTGTACAAATGCTTCTCATCTTTATAAAGAAACAGTTTAATGAAATAGTAGTTTTCACATAATATTTTTTCTCACCTAATCTGCAGTCATAGCTGACTACCTTAAAAAATTTCTTCAAACGAGGTATAATATTTTGCATCATGACATAGTGACCACCCCAATGAGAAAAACCCGATATTGTCAATCCATATAATAAAAATTCAATCTTCTCTTTTAATACAAATATTTTATAATCTTTTGGTTTGCTCTTGATAAAAATTCTGAATTAATCAAAGAAAAGAAATGTAGAAAGGCAGAATAATGAAATGAGTAAAAAAATTTTAAAAATGAAAGTAAAAAAAATGACATCCATTGAAAGCTGAAAAATAGGTGACTTAATGCTTTTAAAAAAAAATCTATTGCTGTAATATTCCAAAGAAGATTTTTAAAAAATAAACACTTTACAATATTTAATAAAAAAAATGGTAAAGAACATAAAAAAGAAAATGAATACTAATATAATAAAACTTCAGGTACTTACCTGTAGATCTCCCATACTGTCTTCGGGTATCACGGTCTACAGGTAGAACAAGTAAAACACTATACCAGAAGTCATTAAAAATCACACACCTGGCCGACAGACAAATACATGCATAACGAGAAATTCTCTGCCAACAGGTGACAAACACAAAGCTTTGCAACATATACAACATAGGATTGCCAGATTTGGCCAGAAGGGAAGATAAGCCACGGTTAATCTTAGAGACTTATCCAAAACAGGCATTGGCATAGCATCGAATTTGGAAATCGAGTGAGTCTGGAGGTAGAAGTTCAATACCAGCTCTTGAGGCTGGTATTGAACATCTGACTCCAAAATTCCAGACTTGCTTGATTTTTCAAATTCAACGCTATTCCAATGCCTGTTTTGGGTAGGTCTCTGAGATAAACCTTGGATTATCTCCCCTTGTGGCAACCCTCATACAACCCATGACCAACACTGAAACAGACATGAATACAAAAACAATTAGGGAGAAAGAAGACATGGATGGTTACATGAAAACAATTGGGACAATGAGATCTCAGTTGTCATGATACCAGAACAAAGTATTAACTAATGCATATAAACAGATAACAACATTTTATTAAAGAATATTATCTGGTTATAAACACTATATAAAAACTGAAGCCAACTCTTTTCTTATAGCTAGATCACAGTTTAGTATATATATATATGTCAGGTTGTAACAAAAGTTCTGTCTGTTTTTCTTTTGTTTTTTACGAATTGTTTCAACAAATCCTGCTTCTATAGTCAAAGAACTCAGAGAACAATTCAATGTTAGCCATATGACTGTTCATAGCAATTTGAAGAAGCTAGGAAAATTGTTAATGGTTGGAAAATGCACCCGAAAACCCCCAATCTAGTAACATACATTTTTATTTTATTAAAAGGCATTCAGAAAAATATTGAGATTGGAAAATAAAAGTTGATTATATCTGTCTGATTTGAAGCCACAAAATAAAGTGTTTTAAATTTGAAGCTAATGTTGAAACTAAAACTAATACAGCAACAATACTGGAAAGTGAATTTGAGAATGGAAATCTCTATTCAGTCCCTTCTGTGAATTGAAAACATTGATACTCTAATCAGAATGAATATAGCATTGCAATTTCAAGCCAATAAAACTGCATGAAGAACTTAAATTTAAGGCTAGAGAGTCTTCTGAACAATCCATTACATTTCAGCTATGGCATGAGTGAGTGCTCTATTGCATTTAGAATAGTTGTCCGTGTTTCATTTGTCAACACCATTGAGTGTTAATCCAAACACAACGACAACAACGTTCCACCTGATATAATACCAAAGGTAAGAAACACAGGGAAAGAGAAGCAAATGTTTTCTGGTTAAGGATTTAAAAAGAGAAAAAATAGAGAAAGAAAAGGAAAAAGAGTGAAAGAGAAAGTGAGTATAGAAAAAAACAAAAAACATCAAAACATGGATCTTGTCCTCAGTACTACTGATAACTTGGTTATGGACTATTTGTAACCACTTGTAATTGACAGTGGAAGTCTTCTGTGAATTGAATAAAAAAATTCACCAATTTCAAAGGAAGATAATTTTAATCAGGAGTTACTAGGAAGTTACTTCCCTTGAAATTGACATTCTGTTTTCTTTATATGAATTTAAGAGTTACACTCATTCTAGGGAATTCAAAAAGTAATTCAAGTTACTTCCCTAACACTGTTTGATAATTTTTAAATATTTTTCATTTTTTAAAATCCTATTTATTGAAGAGTTCCATAGCGGTTACAAACAGTCTATGAAAAGTAGAACTTTCTACAATAAAGTTGTCATGACTGCACATTCGGATTCTGTTGTTAATGTTCAAGAAGGAATTTAAGATGGAATCACTGCAAGAAAATCGTTTTTCTCTAATTCATCTATATAACAAGAGCCGTGTCTGTCACACTTATAGTATCAGTAGCAGCCATCAGCCCCTCTCCCTTCTTACTCCATATTAAACTACCAAATTTCTTTTCTCCTCTCTCCCTTCCTAATGTGTCTGTAATGCTTATAGTATTAGTAGCAGCCATCAGTTGAGCCTGTTGTCGTACTCTTATGATAACCATCAGAGAAGTGACATCATGGACTAGTTATTAAAATATTTAAATTATAGGATACTTTGGGGTCCAATACACCTCAATTCATATGAAACAAAATCAATGGTCTTTTTTCACTGAATAAACATAAGTAGTGGATGATATACAATTAAGGTAAAGGAGATTAAAAGCTACATGTTCTTTAACTTAGGTTCATTAAAAAAAATGAATGTCATTATCTAGGGAAATAACATCTGACTGAAATTATGCCCCTTTGACTAGTAGATGATTTTTTTTTTTCCGATTCAATTCACAGAAGTGTTCCATTATTTTTAATTCTATTCATTGAAGAGTTCCACTGTTGTTACAAACGGTGTATGAATTTAAGAGTTAAAAGAAATATTTGAGATTGTATAAACTTTCAAATATGTTTTGAATATTAAACTTTCTCTTTCTCTTCATTTTCATATTTTTTCAGAGACTGTGGTTCAAGATTTAAAAAGAAATTAAATAATGGGGAAAAACAGAAATGAAACACAGTTTTTAAAAAACTAGACAAATAAAATAAAAATGTCAAAGCAATTTCGGATAAAAAAAAGAAAAAATTTATTGAAAAATAAACAAAAAATAAACACAACAATAAAAATTGAAAAAAAATAATCAATTTAGTTGCATGAATAGCATTGAAGTAAAAAATGTCTTTTTTATTGTCAGTTCTATAACTATGTTTTATAAGGGAGATAACTCAAAATTACCCATTATAGCAGTGGAAGCTCTGGTGACCTGGCAAGAACTTTTCATTACTTTTTTATATCTATAATATATATAAGATTGAAAGGACAATTCCAAAGACCTTGTTATGTACAAATGAGATTTCTTAGTTTATTTTGACGTTTCGCCAGTTTATTCTGGCTTCTTCAGAAAAAGTGATGGCGATACAAGAAATTGTCTGATATATATAGTCCATGTCTGGTTGTGGACGGTTTAGTGATTAATAATTGAATTAAGGATATTAAGTGTTTCAAATAATAGACTTGGATGACACGTCTTGAAAGATGAGTGTTTATTTTTCAATTTAAAACACCTAATATGAAATAAACTAAGAAATCTCATTTGTACACAACAAGGTCTTCGAATTGTCCTTTCAATCTAATAGTGTTGGATAAATTATAATCCACATGAATACACAGGTCATATATATATTTATAAGAAAGAGAAAGATTAGCATTCAATTTTCAATGCCCAGCTGTATGTAAAGAATATGATACTGTCTACTAACTGCAAAAGAAAACTTCAGTGATCAGTTGGAAACAAACAAGATTTTGCTTAATGCCAGTGACCAGTTGGAAACAAATGATTCGACATTGTAAGTCATTTTCTGGTTGCATTTACTTAGTTACTTGAACCAGGTTTTCTCATCTGTGGGACTGGACTGATGAGTTATCTCATCCGTGGCTGCGAACAGGTTAAATACTTGAGCTATTTATATAAAAAAGTAATCTGTGCATAAAGTTGTGCAAACATTCACTAGTCCTCATATCACTGAAGTAAATACTTCCTGGACTTGTCTAGTTTGTCACGCCATCTTATTTTTCACCGCATATAATCTCTGGGGATCCACGTTGAAAACTAACAGTCTGTAAATTGTTACATCTTAATAAATATAGAGGACAGGTATCTGTCTGCTCAACTTGGCAATGTTAGAACTGATTTTAACTTAGTTGATACAATATTTAACAGACTGATGTAGATGGGATCTTATTTAAAAGGGAAATTCAGGTATTCTGAGATTTATGTTTTACAATATAGAATTGTGAATAATTAAATGCAGTATCATTTATTTATTTATATCCAGCAACAGTCGCTTTGAAAATGATAAATAAAATGTATGCAGGCTGAAATAAATATTGGGACTTGAAAAAAGTGAAATAATAAGAGTTAAAACAATAAAATAAAATTATTTTTTTTTGTGAATTAGAAATAAAAAAAAGAGACAATGTGTAGAAATAATAAAACATGCCAGTGTTTAATTTAAAAACAACATCGAATAATTCCTTTTCTTTTCCTTATTATTTCCTGCTTTTCTTTTTTTTCTTTTTAAACAAAAAATAGGAGATATTTATTATCATTTAGAGATATTTATTATCATATAAATTGAATGACCTCCATTTTGTCTCTACAAACAATGGAATGACACTGGGATGTACCCCTCCAGGGTGCACTCCTGGAGATCTCAGGAAACTCCAGTTTCCAAGAATCCCCCTCTTGGCCTTGCTGATGTACTCCAGAGGAAAGCAGAGAGTGATACATCTGGCATCAGCTGCCGGAAGGACTTCAAACCACCTTAAGGAGGCCCCACTCCCTGGTTTGGAATCAGAGTTGTCCTTCTCCTAGACCGGTAGCCTTCACAAGCCTAGAAAAGTGACCAATCTGCCCTACTAGTTTACTCATAGCTGGGGGAGAAGAGATGGATTCATGCCTTTCCAAAGGGCATTAGTGCGAAGTGAACATAAACAGCCTCGACCAGAGTTTGAACTCAGGTCGCCGATTCCATTGTCTACGCCGTTACTGCTACACCAATTGCACGTACACAGGAAAGTCTCCATATACATATGACAGATTTCTTTTGTTCTATCCATTAAGTGATGCATAGTTTTCTCAATGCAAACAGGGAATGATGCATGACATTGATGAGGGAAGAAGAGAGAAACAAAAAGGGAAGAAAACATGAAAGAACACACATTTAAACATTTAAACATGGAATACAAATACAAATGGAATGATCAATATAATAACAACAGAAGATGAGAATGATATTTTCTAAGATTATTACAACTGTTTTAATTTTTAAAACCACATGTTTTTAGGATTGTGGATAAGCAAAGAGGAGAGTGTCAAAGAATTGTATTAACTAAGATCACAAGACAAGTTGTACAAAAAGATCAGGTGATATAAGTGCCAGGTAGACAAGGACTAAAAAGCAGAAACTATTAGGTTCTTTGGAAAATAATGGCCGATTTTATTATACCACATTTTAGTTATGTTGCAGTATAATATGTACTCTGTATTTTTCTAGTCTATGTGTATATATTTCAAGATTAACCATTGTTTCATAAACTTATGTTTTTTTCTTTTACATATAATGGTTTGGTGTCCAATAGGATAAGGGCTATCCGACATAATGATCAAAGGAAAAGACAGTGAGGTGACTCAGAAATAATTTGCAGAAATTATTTATTACCTAACATGTTTCGACTGAGAAAATCAGCCCTTTTCAAAGGTGTCTGGAGAAAAATGGTGAGTCCTACTTCATCCGAGGGTTTGTGTTTGAATTCTCCCCCAAACCCTTTTTCTACAAACACCTTTGAAAAAGGGCCAATTTTTCAGTCGAAACATGATAGGTAATAAATAATTTGCAAAAATTATTTATTACCTATTGACTGAGAAAATCAGTCCTTTTCAAAGGTGTCTGGAGAAAAACATGTGTCCTACTTGATCCAAGGATTTGTGTTTGAATTCTCTCCCAAACCCTCATTTTTCTCCAGACATCTTTGAAAAAGGGCTGATTTTCTCAGTCGAAACATGCAAATTATTTCTGAGTTTCCACACTGTCTTTTCATGTTTAAGACCCCATACTTGAGATGAAAATCAAAGAGTTATGCATCTTTTCAATTCAGCCATTATTTTCTGAACAACCAAATAACAATAACAATAGTTGTTTTTTTTGTTTTTTCTGTGAGGCTGCAATATTCTAACAGTTACACTACTTTGTTGACAAGAAAAGATGTAGACAATAAAAAAAAGATAAGTATATCTTTTTTAGCAGTCAACAAAATAGCATGTTAACATCATGGGAGGTGAAGTTTATTACTAGACACTAATGCAAAGCCTTCTAATAAACTATTTTCTTTTTCTACACAGTTATTTCTTTTTCATTTCAATTTTCAAACAAACTAAAATAATCGAATAATTTTAAATTGAAATAAAATCAATTTGGAAAATTAAAAAGATAATTTTTTTTTCAAGTAATTATTTGTTTCTTTTTTAAAATGAAATTATGCAAAACCTTCTGAAAACTATTATTATTAAATAATAATAATTATTTTTTTTATTAATTATTATTATTATTAAATAAAGATGCCTCTAATGGCATCTTCATCTACAATTTCTGTTAAGAAAATACGTATTCAACCTTAAAATACACATTATTTCAAATAATAAAAGTGTATGAAACTTAATAAATAAAATTACAAGATTATCTGTACAGAGAAACATTTACCAGGCACATTTTATTTATTTATTTATTTTCCTAAATTCTAAAAAATCTAATATTCATTATCCATTTTTGTGTATCATACTGTATATGCCAGTGTATAAAATGGACATTTAATTTTTTTTAAAAACTGCAAATTTTACACTGCATCAAATTCACTGGTATTATGCCTAGGAGACCATCTACCAAAGCTTGCTATAGACATTAATGGGATTTAAATGAGTTGTAATGAGCAGTAGTCCTCAAAATACACTTGTAAACTATCCGTCTTATAGACCGACACATATGGTACATAAAGAAAACCAATTTAAAAAGAAAAAAAAATTAATTCATATCCTCAATAATAATTTTATAAAACTATAAATCAGCATATTTTACTGAAGGAATATTTTCTCAAAATCTTTTTTAAAAATCCAATTATCCTGTATCTTACACAAAAATAATTCTGCAAAGGTCTCTCTTTTTAAATTTTAGCAACTAAAATTAGGGTTATCTTATATGCTATGAAATAAACTAAAAGAATATTATGAATGTAGTATATCCAGAATTACAAATTGTTCAAATGTGGATGAAGGTAGATCATTTATAAAGTCAAATTGATGAAAATATTTAATTTCTTTGTGATTACATCCAAGCATGTCAATATAATAACTTTTGCTTGTAAATGCTTGGTTTGCATGAAAATCTTAGATTAAATTTCATACTTGTATGCTTCTCTGAATTCTTCTAAGGAAGCAAGTGTAATTTTGATATGTCATGTGCACTCATTGGCTTTGGAGTTCATATCATTATTAAATTCCATTGACTATAGTTAAAGATTTACCAAAAAAACAGAATCTCTATTTAATATCAAATTGAATTTTCATTTTGCAATATCTCTGTTTTGAAGATTTTGCTGAAATTAAAATACAATTCATATACATTATCTGTCATTACAATACCTTCTATTATGTATGTGTGTATTTATTTTTATATATATATATATATAGTGTGTATATGGGCAGTAATCCTTCATTAATGCAAGTTGGGTTGAATACGACAGACAAGGAAAACTTTTTCATCTTTTTGGTTAATTTTTAAGAAAAAAGATGAAAAGATTTTCCTTTCCTTTTTAAGAAAAATTAACCAAAAAGATGAAAAGGTTTTCCTTGTCTGTCGTATTCAACTAAACTTGCATTAATATATATATATGTGTCCTGTAATTATTTCCTTTCTGCCAATGTTGTAAGGGTAGCAACTTTACATTGACTAAGCTCGATTGTGGAGAAATTGAATATTCTTAGGTGTCTAGTCAATACAAAGCTACTCCTCCTACATTGCACAGAAAGAAGATAATAACACTGTGTGTGTGTGTGTATATATACTGAATATGCTGGCGTATAAATCATCATTGTGTCCATCAGACTGTCAAGATCATAGGATCTAAACAGACTAATATGATCCATTAGAGGAGAAGCTTGATGCTTAAAAAGTCGACTTATATGCCAGCATATACTGTGTGTGTGTATATATATGTGTGTGTGTGTGTGTATAATGAACATGATAGTGTTTACCATACATTCTTATATCATCAAAAGGTTTTACATAATTTCATAAAGATAAAAAGTCACTTCATCATTGTAAAAAGTTTGTTTATTTATGACAATCCAACACTCATCCTTTGTGTTCTGGTTTCATTACATTTCAACCAGTCCAGTCTCTTGTCATCCTGAGTTGACATTTTATGGCATTGGGATTTATTTCTCTCTTGAATTCAAGGATTTTGTTTTTTGTTACTGTTTGAAGCTACTTCTGGTTTAAATGATCTCAGGGCCAGCCCAAACCTTTATGGGCCCTAAGCAGAATTTGATTTTGGGGCCCTCCCATTGCTCTTGGGGGCCTGGCTCTGAATGATCTTAACAACTGTTGGTTCCTGATAAGTGTCAAATGTTGCAAGTTTCACATCTTTAAAAGTTTTTATCAACATGTCTAACAAAACTAAAATCAACTGAACATTTGAGTCAACTAACTTTGACATGGTTATAGAAGTAATTCTTAGCTATTTTTTTAAAAAGGTAATTACAAAGTCACTCTTAAATAAATCATATATGAAACTATTTGGTTGGAGTAATGGACAGGTAGTTTAGAAGTTTAAAATTCAAAGGATGAAGGAAACTCAAAGAAGTTCTTGTAGGTACTCAATATTTAATAAAGCAACAATATTGTGGTTAAATTTGTTAATATTTCAATGATTATTCACATCATCTCACCTTACCTGTTTATAGCAGTATATAAATGCAAAAATAAGAACTAGAAAAAAGATTATAATTACAAAGTATCTATATTATAATGATCTGATTTCTATGTTTGGAGTTTAGGCACATCGTAGCACAATTTTTGTTTCCACAATAGCATTAAAATGCTCTAACTTGGAGAAAGAATAAAGCAATTTCCAGTCCAATAGGGCCACCGGTTTCCAACAAATTTTTAATTAAGTATAAATATTAAAAAAAAAGTTCTAAGGGAAATAACTCCAAGCCTATAAACTGCTAATTACAGTCATTTCCATTAATTTTCTTATTGAGAAAACTCGAGGAATAAGCAGGGAAAAATCTTGACCTGTCTACACTCATCTCCGTCAGCCATAGTGGCATACCAGAGACGATACTTTTATAGTGATAATTAATATTTGCACATAATTATAGTATGAATTATATAAATATTAAGTGACTTGATATCATACAGAGGCTGCCAAAGACATCCTTTAAATGAGTAGATAAAATAAGAACTAAAATAAAGGGTCTAATTACAAAGTACAGGAGTCCCTTGATATAGCGTGGTTCATTATAGCATGGTTTGCGATTTAAAGGTGGGGTGGGGGGCAATGTGTTTGCCTATAATATCGCCCACTTGACAGAATTTCATCAAAAGATTTGGTCGATACGACTAAAATATTAAATTTCTTCAATTTGAAATCAAGCAACAGATAATTATATATGGTGTTTTATATATAATTTCTTTGATTTTGTGATGGAAACAACATTTTCGTTCACCAGTGAACTTGTTTGGCACTCCTAATTGACTTTTAATTATACGTGGTTATAATACGGTTGTCCTTCTTGGACCCCAACACCCTTCATTAGAAAGGGGGAATATTGTGTAGATAAATCAAACTGTAAAGAAGTGGTGGTGGATGAAAGCAGAAAGTGTCATCTAGTCAGCTAAGGGGCATGGGTGTCTGCTGGGTGGGTTGGGTCAAAGAGGGCATTTGTTCTCCCCTCCCCTTGAATCAGGCCTTCTCACCTAGGGTGAAGGGGTTTGAAAGTTGGAACCTTATAGTCAATAAAGGACATTGGTGCTGTACAATTGTTTTATGTAACCCCAACTTAATGTACCCATATCAAAAGATGGGATTATCCTTCACTGGAAACAGGCTTGCGGCTAAGATATATTCTGAATATATCCTTTTGGAACTGGAAATATATTTCATGTCCCTTCCCCTCAGAAAAGTGGCAGTGGACACCAGTTCTCTAGAATCTTTCATGAACTGCGCTATCCTTAACTCTTGATTGGATTGAACACCTAAAATCTCAGATGTCTATAAGGTTTACATTATTAATCAACAGGGTAGAATATTGCACCTGTTAACAGGCGATGGGAAACAGGTGCTGTAATAGAACATTACTGAATGTAATTTCATTGTTCCTATATTCCCAGTTATTCCCCTTGGATTATTATTATTTCAATTGACTTGACTATGTGCACTGTTGTGTCTATATGGTATCATTTTCTGGGTTTTTTTCCCCGAGATCATCTCTTACATTCTTTTTCAAAAATTGTAATTTGATTACTGGATACAACCTGTCTCTTTAATATTACTTTGCTTATATGTTCTGCTTGTTTCAGAAATGTTTAGAATTGATGTTTATCTCAATATGAATATACATTTATATATGCAGGGTATCCTGTGAGAATGTCCTTTCTGTAACTGTTGTAAGGGGAGTAACTTTGT
>VCCN01001378.1:2267667-2278722 GCA_006491835.1 Architeuthis dux | reverse complement strand
GTCAAAAACTGGTTAAAACATGAATGTAAACGTAGGTTTAGAGTCGGTTCTCTATGTCTGCTATTTAATCATATGAACCTTAATTTTTATATTTTCAAATTGAATTTCGGGTCCCCTAAAATTGTGAGGCCTCCGAGCAACTGCCCAATGTTGTCTTGCAAAAATGTACACGAGAGTCATATGTTTAGTTTCAAGATTAGGGTTTTTTTCTATGATGAATTTTCAAGAGGTCTGTACAGTATAACACCCCTAATTGTTGAAGAACATGTACAATAGCAAAGATGAGGATATTAGTTTGAGGGAGTTTTTAGTGGCAAAATATTTCAGATCTATTTTTTTATTTTCCTAAAAGTGTTGAATTTTTTTATTCCAAATTGAAATCACTCCGTTTACTCATCATCTCCCACTTTTTATTTGTTTGTTTTTTTAGAGTTACTATTTGTTATGCTGTACACATAAATATACATGGTTCCGACACCGAGAATCGAACCCGGGCCGCAACATAGCAAAAACATAGAAGTTTCATGTGTTTTTCTCTCCAGTATATTTTGCATACCAGAATGTTTGGACCAATCAGAGTGAACTAGACAATCTTCGGTTTCCCATAAATAACCCACAATTAGAGGGTTTGTCAGTTGCTAAAAGCGCTGATGGAAACAGAAGAATATTTGACTTTTTACAAAGTCATGACAACGGCAACTGTGTTGTACTCTGATCTGAAGTGAAGTCACTATTGTTTAGTTGTATGAACCTGAAAGACTCAAAATTGCTACATAAGACTACTTATGCTTCATTGTGGTAAATAAAATTAAATTTATTAGATAAATTCATACAACTACTGTTGCAAAAACCCTCATCAGATGATGACTCTGGGGTCAGGCATGGTTTTGGGGCCAAAGCATCATTACCACTAACCCAGGGCACTACAGGAGTAACTCGGAATATCACAAGGCTTTGTTAAAGACTGATGCCAATGTGCGTTCTTGGCACTGGCTCTGTTTCTCTCTATATAGTGCCATGTGACGCATTTGCATGTCATGGACGTTTTTTACCAAAAAACACTTCTACAAATTAAGGTAAAAAAACATTAACACTGAGAAGGTTTTATTGTTATTTAGAGAAATATTCTAAAAAATAAAATATAAATACACTATGCTACCAAAAGATAAACTCATCTATAATAAAAACATTTCAATTTCTATAACTTTCTAATGTTTTAGATAGGTCCACAGTAGAAATGTTGATGCTACCCTTTGTAGTATTAATAAATAAAGGATCTTTTAGAAACACATTTTCAAAGATTTAGGACATTTGAAAAAGAAGATTGAACTATTCTTGCAAGATAGATACATAGATAAATATTTGTTTATATATATATATTTTAGGATATATTTTAAGAAAGGTTAGTTTAAGAATTATGAGTTGTCTATAACTTTAAGAGTCATTAACATTCCAAATTTTCATCTGAATTTTTGAGATGAAGGCTCATCAAAATGCATAGATTTATTTTTTGCTTTTGTCCACATCTTGGTTTATCTTTTGAATACAATGTTTCAGCTTTTGTAACCTATGGCCTTCTTCAAGTGTGTGTCGTAAATGTTGTAATTTATGACACTCCCCATTTACGACACCCACCTGAAGAAAGCCGCAGGGGTACAACGTCCGAAACATTGTGTTTGAAAGATTAACCAAGATGAGGACAACAGTCTGAAAAAATCTATACATATTCAATTGTCCAAACAAAATTTGGAATCTCTTTGTATACTTGATGCCATCAACACAACATCTTGGCTGACCCATTCTTCAGCTTTCATCAGGTGTATAACCTGAGAAAAGAATCAAGCGAGATATTGTGTTGACAATATCAAGGATGCAAAAAAGAGATTCAATTGTCCAAACAAAATTTGAAAAAATTCTGAGGGTTTCCATTTTAGGAGATGATTTTAAAACAAACAGGATATGTCCCTAGTTAAGAAAACAGTCTCAGTGAGTTGTAATTGGTTCTAGGACAACTGCAACCCGGATAATTGCCCCCCTGACAATAGCATAGAAACTCTAAATCTAAAGTAGTTGGCCATGTAAATGATCACACCCATGAGGAAATTGTCCAAGGGGCAATTGTCAAGAATCATTTATCTAGGGAGCAGTTGTCCTATGGGGGGCAATTGTTCCGAGGGCAGTTGTCCTGATACCGTTATAATTAGATTTCTTGGCTGATTAACACCAAAGAGTTTCCAAGCTCAGAAAGAGGCAAAAACAGCAAACAAATGCTCGAGCCTAGAATAAGAAACAATGCAGTGAGCTACACAGTCTGAGAATCTAGCAGTTTTAAGGTCTTTGGTTATTCTTACCATACATATAAACAGTTGACCCTTGGCATCGTATTCAAGAAAGGATTGTTTTGTTTTTTTAAGACACAAATCCAGGAATGGCATTGAAGAGAGATGAAGAAGTAGAATAAGTCTTGGACTATTTAAACCAAGAAAGTTCATTTGAAAGAAGGATTTCCTTCATCAGTTGATTGAAGAAATGTATTTTTGATGTTTTGGATCAAAGGGTTTAATTTAATTAATCAATAATTTTTAAAAGTGTCTGCAAGTTCTGTTTTTTTTTGTTTTTCGAGGGCAATAGTATTATATTGTGATATTTGTGTATTGAATAATAATTTTAGTTTGATATAATTTGTGAAAAATAAACACAAAAGGACACAATTAACTTTACCAGAATTAATCATTTTCAATATTATTAAAGCTACTCATTATATTAAAATAGTCAAGTAACAGTTCATGCTGTTTTGGTTTTTTTGTTCAAGTTTGGCACAAGTTTCATTTTTTCTATCAAAATAAATAATGGCATCTATGATTTTATACCAAAATCAAAAGATCTTTTTAAAAAAAGCTTGTATAAGCTATAGAAATTGTAACCCAAATTTAAACTGATTTGAATAACCCTTACAAAATATCAAGAGACAGACTCTACAACTATCTATGTAATTCAAAGGCAGAAAATCATTAGTTGAGCAATTCTTTTTCAAGGCACAACAAATTTAAACAGAGGTGCAGTATTAATTTTTTCGTTGCCGGAGCATCTTATCTTATACATTTAAAAAAAATTTTTTTTTTTTTTTTACAGAGGTTATGGAGCAGCGCTCCACTCCTAAAGAAGTACTCAATGTGAAGATCAAAGTCTGATTAATGTGTATTATGATAATACATTCCATTATTATATTTTATAGTAAATTATTTTTATATACAATACAGGGTGATACATAAAATGCAACATTCAAAAGGGAAATAACTCTTTAGAAGAAACTTTGGAGTTAGCTGAAAATACAGCTAAGCGTATCAACCAATCAGCTGACTCCTCAGCTACGCCTCTGTGAGCAATTCATCTAATTTTCTAGTTGCCGAATTTGAAGCAATTCACATTGAAAATTCCTATGTTCATTGTTACCCAAACATTTGTTATTGTGGATGAAAATAAAACTTCCAGAGGAAGAAAACCCCAAAATGACAAACAGCTGCAATAAAGTAACTAAAGGAGTGGCATTGTAAGCAGTGGGGGAAAAAGAAAACCTAATTCATAGTGTAAGATGATATACTTTAATTTAATATACATCCTCAGATTATAAAATAAAATGGTTGGGTTAGACTGCTGACCCTCTACTGTACTCTCACTTCCAGAATCTCTGTACAGAAGACAAAGGAAATCAGTTCAACAATGCAGACGTTTCAAGACATAAGAGTTGAAAGAACTGAGGTTGTAGATAGTTATTATATTTTTATAAATTTAAATAAAATAAGTCTGTCTGAACCATTTGATAGATGAGAGGTTCACACAAGTAGTACTGAAAGGTTGACGAGCTGTTAGAAAGGAATGGAAAATAAAAATTTAAAAGAATAGAAAAATTTAGGAAAAAAAAGGAGAGAAAACATAGCATCTATAACACCCATTAATCAAAGAAAGTTCTATACATATCTATCATGTGTGAATGCAAATATGAAAGTTTTTTAAGTTGCCCTTCATTGTCAGTGTTTAAGAATCATAGCAGAAGACAAAAATAATGAACTAGACTGGATGCATAAAATATGTAGCTCATCTATTTTAAAGATGCCAGAAAAATGTCAATATTGCTGATATTATAAATAGATTAATAGCAATTCCTCTCATGAATCACCAATTCAAAGTGTGTATGTCTGTCTATATATATACGGTAGAAGTAATTTGACAATGTGGAAATGAAACATCAAAAACAGTGTGTTGTCTCAAACATACTTATTATCATTAAGATATGCCTTGATGCATTTCACCGAGATTCATTCAGCATCTTCAGAAGCTATTTTGCAGTGCAGTAGACTCCTCACATGTTTGTGTGAAATATATACTGAACTGGGGAAAAGCAGAGAGTGAGTGGATTCCGATTAAATGGAGCATCAGCAGAGCTGGCCTGAGACATGTGAACTAAGCAGATGCTTAGAGCCCCAAAGAGCAGGGGGCAAGAGGCAGTGGGGGCCCCAAAAATCAAATTCTGCTTAGGCCCCCATAAAAGCTTCAGCTGGGCATCAGTTACAGCAATAATCTCTTAGTAGGATCAATTGGGCAAGAAAAGAATCAACCTTTTAAATCGGATTGTCCTTTTTTATTTAAATTCATTTAAAAGGAATGACTGCTTATAGTGACCAAACTTTGTGTTTGCAATGTGTTCCGCTCAAGCTGAATCCACTGTGTGTGCGTGTGTATATATCCACACACAGACACACACACATTCTATACACACAAAGAAATTTTGTGAGTGACCTTTAACCACAGATAAACTTTTGGGCTTTCACTAAATGCTGGATTTTACTTTGGTGCAAATGACAAATGCTGACACTGGTAGGAAATATACAACTAACTCAGCCGTCAAACAGACATTGGATACAATATTACATTTAATCTAAAGTATTGAAGATTTTACAAATATTTAAATGTACTGAATGATGAAAGACAACTATTAAATTTAGTTAAGTAAAAGATTATTGCATGAAATGCTATAATAATTAATGTTAAGTAATTAATGTTAAGCCAATTAGATGGGAGATTGCTTGTGGACTTCTGATGAAAGGTGGCCATATTGTTTATGTTTGGGAAAGCGAGCACCATATTGATTTTGGAGGAGATAGAAGATGAATGTGTCGGGCTATGTAATTAACAGAATAAAAGAGTTTGTAAGTAATCTTCTGTTCTTTTTAAAGTAATTAATTAACATTTTACAAAGATATTTTTTCTTCTTTTTTATTTGCCATGTCTTTGAAATGGTTAGTCTTATTTTGGTAGTTTTGTAAACCCTAAGTCCATCTTATGTAGATATATCTAATTCTTTCCGTTTCCAATTATTAATTTTGGTTTAATAGTTGATTATTTGTTCTGTAACAAATATAACATTTAAATGCTCTATTCTTAAATTTAGTTCAAGACTGAAGATTTAATGATATATTTGTATCATAATATGGGAAATTATAAAGGACTTTTAGCAGCATGAGATATGAACAAATCCTACAAAGATTACCTTACTGTTAGTGAATTTGACTTGAGATGGTCAGCGAAAAGAAGCAATGTGAAGAATAAAAACCTTTTCTCAAAAAACAAAAATCAGTGATGAATATTAGATTTCACCATCAGGGTATTCAGTTTTCTTTTCTAGTTTTGCTACCAACTTCTCCCTCGGAAAAAGAATTCCTTTGAATGCTTTGTTTTAAATAACAAAAATATGGAGAAAGTAAAAGAGACAAACATTTTTAAGAATTCAGCTCTGAACAACAAAGAAGGATAAATGGATTACAAGGTTCACGAATATCCAGCCAAACTGGATAAGAATAATAATGATGGAGATCCCAAGATTATCCTGATTGTCAATAACAAACCATAACCATATACATATATATTAGATTGTAATGACAATACAGAAGACCTTGTTGTGTACAAATGAGATTTTTTAAATTTATTTTGACATTTTGCCAGTTCATTCTGGCTTCTTCAGAAAAAGTGATGGAGATACAAGAAGTTGTCTGCCATACACAGTCCATGTCTGGTTGTGGCCGGTGTGATGTCCCCCTGGCGAGATAAGGGAGCAAACACCTTGAGTTACCTCCCTTGCCACAACCCATAAGTTGGAAGTGAGTTCCCGGTCATGCGCCGGGAAAACCAGGATAAAATAAAGAGAATCACACAAAGTGGAAGGACGAGCAGTCCTCTCTCTGACGATGATTGGTAAACACCACATCTGTCTTTGTCCTTTGTTCCTTTGCTTCATCTTTCCCTTTCAGTGAGATTCCCATGAGCTGGGAGACACTACAGGTGGGTTTAGTGATCAATAATTAAATTAAGTGAATATTAAGTGTTTCAAATAATAGAGACTTGGATGACACGTCTTAACAGCTGAGTGTTTATCTGTCAAATGTTTAATGTGTCTATTGGTGTCTGTCTCCCTGGCAACATAATATTAAAGTTAGACGACAAATATATAAATAAAGATACACACTCAGCTGTTAAGACGTGTCATCCAAGTCTCTATTATTTGAAACATTTAATGTCCACTTAATTAAATTATTGATGACTGAACCTGTCCACAACCAGACATGGACTGTGTATGGCAGACAACTTCATCAATTTTTCTGAAGAAGCAAGAATGAACTGGTGAAACATCAAAATAAACTATAAAAAATCTTATTTGTACACAACAAGGCCTTCTGAATTGTCAGTACAATCTAATATTGTCGGATAAATTATAATCCACATCAATACACTGGTCATATATATATATAATTGCTTGGCTCCGGTAACAATGATCCAAGAGGGTGTTCCACATCTTCACAGGACCTATGCCTGTACGTGAATAGCCCCAAGGCCTGTGCAATGGAGTTTTAAGGTGAGGTGTGGCGTGTACACTATGATCAACCATAATGATCAGAGTATTAACTGATTGACACAAAATATGAAAAGTGGAAGAACACTTAGTTGTAAAAACACAACAATAGAACCGAAACGGAATTAGACTGAGACAATGAGCGGAAAGAGAGAGAGGGGAAAGAAGGGAAGAGACAGACAGAGAGAGAGAGAGGAAAGGAACAGTAAAACAGACTCTTTATACAGAAATACATACATGTGTGTAAAATATGCAAATAATGAGTTATAGACCTGAACCAGAAAAATTTAGCCAGAAAAATAATTAAAAAATGTTCTAATAGAAATTTGAGCAAATCTTCCGATATGAACATTTTATATTTATATTCTTAATCCACAAGAACTCAGACCCATTTCTACTTGAAGGAACTTTATATGGGATTATTGGTAGGCAAATTGACACAGTCACATGACTTCATTAGAATGTTCATTAAATGTCACTTAGTACACTTCATGAGTTAAAAATCAAGAATAAAATATAATATTATATAAGAGACTGTGCAGATCAATTAAATTGTATTTGACACTGTTGTCAAATTGGTTTATTATGGGTTAAGAACATACATATACACTTGCTTATAAAATAATCAAAATAATGTCAGTGTGTGTGTATGTATATATACACATACACACTTCTTCACACAAAATGTTCATCTCATATGGCAGTATATAATATAGACATTTAATTTTAAAATAAACTATGTAAATGCTACACTGCTCTGGTATTATGACTAGGGGGCTGTCTACTTATGCTCAATATGGACAGTTATAGGGCTTGGATGAGTTGCAGTGAGTGGTAGTCCTCTAAATATTCTTGTAAACTATTTATCATAGTCTGGTGTATATAGTAAAGATCACATATGTAGGATACTGAATAGTTATATATATAGAGAATTATTATATAAAATCCTACAAACATGTATAAATATATATGCATAAAGAGAGTGAAACAGAGAGGGAGATGAAGAGGAAAGAGTGGAAGCAAGTAGATTTTGAAAAGTTTGGAAATAATGATAATGGCCAAAAACGAGGGGTAGAGAGAGAGAGAGCAAGACAAATGGAAAAGATGAGAAGAAAAAAAATGAGAGTAAGAGAGAGAAATAGAGGAGCAAGAGAATCGTTCTTAAAAGGAAATCATTGTGCCAAGACCCAAAAAACCAATCATGTAAAAAAAAAAAAAGAAACAAGATTTAAAAAAAAAAAACAAAGAGAGAGAGAGATAGTCAAAAAACCAACGTGAAAAAGGATTCATGTTTACAGAAACATGCAACGAGAGGAAAAAACGAGAAAAAAAGTGCAGAAGATTGACCATGTGATGGAGGGCAGAGTTTCAACATCGTTAGATAAGCAGCAGGTTGTTTTACGTACTGAGTCTAAGCAGCTCCTCCATTCGTCACGGTCGATTGTCACACTGTTCAAGTGAACAACAGGGATATATAAAGGAGATAAACATGATGGAGGTTGGACAGACAGATTTAAGGTGTTTCTTATACATTTGCCTTATTTCTTTTTTTCTTTTTTTTAATTCTCTGAGAGAGAGAAGATATTATATATGACTTTTTTTATTTCATGCTTTTTAGATTTAAAGTTATATTTTTCAATTTTTAAAAAAAAACATTCAACGTTTTGCAAACTGCAAGTTTTGATATTTTATCCATTGGACAGCAGCGTGAAGAGGATTGTAAGATAAAAAAAAATAAATTGTTCATTCATTTTGAGAGTTTTAAAAAAAGACTCACTGTTGCTGAAGGCAATGGTGAAATAATGATTGTGATAATTAAACAAATTGGATCAAATTTAGAATCCAGACCCCAAATTGATTGAAGTCAAAATCGCAAATCTTTAGATTAAATTGTAATCAAAATTTAATTTGATCAAAACAAGGAATGAAATGTTCAATTCAGACGCCTTTAACTACAAATAAAGAATATTGTGAATAAATAGTATCACAAAATTTTAAAAAAATTATTAATGAAATTAAATTTTGATTTCAGTTTAATCTGAATATTTGCACTTTTGATTTTAATCTGTTTTGGGGGTTCAGATTCTACATTTGATCCAACAAATTAATGTCATTTTATTATTTGATAACAATCAATCATCAGCAAAAAATTGAAATGAAAACTAAATCAATATTTTAAAAATCATCTAAATTTTTTCTGTCTTGGCTTTTTAAGATTCTTCAATGTGTAGTTACTTTTTTTTTTTAAATGAATAAAATAAAACATTTGGTTTTAAAATGCATTTTTTTGATGATAAAAAAATTAAAATTTTTCCCCCCTTTTTGTGTTGTAAAAGCCTGAAACCTTTTGTGGGAAACGAGATTAAATACATAAAGATACCATAAGACAAGGTGAATGGAATATTATGCTTATATTTTAAGAGCATTCAATATGTAATCAATATGTTTATGTCTAATATGTATTAAAGTCAATAAAGAGATAATTAGTAAGAATGAAAACCAATTATTTTTGCTTCTCTCATCAAAATTGGCAGAAGACAAACAAGCGAAGACATAAATTATATTATTTCTTGGGATAAATTAAATTGTTAAATTATTTTTATGTGCACCGGTTTTTAACATTGAGTGGGCAACATGATAAAGGTTTGTATGGAAATAAAGTTGTTGAATCACTGTAGCCATGATCACCTGACCAAGAAACAAAAAACATGTATTCTTCCCTTTTCACTCGTCTGTATATCTGTTTCAGTGCTCTTGATCACATTTTTTGGCATAGAGCCTTGAAAATGTTCATGTGTAGTCCAGTAGTTACTTGTTTTTATGGAGATGCTCGATTTACAATAATAATCCATCATGAAATGAACACATATATTTTGCCAGCGCCATGATGTAGCATCATTGTGACGTTTAGGTGTTTGTGGAAAAGCTTGGTTGGAATAAATGAGAGAGAGAGTGAGTAAGTATATGGTTTAATTTTTAAAAAATCAAAATTATATCCTTTTTTTTGTCCTACTGGTTCTGAAACACCCATTCCTGGTCGGTCGCATGTCAGCACCTTTGATCTCACCAAGCCATGTATTGCTCTATGTAACTTTGTATCACTGTCTGAAGAGTCGGGTAGGTTAGTAAAGTCTGGGGTGACAGAGAAATAAGCTTACAGAGTGGGGGTATTGTGACAAAAGCAAAGCAACTAGGCTACAGTGATTCATTTTTAGGCAGAGGTGGCAATATATTTTTATTTATTTTATTTGTGCGCTCGGCTACGGTGATTCATTTTTAGGCAGAGTTGGCAATATATCTTTATTTGTGCGTTTTTTTAAACATAAAATAGGCGAGTGAGTGAAACATTACAAGTTTGTATAGAAATATTATTTATTTTATTTGTGCGCCGTTCAAAGCAATAACAATATAATTTATTTGTTTACTTCTGTTTTTCTTTGATAGGGGAGATAATCTTTAGTTCATTTTAAGGCTAACTGGAGTTACCTCCATTTTATGCACGGAAACTCAGAATCAACCAAACTTTAATTTAAATAAATATCAAGGTAGCCATAAGTTGCTGCCTGTATTTTTAACCAAAATGTTAATAATTTATATTTGTCAGAAAATAGAATCTTTATCCTAATCTATGTGAATGCATGTAGACAGTGAAAACATTTTACATTCGTTCTGATATTTCAGAAAACCTTTCTTTTTAAAGTTGTCTCCCTTGTTGTATTATTTGCATATGTAACTTTTTAACTCTCTAATCAATTATCATTCTGATGAGAGAAGGAAATTTGGGGGAAATTTTACAAAATATCTTAAATATTCTTAGATAAAAGATTAAAAAAAGTAATTGTCAAGACTTTAATCAGATAAATGATTATTTTAAAATTCTATTTTATATGTATAGGAATTATAGCAATATTGCAAGTATTTTTTTTTAAATTTTAGATTCAGTCAGCTGAAAGAAAAGTGTTCATTATACAAAGATATGTGCATTCTGCTGGAAAAGGAATGATTTTTAATAAGCTGAAAATACAAATGGAAACAAAAAAAACAACAGTTAAACAAAAAAGAGCAGAAGACAAAATATCCAGAAAAATAAAAATGAAAACAACAAAGAAACAAAACACAAAAAAACATTTCTATCCTCAACAATCAAACAC
>VCCN01001378.1:2251195-2262127 GCA_006491835.1 Architeuthis dux | reverse complement strand
AGCTATTACTGGGTGAGAGAAAAAATACAAATAAAACATAGATGTATGTTACATTAAGGAAACATAGTTTTTGTAAATTTTACGCTTATGATATTAGTCGTTGAAGTTGTTGTCTGGATTGTAATTATCAAAATAATTTAATAAAAAACTGTGTGTGGCGGCATTTGTATTTTTTCACATTTTTTTTATTCGATATATATATATATATTACACAATACAGAAGTTGCAGTAATCATCTTGAGTCGGTATAGAAATAGGAGTGGAGTTTGACCCTGCAGTAACCAGGCTTGTCAATAGAAATTTGCTAGACAGGATATGATTTCCGAGGATGCAAAAATGTAACATTGCTGGCAAGAGTTTAGAAATCACAGGAAATGAAGGAATCAGATGTAAACGATCCAAATCCACATAAATAAAAAAACAAAAACAAAATCCACAAACGAAAAGAAAATACTGAAACCCAATCTCTTTTCCTTTACCTTCATTTTCTCTGCTGTTATCTCTGATCTACTCAAATTTCAATATTGTCTGGTTATGTATCACTTGCACCGGCAACACCAATGGAGCTAGAGGGCTGGAAATTTCAACATTTACTCCTTATTATGTCTAGAACAAAACGCTTTTTGTTTTTTGAAAATTGACCCCTAAATAGGTTTTTAGTGGGTGGTTAAATTTGCAATATAAGTTTTTACTAAATTGATCCCTTAGTTGTTGTGCGGCAGCATTCATGCTTGGTTTTTTTAAATATCAGACTTTTTTAGTCACACTGGAATTTTCAACATTTACTCCTTATTATGTCTAGAAAAAACTTCTTTTTTAAAAAAAATTACCCCCCTAAATAGGTTTTTAGTGGGTGGTTCAATTTGCAATATAAGTTTTCGCTAAATTGATCCCTTAGTTTGTGTGCTGCAGCATTCAAGCTTGTTTTTTTTAAATATCAGACTTTTTTAGTCATCACTGCCCAACAAAAGGTGAGAGAAGTAACTTTTAACACCCCTTTTTCCAATTTTATAATTGATCACCCCCAACACGGCAAGCTGCTAAAAGATATTGGTAACGTGATGGTTTCTATTGAGTGACTAACCAGACCTGTTTTCTCATTTTTCATGTCCTATTCTTAATCTCCCTCTCTTTCTATTCACACACACACACTCTATTTTTATCTTACTCTCCCAGGATCTCTGATTATTCTGTCTCCAGGGCCATAGCCGAGGGAGGTAGGGTGTGTGGAGGGAGATTTAAAAAGCTTTATGAATAGTAGTTCACCTACTGCATTTCTACTAACATTACATAATAACAAATGATAATTATACTGACATTTATTAGTTGAGAACCTATATTTGCCCGGCGCTGATGTGAGTGACTGCTAAATGAGTGGCCTAAATCGTAAATGTGAATAAAGAAACAAACCCTGTGCGTGGATCAAACCCGTGTGAGCTAACAAAGATCTCATGGTAGGCAGGAGTCTTTTCTTTCTTTATTCACATTTACGATTTTGTCCGCTCATTTGGCAGTTGCCCACACTGGCGCCAGGCAAATATAGGTTCTCAACTAATAAATGTCATTATAATTATCATATTCTGTCGGATATAAAATTATCCATCATTTGATTTCATAATAACAAATCTCACTAAATGTTGGTATATGTGGAGCCAATCCCCCTGGGCCCCCGAATCTCACGCCCCTGTCTGTGTCATATATCTCAAAGCGCTTCTAATTTACTCTCTCTCTCTCTCTAGTTCTAATCTATTTTGTATCTCTCTTTCCCCCCAGTCTTCTTAATTTTTTGATCTTATTCCAAGTTGTCTTGGCCAATCAGATGGATTCAAATTTCCTGCAAGAAAGGAAGAGTAATTTCCCTTTTATACACACAGGAAATATCTTGAAAGATGTAAACTAATGTCATTAGAAACTGTCAACAGAGGTTTCTCCAGTTTTTAAGAGATTCTGGCTCTCTATCTATCTGTCATGTGCACAGGCCACGCAAATGAGGCTAGAGGGATGAAAATTTAAACATTTTCTCCTTATTATGTCTACTTTGTCTTTCTAAATATCACCACAGTCTTAATGTTTTTCTAGTGTTTTGAACACCCCCCTCCCAAAATGAGTTTTATGGGAGGGGTTTAAATTTACAATGTAAGTTTATGGTGAATTAGTCCCTTAGTTTCTGGCTGTGTTCATGCTTGAAAATTCAGACTTTTTAGGGATCCAACAAAAATTATACATTGATTAGCCCTTTTTTAATTGATCACCCTCAACACTGATGCCAAACTAAAATTAACTCAAACTCAAAAGTCCATATATATATATATATATACACATACACACATGTACAGTATCGCCCATAAATAAGTACACCCCTAACACTATTTTATAGAAATTTGTCTTCTAAACCAAATTTTATTATTTCTAGTGGAACATTACACCATCAAATGGATATTATCAGGTATTATGTATGTCCAAACTCTACAGCATTGGAACTCTGGTGCCAAAAATAAGAATATGTTGACATCCAAAGATGAGTACAACACAAAAAGATATTTTTGGCAACAGTTTCAGTGCTGTAGAGTTTGGTCATAAATAATCACTTATATTTTGTTTTGTTTTTATTTTTCAAGTGATATTGATGCATTACACTCATTTAAAATAGTGAAAACTAAATTTGCTGTCCACCAGGAGAGAGTGGTCCATGAAATGTGTGCTCTGCAGCAGGGGTCGGCAAACTATAGGCCAAATCTGGTCCACAGTCTCATTTTATATGGCCTTGCAAACAAAAATTCTTTATTTTCCTTATCTATCGAAAAATAGAGCAAAAGTCTCATTTTTGCAGAAGGCTCAAATGAATCCATGTGATCAATAGTAGGGGTTAGTTTACGTAGGTATATTCACCTATGAAAAAACATTAAAGTATTCAAAAAACAAGCTGTTCCCATAGCCTTGTATAATCCATTACTATTTTTTGGCTTGGTTTGCAAGCCATAAAAACATTCCTAATACAGCCTCCCCTCCCCAAAAGTTTGCTGACCCCTACACTACAGTAATAGACCTACCAAGGAAGAGTGGTCCAAAGAATGTATGCTTTCCAGTAATACAGCCACCAAGAGAGAATGGCCCATAAAATGTATGCTCTAAAGTAATTCACCCAAGAGAGAGTGGTCCATAAAATGTATGCTCTAAAGAAATACAGCCACCAAGAGAGAGTGGTCCAGGAAATGTATGCTCTAAAGTAATTCACCCAAGAGAGAGTAGTTCATAAAATGTATGCTCTAAAGAAATACACCCAGGTGTGAATGGTCCATGAAATGTATGCTCTACAGTAATTCACCCAAGAGAGAATGGTCCATAAAATGTATGCTCTCCATAAAACATCTCTAACCACTAAGCTATTGTTTTGGAACTTTTCAGCCAAGAGATCAGCTAATGGACTTCCCAAATATCCTCAAGTAATATAAACTTAAATAGAACTATAAATAATGCATAAAGCACTTCTTATTTTCTGCAGGTTATAAGGTGAGTGCTATTCTGGTAAATCCTCAAAATACATTTCTGCCTACCTAAAACACACATAGCTAAATAGAGAAGACTTTCTTTTTTTTTTAGCTTTTGTAACATCTGCTGAGGCAAGCAAATACTGCAGAGCAGACATATGAAGATGGATCAACGTTAATGCGTTCAATGTACTTTGAAGGAAAAGATCTGATTGGAAGGAAAAGAAACTGAGTGACATCTAACTGTAATTGAAGAAAATCTCTGTGTGTGTATGCAACCCGATTACTTGACAACTGTATGTACCATTGTATGAAGTTGACATTCACCAGATATATTAGTCAGCACATAAGGCAGTGCAATGTCGAGTTTGAAGTTTTTGAGGATCAGAAATCTAATATTAAAAAATTAAGATCTTTATTCATATTCAAATGTTTCTTTAGATGATTGAACTCCTTCTTGCTGTTTGTGTTGTAAGCACAACGTTTCGGCTGATTCATTCTTCGGTCTTCTTCATGTAAAATCCGAGTGTGATGGGCTAAACAGAAGATTTTTTTATTTCAAAGGGGGTAACCCTTATAACGCAGGGGTGTTTCTGTGTCTTTGTCTTGTCGGGTTTAGGTCTGTTGAGAAGTGGAAGCCACATCAGGTTGAACTCCATACTTGTCTGACTAATGCATTTAGTCGACATGTTGATGTAAGCTGCTTCTTTGATCTCAAAGAACCATTTGAATATTAATGACCCTTCTCAAAACTATAGAAACTATCTTTATGCATATTCTATAAGTTATCTTTCTTGACTTCCACTCTTTAGAATTATCTAAATTTAGTTATAAAATATCTAATTTGGCAACACTAAAGAGAAGAAACCGAAATACTTGAAAGCCATAGTTTTGTATGATGTATGAAAAATTATTTTACATGGCAATTATAGCAGGCTGCTCCACACACCATAAAGTCAGGCCCCTTCCAAACATGCACCTTTGGAACGGGAACTGCCCTAGTATATTCGCATGAAAAAATGTTGTCCTTTTAGGGAGCCACAATCACCTTTCATAATGACTTAATTATATTTGAGTGTAAAAAAAGGGTAACATATACACATATATTACTGATTTTTAGCTACAAAAAGTGGGAGTCACATTATATTCGATATCACATTGTACTTAAGTACATACGGTACATTGTGACTGTCTTCAAGTGATTCTGTCACAAAACCTTGTTTATCTTTTCTGCCAAGCAAAATCAGAGCCGCTAATGCTACTTCTGAACCTTTGAAAAACTGTTTTTATATGTAAGAACAAACATCAAAATATAGTATTTAATCAAATTCTCTCCAATGTATAAATAAGAGAATCTGTTGTGCAGTCCTGGTTAGCATGCTTATTGTAATACATTCAACAGCATGGCATAACCACCAGAAAGTCATGGTGATAGGTTCAAAGAACAGGTCAGTGTTACACGTGTTTGAATGAGGGCAAAGCACATAATCTAGTCACATAATTTTAGTATAAACAAATACCTGACTTTACAATGTAACAAATGTGCAGTAATTTCATATTGGTGGGGGGGCTGCAAGCAAAGCGGAAAAACATTTTTTAAGACCACACCCTTTAGATCGCTGGAAAACACCCCTATTGTAAAAAGTACACTATTTAATTGTTGGATATATGATGATATTTAGATATCTAATTGATGAAGATAATTATGAACAGAAGGCTGCATAGGGAATCTTTGAAAATAGAGCTTCAAAATCTGTCAGAAATCAATGTATTTTTCAAGTCATCCGCACTCAGGATAGGTCTATTACCCCTATGAACTAGCAAAAAATAATTGATGGGGATAATTGGTTTATTTACTCTTTCTGTAATCTTAAAGCTAGCTTTTTGTATCATTTTTCGAAAAAATAAGGAATACATATTAGCAAATTATTGGTGGGGCTGAAACCCCCTCAGCTCCCCCGGTTCTGATGTCCCTGAATGTATGTGTGAGTTAAGCATTCATAGTAGTTTGTGGCATGCACTACTAAACACTTTTTTATTTGTCTCTCAAAACATTTATCTTTGGTAAGAAAAACACAGGTTATAAATATAGCATGGAAAAGTTAGTTTTGGTTTATTATTACTAATTTTTTTTACTAGTATTTATTTCATCTTGATTCCTGGTGCTTTTTACCACAACTCTGAGATCATCAATCTATGATTGTTATTAAGCAGCACAGATCAGAAATAAAGAATAAGCCTCTGACAAGACTCAAACACATCCCTTAATTTTGGGAGCCTGCTTTTCCATGGAAGCTGCTTTACTGATTAGGCAGCCTCCCAAGGATCATGGGATGCGAGTTTGAGTTTTGAGTCTTGAGTCTTGATCTAGGTGTTGCAATAAAAACAGAAGAAATTAAGATGAAAGAGTCTTTTAATGACATTCAAGTAAGTAAAATAAACAAATTAGAAAAAACATCACATTTGGCTACAATTATTAACCCACCCACCCCACCTTTTTCCTGATATTTTACTTCTACTTTGGTGTGGGGTTTCATCAGAACTTTTTGTATTTTCATAACTATATATAATGTTTCAGGCTTGATGATCTGATTAATCTGCATATATCGGCTGAATGGACTGACCCAAGTGATTGGTGGTGCATCAAAGTAGAAGCGATATATTAGGAAAAAGGTGGAAAGAAAAGAACAAAAAATAAAGAAAAGGTGATTGTAGCCAAATCTGATGTTTTTTATGGTTTGTTTAAGACAAAAGAAAGACAAGTAAAAAAATGAGTAATAATTGACAGTGCTTCATCTAAGAAATTTGAATACCATTAATTTTTGCTTTGTTGCTTATTTCTGAAGGATTAGTTAAAAGCAATACTCACGGTCGTACAACTAATTCAATTTCTCCGTTTGGTTGTGATATGATTTGTTGTACTTCTTCATAAGTCTTCCCAGTGAGCTCAATTCCATTCCATTCTAATATTTGATCACCTGAAACAAAAATAATAAAAGCTAATAAATATTACTTTTTTCTTTTAACATCATTTGTAATCAAATTAATCAAGTCTTTAAAGAATTTTTAAACATTAACTGAACACCACGTAAAAAGATTAGTTATCCCTTGCCATTCACAGGTTTTCCATTCCCAATTTCGATAAATCGTGGTTCACTCTTAAATAATTTAATGGCAATATTTTTTTTGAGTTTTGTGGCATACCACAAAAAAAAGCATCATAAAAAATATGCTGTACAGTATAAACAAATCGTAAAAATAAATACCACAAACTTTTGACAAAAACGCCTGGAACTTGTAATCTATTAATTTTATCGTTTATAATCTTTGTGTTATTAATAAAAAGAAAGATTGTAGAAAAGTATCAACTAAAAATTATTTATGTAGACAAGATGAACCAGAAGATAATTGTAGTTGAAAACTTGTTTACAATCAAAAAACCGGCCTGTCAAACAGTATTTTAGACATTAAACATTTCTTTCCAATTCACTAGTTAATGAAATTTTTCATTAATTAACTGTATATTCTTTTACTGTATGCTTTACTGTATTCATTGATATTTTTGTACATTTAAAATTTGGGATTGATAAAGTGTTTGTTTATCAAAAGGTTTATGGTACAAGATTTATGTTTTTTGAGGACCAAAAGGGTTGAGGGTTGAGGGGTCTGGGGGTTCAGCAAAGATTATTCACGAATTTAGCGCATTTGTGCTCTCTGGGACCCCTAACCCCCCTAAATGGCAAGTGATAACTATATATATATATATATCATCATCATATATATATATATATGAGGTATTCAACCCACTTCATGGATAAAGTTTATTTAGAAATTAGCTGTATTTTTAATTGTTAAATCAATTTGAAATTTCCTCCCAGCATTACTAATAATAATATAACCAAAAATTGAAAGATGAAAATGTAAATTCAATGATATTAGTTATTGAATGGCAAAAAAGTATTCAACCTCCTTAGTTTTTGTTTGCTATGACAGCCTAAAGGAGTCTAGAAGTTTCTTGTAGTTGGTCACCAGACTCCGATATCAGGAGAGATATTGGACTACTCTTCTTCACATATTTTCTTCAGATTGGACGTTTTCCAATACAAATCTTTAATTATTGCCACAAATTTTCAATGAAAGTTAGATTCAGATATTGACTGGGCCACTCAGAAAATAAATATTTTCTCATCAGTCAATTTTTAGTCTTGTAAGCAGTGTACATGGGGTCATTATCATGTTGGAAAACCCGACCACCTTATATTTTTAGCTCCCCAGCGGAGAGGTGTTGTTTCTCCAAAATCTCTCGGTATTTAGCAACATCCATCTTTCCCTCAATAATGTGAAGGTCTCATGTGCCCTTAGATGAAAAGCAAACCCATATGATATTACCACCACCGTTCAATTGTTTGGACTGTGTTCTTCAGCTTGTAGGATCCATTTGGTTTTCTTCAAACATTACAAGCAGAATTGAGACCAAATAAATCGACTTTAGTCTCATCTGACCAAAGTCCATTGCTGAAATATTCATTTGTCTTTAGCTAAATGTTCCTCAGCAAAGTGCAGTCAAGCCATTACATGGTATTCTGTCAACAGCGGAACCTTGCTAGATGTGTGGAACCTCAATTTATGTTCTCAGAGTACGTTGCTAACTGTCTGTTGAGTGACAACTGTTCCTGCCACCTCTGAATTTTCAACAAATTCTTTCTGAGTAATGTGAGGCTGTTATCCTCAAGGCAGCACATTGAGAGCTTTTCTGAGGATCACCTGTTCTCTGCATGTTTACAGTAGAGCCACATTGCTTCCACTTGAGAATTATTGAACTAATTGTGGCTACATGAATATTAAATTGTACTTTATAACCTTTTCCTGCCAATAATTCTTGAACAATCTTAATCTCCGAGTTCAACTGAGTGTTCTTTTACTTTTGGCATGATGCCAACTTCTGTGCATTGCATCAAACTTCAGTAGCGCCAATTGGAAAAGTCTGATCCTAGACTTTGTCATTTTTCACTGTTTAATTTATGATGGCATCTTTAAGAACGCCACCTGTTGAGTCACCAAGGATGATAACTCAAAAACTTTTTTAAAAAACAGTTTGATCAGTGTTGCCGATTTAGCAAGTTTTGCGTTAAATTCAGCACATTTTTTGTTTTGGCAGTGCAAAATTTGCACTTAAACATTCTTCTGGTAAGGGGTAACCAAACCAAATGCAGCTGGGGGTTTGGGGAACTATAAGCACCCAATGGGGTCCAATGGCGAATATTTTATTTTGTTCTTATTTCCTTTTCTTTTGTTTTTGATCTGCAAAAATTATGGGTGGCTGGGTGGGTGTGGGGGTCTTGCTTTTAATTACTTTTCTTATGTTGTAACAATCTTTTTTCATTAGTGTCACTTTCAGTCTTTTCTATATTTTGGCTCTTAGCATTTTTTTCGGGGGGCAGGGCAGTATTGTAGGGAGACAGGGAGACAAATATTGTATATAAGTTCATTGATTCCTTAGTATCATAATCATAGTTCTACAATCAATTAAAAACATATCTCTCAAGGTGATTAATATTCCAGCTCTGTATTATCCCAGGTAAAACTTGTCAATCTCTCTCAGACAAACATGGGGATTACAACAACTTAAATCATTGCATATTTCAATAATTTCTGTTTCAAATTGATAAGTGATTCAACATTCTATGAGCATTTCCTCTTATATAAAATAAGAAATGAAAAACAGCTTGTTTGGCATTACCTTTATATAGCAGAGCTTTCAAAACTGTGTTGCCGATAATTTCTAGATCTGTCGCGAAATTAAGTATAATTTTGAATCAGATGAACTGTTGGGATGGCACTATTTATTTTGTTTGGTTAATAAAACTAATGTGTTGCAGAAAATCTTATTTTTTAAAAGTGTCGCCAATGCAAATAGTTTGGAAAGCTCTGTTATATAGGAAGCCAATTCTTATAAAGCAACGTTATTAGATAGTTAAACAAAATTTAAACATGGTCACTTACCCTCTTCCAGCTCACCATGTAACTGTTCAGCAATGCCTCCCGGGTAAATAGCTGCTACATAGGCAACCATCTCTTCATCTGGACTTTGGTGTTTACCTCCGACAATCTTCATTCCTATCCCATTTCCTGTTGGAACATGGAACCATCGGAAAGTTTTAGAAAAATAATAGGAAAAGAAAGAGAAAAAGAAAAATTCACAATTTAATATCACTCAAATTTTATGAACAGCCCTGAAAAATTTGATTTCAAAATTTGTTTAATTTTACACCTGTTGAGAAGAAGTAATGTAAAAATACAAAAACAAGTTAAATAAATCTGACGTGGTATGTAACATGTAAAATTCAATTTCAGAAATGACTCTTGCATCAAAAATCAAAATTTTATCAATGATATAACAAAAAAAGATTCAAGATGAAACATTTGCTTTTTAAATTATTTTTAAAAAAAAACAATTCTTATGAAATAAAACATTCAATTCGAAATACGCAAAATAAAATGAACAACAAAAAATTATAACATTTGAATCTTAAAATAAAATTCCTATTAAACTATTTTTCAAAAATCCCTAAGAATAAGAAAAATAAGTTTTCTTTCTAAGAAGGTTTTCCATATAAGATTATCAAGTTTATAGGGAAAACTCTATTTAAATTTACTAAAGTAAGTTTAATCTTATATACTAGCACTCAAAACATTGTTATATTCAATCAGAAAACATCAATGTATAATCGAAATAAACAAATTAAAATGTTGTCTGGAAACTCATTGTTAATCTATTTGTTAGAAAAGTGAGAAAAATGGTCATTTGTGTGCATATATAACTTAACTCTTAAATTCATATAAGAGAAGTTTAATGTTAATATCAAGGGGAATAACTGCCGATCAAAGTTACCTCCCTTCCACCTGTAGGTAATCTTTTTTATTTTTAAAATTCTATTCACAGAAGAGCTCCAGACTACAGAATTATTGATGTACCTATGTGTGTGTGTGTGTGTGTGTGTATATATATATATATATAATTATACTGTGTTGTATAAACATTTTCTTTAAACCAATGTTTATTATTACCTACATATATATATATATATCTCCAGACATATATACATATATCCTTAGCAACAAGAATATATGTTAATGTATTTTTATCCAGAATTTACATTTAATTCACGTTTTGCTTAAATATATCATCCCTTGTGTCTCTTATAACTTTATCAAAGAGAAAAGAATAGAAATCTGAAAATAATATCCTGACTTACAGCAAATTTCAAACAGAATTATTCAGGAGCAGCTGATGAAAGATATCTCATAATAAAACTGACTTATTTGCAAGCAACAACCAGAGACAACCCGTTCATTAGGCAAACCTAGGTGGTCACCTAGGGCTCAGGGGTGCACTCCAAACTGAAAAACAATAGTCCTTGGAATACAACTGTGGTCTCAAATT
>VCCN01001378.1:2229287-2241501 GCA_006491835.1 Architeuthis dux | reverse complement strand
TTTAATCTGTTAATATCTGTCATTATACCAACCTTACAAAATCAATTCACAAGAGTTCCACTTTTTAAAAATCCTATTCTTTGAAGAGTTCCACAGTGATTACAAGCAGTCTATGAATCTAAGAGTTAATACAATGTGCCATGGTTTCATCCAAGACCTCTCAACATAACCAGAAAATATTACTACATTGATTATATACAGCTGAATTTTGAAAGATCATCAGGTTTGGACAAACCTTTTGTGTGCCCCTAAGCAGAATTTGATTGACTCTTGGGGGCCTCAGGTGGCCAAGGGTCCCTAAGCAGCCGCTTAGTTTGCTTATTCCTCGGGGCTGGCTCTTATTCAGAAATAAGACAAAAAGTTTTGGCTTTGCACCATGAGAGAAAGAGAGCGATGAAAGAGACTTTCTTTCCTTACTGATATTACATATTACACCTGAAGAAGGCTGTAGAATGATTCGACTGAAACATTATGTCAACATCAAAGATGGAACAAAGAGATTAGATTGTCTGAACAAAAGTCAGTATGTATATTGGTAAATCCTTAAAACATAAAAGACCAACATGGTCAGAAATACTTCTCCTACTCAACTCTAAAACTAATTTTACATTTACATAAGTGGATTGCAGAGAACTGGCAAAGATGATAAAAGATGCGCTCAACTTTTTCATGGATTAAACCCCAAGTAAAAATAGCTCATGTCTAAATATGTTCGCATAACTGAAGTTTTGAAAACTCAACTTGTGCTATTTTCAGTGTGCTATTTTCTCTAACTTCTTTTCCTTTGGGTTGAAAATTTAAAGATTGTCAGTATGTCCGTTTATGAATTAATTATATGATGGAAACAGCACGTGCATGAATGTAAGATGAACCATGTTTCAATTTTTCAAACCATGCAGTTAATCATGCTCTACAATGTATTTAAAATAACAAAATAAAATTCAAAAAAATTCAAAAGGAGCCTTATTTCTTAAGCAGTTATAATTCTTCAGTTAATAGCAGGCTAAAAAGAAAAAGAAAAATCACACACAATACACATATTCAACAAAAACATCATATATATATTTTTCCAAGCAATGGAAAATAAAAATAAATTGAAAAATTTTTATGTGAAACCGGCTGTACCATTCGTTATGAACCAATAAAATTTATTTCTAAAATATCCACTCTACCGAAGATATTGAGCATTCTCCGAAAACAAAGGTCTTGCATCTTTATAACTACTGATTTTATATATATATATATATATATATGTATATATATATAATAGGATAAAGGTTATCCGACACAATGATGCTAGGAAAAGACAATGTGGAGACTCAGAATAATTTGCAAGAAATTTATTTAATACCTTAACATGTTTCGACTTATTAAAGTCGATTTCAAAAGGAAATCAGAGAAAGTGATGTGTCATGTCAGCATGGACCGAGGTTTCTATCTGAATGAAGTGAAACCTCGGTCCATGCAGACATGACACATCGCTTTCTCTGATTTCCTTTGGAAAACTACCTAATAAGTCAAATATGTTAAGGTATTAAATTAAATTGTCTTTTCCTAGCATATATTTTTCCTAGCAATGGAAAATAAAAATAAATATAAGAAATAATTTATCCCTGCAAAAATCGAACAGAAAAAGTCATAAAGGTATAAAAACTCACTGAAGCAATGAACCCGTGCCAACTTAATACTAGGCTCCAGTAAATTAGCAAAATTCTGTTAAAGCATAATACTTAATGTGCCTGTATAAGAGCAATGCTTACTTTACCTTGTTCATTTAATCTCTATGTAGAGTATCACCTATAAATAAGTACACCTCACCTTTTTTAATAGAAAGTTGTCTTCTAAACCAAACATAGCAGGATTTTATTATTTCTAGTGGAACATTACACAATCAAAACAAATATTATCAGGTACTATTTGTGACCAAACTGTACAGCATTGAAACTCTGTTGCCAAAACAGCCATGTCGGCTGGGGCCTAGAATATGCCGACTGCATCCCCCTGCAGAGGGGTAAGATCCCTCCACCCCCAATAAGGGGCCACCTGTTGCAAGACTCTATTAAAAAAAAAAATAACCTTTCACCAAAGTCGCAAGACTATTTAAAAAAAAAAAATAAACCTCTGACTTTCGGAATTTTAAACTGATTTCAGCATTAAATGACTCATCAAGGGCTGATATGCCGCTAAACAAATCAATCAATCTGTTGCCAAAAATATGAATATGTTGCCATCCAAAGATGAGTACACCACTACAAAAAAATATTTCAGTTTCAATGCTGTAGAGTTTGGTCATAAATGATACCTGATAATATCCGTTTTGACTGCGTAATGTTCCACTGGAAATAATAAAATCCTGTTATATTTAGTTTAGAAGAAAATTAACTTTCTATTAAAAAGTGTTAGGGGTGTACTTATTTATGGGCGATACTGTAGCTCTAAATGATTTTCCTTATTGGAAATTGCCAAATCATCATCAAATTATAATAATACACCATGTGTATTTATTTGTTCTCTGTCACGTTACAGGACTCAACTGATGTAGTAAAATATAATTTTATTTTTTGATGACGTAAAAAATACTGAATTTGAAGAATATTAAAAATATAAAAAGTAATAAGAACGAAAACAAAAAATAATCGTTTGTGGTCAACACTTCACAATTCACTGCAATGCACATCTCTATTATCCACATATATAAAATGCAACTACATTTATTGTTCTTGCGCTGCATTTATGTCACTTTAGCAATTTTCAACCATAATCTACCTACTGTCACCATATTATTTATATATGTTGACAACTATGACAGTGACTGGAGAATGGCTTCTTCTTTGAATGATGCTGACCTGGAACGGCCTCCATTTTGAATGCTCAGATATAGCAATCCTTGTCTCTACATTTTATATTTTACTTATTTTGTTTAATTTCAAATTCATTTTTCAATAATATTTTTTTTTAAATTAATTCAGCTTTTTTCATGTTTCGTAATTTCTTCAATGCTCGTGTTTCTTTTGGATTTGAATCATTTATTTCTGTTTAATGCCTTCATTTCCAATATTTTGCTTTTCAAAACCCCACAATTTCATGAATTTCAGTAAAATAAATATAACAAGAAACAACAAAAATATTCTATCCTATTTTAAAATGTCAAATGACAATCTATGAGATTTAAAAATATCTAAAATAATTAAAAAAATTAAAATTTAATTAAAAACCTAAAAAGAAGTAAATCAATGAAATGAATTTAGTTCTTTTGCAGACATAAGAGGATTTCGATAATTTTGGCTCTGGCTACACAGACTCACACTTAATAATTAATATTCTGAAAATAATTTTCCAAAGCAAAAATTGCTTTTCACTTTACCTGCTCAATGAGATTCCCACCCTAAAACATTCACTTTCTCCTACAGCAATTAGATCTCAGTAATTTGTTTTCTAATAGAAAAAGTATCCAGTTTCAAAATAATGCAGGTATACCTTGATTAGTGCGGTTAATTTGTTCAAAGATTTTCCATACTGTTCGAAGCCGCACTGTTCAAGATCTTATTATAATTTAATGTGTTTTGTTTTCAGCTTATACTTGTTACATTAATTTGTACAGCAATACCTTAACTGTACTACATCAAAACTGCACTGGTCAAGGTCTTAATAAAATTAGGTATTTTTATTTTTTTAAACAAAATCTATCTATCCATATATTTCTGTAAGCAGACAGATATGGTATCAGTCTGATTCTGTTTTGTTTCTCCATCAAACTATTCTGATTTGTTTATATCTATTTACACATAATATATTTTTGCTAGTACAGGTATACCTTGATTAGTGCGGTTAATTTGTTCCAAAATTTTCTGTACTGTTAAAAACCGCACTGTTCAAGGTCTTATTATAATTTAATGTGTTTTGTTTTCAGCTTATACTTAGTTACATTAATTTGTACAGCAATATCTTGACTGTACTACATCAAAACCTGCACTAATCAAGGTATTCCTCTACTATATAATTGAAGGGAAGATTAGATTTTAAAAATGTTAATTTAAATTAGACACTGAGTAACCTACTTGAAGGGTTTGAGCATGGGAGAAGGCATAGATGAGAGGGAATTGCTGAGAGTGATAAGAGAAAGGAAGCTGTAGAGAACCATGATCATTCATATCCTGAAGGGACATGGCACATAAAGAATTTAAATTATGATATATTAATATAATTAGCATTATTTATATTTAGGTTAATAACTAATACTGAAGTCTCAGTTGGTAAAATGCTCCAGATTCACTAAAAAAAATGATAGCTGCTAAGTGACTGCCTGGTTTAAGATTTTTAAAAATCAAAATTACCATTACAACATTATGGCCATTGTACCCCCAGGCCTCCTTTAAGTGTCTGTCGTAGTTGATAATCTTCTAGGAATTTCAAACCAAATGCTGTATTCAATCCAGGGGGGTAGACTTTTCTCATTTCCTTGTCCATACTAGAAGGGTATCTGTGATTTCAAATCGGCCGACAGCAAGGAGTCAACAAGCTAAGAGCTTCATTTCCACCCGTCAGTGTGGGGATGAGAGTGGAAGGAAGAAAACCAGTGTGCCTTGATTTGAACTGCTACCATCGCCGTCAGTCATTCAGTAAAGTAACCACTCGTTAGAATTTTTAACAGAAAAATAGAATTCAATACCATGATTGATCCGCGAACAAGCACCACCTCAAAGCTATCAACGGAAATAAAACAAACTTACATTTTCCTTGAAATTAACGAGAGCCTTTCCCGGTATGGACCAAAATGTTTTGTTTACCCCCACAGATTCATCTCTCCCGTGAATGTTCAACCAGCATTATTCTACATATACACAGGATAATCCATTTTTCATTCAGAATTGAAGCCCAAATAGGGATCGGGGAATTATCTATGGTGACATACAGTAATTTTAGAGTATAGAGGTTAATGTTCTTCCTTTCTTAATATATGATGTTTACTTATATAAATATTATATAATTAAATGTATAGACAGAGATGGATGCACTGAAACAATCTGTTGTGAAAAAAAAATGCAGCTTTTTTAGTTTTCCAGTATGGCACAATCTAAAACATTTAAAAAGAAATTCCTACGGAAAGAGTCACAAACGGTCCATCTTTTTTCTATTTCTCATTGGATTTTTCTATTATTGAGTCACTGACCTTTGATTGACTTGTCCTTTGGGTCTCGAGTTAAAAGAATCCGTTTGGTGACAAAGGGATACCGTTTTGGCTGTGTAGGTGCAGGCTGCAAGAAAAGATGAAACAAAAGAATTATAAGTCTGGGGAAAAACTATAAAACTCAAAGAAATGTAAGAATTAATACTAGACAACAGTAAACAGGTCTGGTTAGCACTCAATAAAAACTATCACGTGAACAATGTCTTTTGGAAGAATACCATGTTGGGGGTGATCAATAAAAAAAAAATTGAAAAAAAGGGGTGATCAATGAATAAGTTACTTCTCTCGCCTTTTGTTGAGTAAAGTCTGAATTTTCAAAAAAACAAGCGTGGACGCTGTTGGACACAAACTAAGAGATCAATTTAGCATAAATTTAGATTGTAAATTGAACTCTGCACTAAAAACTTATTCTGGGGGAATTTTCAAAAAGCAAAAAAACGTTTTTTCTAGGCAAAATAAGGAGTAAATCTTTAAATTTTGAACCCTCTAGCTCCATTGGTGCCAGCCAGAATCACTTAAAAACTGAAGAAACCTATATTGACAATTTTTGGTTCGCCGGTTTCTAACACAAAGTAAGGCTCAAAATGCATCCCTTATTGAGGGTCCACCATTTTGTCTAGGCTGCTTTTATTGCATTATTTCATATAATCAGGAAATAAACTCATTAATTTCATCTTTTTTTTTTCCAATTGTTTTCTTTTTTTATTACTTCTAAAACCATTACTAGTTTTATTAACCAATCTGTGGGAAAGTTTATATTCATGAGAAGTAATTACCCACAATAATTGCTTGCCTTAGAATATGGTTAATCATGATAACTACTTAACATCACGGAAATTATAATACTATATCTACTCTGTGGTAATAAAGTAATCAAAAGTTCTCCCTTTTGATACCAAAGGAAACGGAAGTGATTATTTCACCTTATTAGAATTCTCCTACTACTATATAAAGAGAGATACTTTAGACTCCATGTATGAGTAAGCACGTGTAAGTTGAATAAAGCTTTACACAAGCAAATCTCTCGTCTCTTATTCATTACAATCCAGCAATTAACTATATAAAGAGAGGTACTTCAGACTCCATGTACGAGTAAGCACATGTAAGTTGAATAAAGCTTTCCACAAGCAAATCTCTTGTCTCTTATTCATTACATACTGGTAGATAAGTCGCACCAGTCTCACCTACTACTTTTTGTCAATATTTTTTTTGTCTGAGCCTTTGACCCATGTATAGTAAGTACAGTTCAGTAGATAAGATGCATGCATTTTTACATGTGAATTTTTCTGGTAAAAAAACTATGACTTATGAGTATATACATAATACATTCAAGGTATTGAGATCATATAAAAGAACTGAAACAGTTATAAACAATAAATAAAAGAAAATGGAATATAAAATAGGCTTTGAGAGTTGTTCAAATTGAGCATAAAGTATACAACGGTTGCATAATACCAGCCATGACTTACAGATGCAAAACATGGAAATTAACAAAACGAGCTGAAAAACAACTCAGAATAGCACAGAGAGCCATGGAAAGAGCAATGCTAGGGATAACTCTAAGAGATAAAAAGATCAACATGGATCAGAGGGAGGACATTATAGAAATAATTAAGCAGCAAAAATGGAGATGGGCTGGTCATCTAGCAAGAAGAGATGACAATAGATGGGGGAAAGGACTAACCAACAGTAAACAATGCAGACACAAGATGGAGGGATGAGATAGAAAAGTTTGCCGGTAAGACATGGCAGAGGTTAACACAATCTAGGTCGTCATGGAAGGAGATGGGAAAGGCCTTTGTTCAGCAGTGGACTTATAACGGATGATGATGAGGATTATTAGATTAATTACTTGCAAGGTGATCCTATATTACCTCTATTAACCTTTAGAGGCGACTTTGTTCACCAAGCAAAACGTTTGTCCAGCCACTGCAGGTGACTCTGATCGCTGAACAATAGTGTGTTTGTGATGTCATGTCAGTTTTTATTCATACATGAACAGACCCACAAGTTACAGGCTTTCAAAGTTAATAAGTGCACAAAATCTTGGCACCCTTGAAGAAGAATACAAAGTGCTAAAGGTTAAAATAACTTAAAAAATCATTATTAACCTTTGTCAACATAGCAATTAATTAATCACAAATTAGAAAACTAAAAAGCACTCAGAGAGCACATACCTCTACAAATGACATTGTCAGGGGATCTGTCTCAAAATTCAATCCCTTCTTCTATAGCTTATTGCCCACCCTTCCATGGATTTTCATGGAAATCCATTGAGAACTTTTGGAGATATCATGTGTACTGTTATGAACTTTTTACAATATTATATGGTGTGGCAGTAAGTGTGCATGAATCCACCCAAAAATCTAATCACTTTTTCCGTAGCAGATTTCCCACCCTTACACACATTTTCATGGAATTTCATTGAGGACTTTTGGAGATTTCATGTAGACAGTTATGAGCATATACATAAATATATGGGGGGAAAAATGGAAAAATATCTCTCAATCAAAATAATATTCCTGGATCCGCTGAAAAATCACCTAATTCTTCCTTACTCCATTGCTCAACCTTCCACGGAATTTCATTGAAAACCTTTGGAGATTTTGTGTGGATAGACGGAAAGACACTATTGAATACATATACCTCTCCAACTTTAAAAGTAATAAGCAATAATTGAACAAATATGAGAGAGGAGTTCTTTTCAGCTGGAACTTTCAACAGAATAATTTTATTTTTGCAGCCTCTGACAAAAGTGTAATAGCTGTTATTTTTCTGTTTAGTAAAGTAGAATTCGTTTTGGTCGTATCTTAACATTTCATTTAATACAATACAGAGGAACTTTCAGGCCCTTAAATATCCAAGTAATAAAAACAATAAGCAAACAGATCCACTCAGTCACTCAATAGAAACCATCATGTTACTGACATCTTTTGGCAGCATGCCGTGTTGGGGGTGATTAATTTAAAAAAGGGGTAATCAATGAATAAGTTACTTCTCTCAGCTTTTGTTGGATCACTAAAAAGTCTGAATTTTCAAAAAACAAGCGGGCATAAACTAGGGATCAATTTAGCATAAATATACATTTAGGGGGAGATTTAAAAATCAATCAATAGAAAAACATCATGTGGCCAACGTCTTTTGGCAGCATGCCGTGTTGGGGGTGATCAATTAAAAAATTGGAAAAAAGGGTGATCTTTTGTTAGACAGTGATCACTGAAAAAAGTCTGGATTTTCAAAAAGAAGTGTGAATGCTGCTGGACACAAACTAACGGACCAATTTTGCATAAACTTGCATTGCAAATTGAACCCCACCACTAATCTATTTTGGAGGAGAGAATTTTTTAAAAAAATAAAAACGTTTTATCTAGACATAATAAGGAGTAAATGTTGGCATTTTCAGCCCTCTAGCTCCATTGGTGTGGTCTGTACACGTGATACATGAAAACTGAAGAAACCTATTTTGACTGTTTTGGTGACAGTTTCTAATACAGGATGGAAACATCAGGATAAACTTACACAAAAAGCTAAATACATTACTTTGTATAAAGCAATCTATACCTATATTATATTTAAACATTCCAATACAGTTTTATTAGCCATGAAAGATAGGCTATTTAAATTTGCACAAACATTCAGTGCACATATAATTTTGTCACAGGAAAAGAATTTGCACACACCGACTACTAAAAAACTAACATTGGTAAAAACCTGGAGAGAATAATATAGTTAAAAAAAGGTTGAATTTTTCCTTTTGTAAAAATCAAAAAAGATTGAATCTTGCTCAAGTTCAGCATCTCTAGTAATCTAATGATATGGCTATCCTGCTATCTTGCCCACTCTTCTGTTTCAGAGTTAAATCTAGCACAAGAAAAGGAGACATTTGATCTATTATATCGAGGCAAAAGAGCTCAAATCTTTACATGAGCAGCTACTTTAACTACCACTTTACGAGAAACCCAAGTCGACTCTCATGTCAGTATTTTCTCAAAGAGCTAACCCAAAACCCAGTATCCATTATATGACCAAACACATATAATTCAATTTATTACTTCTTCCCATAACCAGTTCCTGAAGGAATCATTTCTGCTTACACCTTTCTGTTTCTAAGTGGTAATTGAGGTATGATGCGATATATAAGTACTGGAATTCTTAACTGTGGGGATAATTTCCAATTTATATTATCTTGAAGCAGAGAAAAAGAAAATAGTCCAGACATGAGAACCATATACTCAAGTCACTTGATTCAGTGCTCTCTCCTTACTAAAAAGGGGTTTTAACCCACTGAATGGAAGACTGTCCAGTAAAGTCCAAAACACTCATGAGGTAAAGGTTTTATTACTTCAACCATAAATAATGATTTAGTATCAACAAGGACACTTTTATGTTTCTGCTGATCTCATGTGATTATCATGGCTCTTCTGGTAAAGCACCCAGTCGACTGGGGCTTAGAATGCACTGACTGCATCCTCTACAGAGGGGTAGGACACCCCCTGTCCACAACCAGGGACACCTGTTCTTTCACCAAAGTCACAAGACTCTTGTTTTAAAAAATAACCTTTCACCAAAGTTGCAAGACTCTATTCTTTGGGAATTTTAAACTGATTTCGGCATTAAATGACCCATCAAGGGTTGATATGCCACCAAACAAATCAATCAATCAATCTTCTGGTAAAAGATATCAAAATTGGGATCCACACCAGTCAGTAAAGTCATAACTTTTGAATTATTTTTGGATTAAAGAACAAGTAGTATATATACTGTAACTGGCGATTGGGGGCCTGGTTCCTTGTGGGGCCCCTACAACATTCAGTGAGATTTGTTATTGTATAATGTCAGTAGAAATGCAGTAGGTGAACTACTATTTATAAAGCTTTTGGGGGACCCCCCTCCATGGGGGGAGGTTTAGAATTCCCTACTCGCTGCCTCAGCTAGGCCCCTGTATCTATAGCTCAGTAAAACCATAAGGATTTAATGAATAAGTAGCATAAAAAAGGGACATGGAATCTTTTGATTGTAAATTTCTTTTGGCCCCTGTGCAATACCAACAATATCTAAAGGAATTCTAAGAAGGATTATATAAATAACGAGAAATAGAAATAACTCAGAGAGTGCATACCTCTGCCTATGCCATTGTCAGGGGAAAGTAATTGCGCATGGATCCACCCAAAGATTTTAGGAGATATTGTGTGGGCAGACATGAAATGTTGGCGATATTTTATGGTGTGCACATATAACTATAACATGGAACCAAAATTAAATCACTTCCCCTGTAGCCTATTATCCACCCTCACACAAAATTTCATAGAAATTCATTGAGAACTTTTGGAGATATTGTGTGGACAGACATGAGCATATGCATAAATGTATGAAAAAAAAAATTCAACCACCTCTTCCTTATTCCATTGTCCACCCATGAAATTTAATTGAAATCCACTGAGAACTTTTGGAGATATTGTGTGGATGGAAAGATGGACATGACCGAATACATATACCTCCCCAACTTCGTTGGCAGAGGTAATAAATAAATGAGGAGGACCTCTAGAAATTCTGGCCCACCTGACCAGCACCTGAACACACACTCTGTCAATTCTTTACAGAAGAAAGGTTAGACAATGCTAATGATGATTTAAGAAGGCTGACAATATTGATAATCATCATATATAATAAGAGCCATGTCTGTCACACTTATAGTATCACTAGCAGCCATTGTAAGCATGGTTTAATGATATTAACAGATTAAAAATGCAGCAAAATGTTATGTACTTACAGAGATCCTTTATTCAAATATTCACAATGATTGCGGTCAACCACACGTGTGTCCTTCTGAGCTCTGTCTTCTACTGCCTAATGGGAATAACTCATGATACTTAACAGCCATCATCCCCATTCCCTTTGTACTCTCCTATTAAACTATCTAACTTGCTTTTCTCCCCTCTCCCTTCCTACTAAACTAACTAAATTTTTTTCTCCCCTCTACCTTCCTTTTGAAAAAAATATTTATCCTAATTGCAACCAAGGTGAAGTCACTATTATTAAATTTATTGGTTACCGAACTGCTCCATAACTTGGAAACTATTTAAGATATAAGCATGTGGTTTTTATCATTTAATAACATGTGTTTTGAAGATTCATTTAGATAAAAAAAAATGACAGGCCCGGCCCATTCATCATGCTTTTTGATGCTTAATAACTCAGAAACTAATGGTGATAGAGACCATGGGTTTTCACCAATCGATAGCCCATTGTGGTGGTTTTCTTTAAACAAGTCACTTTTGGTAATCCTTGCTTATACGGATGTAAGATACGCAAAGATTACCTCATTTTTAGTGTTTAAATTCAGGAACAGATCTTTTAGTGAGGATTTGTTACTAGTATATTTGGTATGCAACTTTGGGTTTATTAAATGCAATAAATCAAAATCTGTCCCCCCAAATCCTATTCTGGCAATTAACTAGTAAATTCCTCAAGTAATGCTGCATCCATTAAACATAACAAAGCACCCATCCTCACCCACACATACACAAAGCAATAAGTTCTTTGAACACATAACACTACAACGCAATTTTTGTTCCTGGGTAGTGAGTGTTATTTTCTGATTGTTAGAAAATGGCTATTATTCCCTTCAAACTTTGATTTTGTGACCAGAATAGTGTTATTCATATGTAATTGTTTTCCTTATATTAAGTGATTAAAAATGTGCAAATTCAATACACATTTTCTATAATTATTAGACATAATCAATCCGAATATAATACTTATTACCCAGGAACAAAAAATATAAAACAAATGTTGCACAGTGTAATCACTTCAAAGTCTTGTAAAATATCAATTCTAACCAATTAAAATTTGGCTGGAGAATTATGAAACCTCATGTGAATTTCACCTAAAAGGATTGATGATGGAAAAGAAGAGCTTGACATAGATCTGGTTTATTTAACTTGACAATTGATAAAGGTATCCAAGCACATGTATGTATGTTGAAGGAGATCATGTATGCGTGTATGTAGGAGGAGATCATGTATG
>VCCN01001378.1:2167800-2194918 GCA_006491835.1 Architeuthis dux | reverse complement strand
TATATAAATTGCAATGTGTATATCCATATATTTAATATATTCTATCATTTTTTAAGGCACAGGTAAACTAGTTCATCAAATATAGAGCAAATATATCTTAGATGTGGATTGTTATCTGAGTTGTCAAAACTGTTTTCTATGAAAGGTTTAAAAGTCAATAGTTATCTGACTTAGCAGTCCGATCTGTAGTTTGCTAAATAGTGTGAATAACTAACCCAGAAGGTTATATAGGTATGTGAACAAAGAACTGGGAGAGTCCACTCTACACACATTGATTGGGTGAGAGTCATTTATACCCATGCATGTGTAGAAGTCACTTTTCTATAGCAGTAAACAGAACACCACTCAGAAGAGCTCTGATACCCAAGGTAGGTAACTTTCTTCTCTTCGTATTTCTCTCTATGCATATAAGAGATTTATTCGGTTAGCTTCGGTTCGGTTCTAATCAATAAAACATCTGACTAAGTAGACTAAGTAGAATCAACTACAATCTAATATTTTGAAGTTCCTCATCTGTAAATTATAGAATACTATTAGGCTCAAGCAGCAGTGACATACCGTAGTTAGCTAAAAGTGTATGAAAGAAAGTTTTGACATTGTTTCTTTAGCTTTCCTCTCCTCATAGTAGCAGCTAGATAAACGATTGCCTAAAATTGTCTTTACAGGGAATGGAAAGAAGAACAAGAAGTTGTTATGGTAATAGAAAAGCAAATGAAATTTAAATACATATCAGACACAAATTGACACATTTATTTCATATGGAAAAAGAGTGTATGTGCATAAATGTGGTTTTGCCGTCAATGTTTGTATGACAAAAAAATGCATTAAAGTTTGTGGTCATACTTATGCTTTTACATTTTTATAGAATGTTTGTTTGGCATACGATACAGAAAAAAAGGTGTTGATGATAAACTTAATGGATACATCTTTTTAAGTTCATCAAGGAGCAAAATGTGCCAGTATATAATGTTCTGTTGTGTGTGATAAAAGATGTATTGTGATGAGTAGCGTAGTCATGGTGACGTTCAAATACCAACTGACTAACAAAGTTCAGAATTTATTCTATATAGCCTTTTATAGGCCCTAGAAACAGTAATTTCTGGAGTCTGGTTTCTTTATTTTTATTGGTTGAAAAATATTGCTGGGTTCTTGCTGATTGGTCAGATTTTATTTTTATGGTTGACGTCCCAAAATTCTTTGCTGTTCATATCCTATATTTTTTACAAAAGCGATTTTTCTCATTTGTTGTCTCGAAGTGATTGTGTCCACTTTGGACACCAAACACTCAAATAATAACATATGGAGTGACACAGCAAATACTAAATAGGAAACTTTGGACACTAAACACTCAAATAATAACATATGGAGTGACACAACAAATACTAAATAGGAAATGAGCAGATGTCACAATTTTCATTGTACATTTAGTGTGGATGCAGATAAAGCAAAAATGAATTTTAAAAAGTTGATCATTTAATATTTATCTGTCTTCGAAGAAGAATAGGAAAAGACGCTTTTCATTGAGCAAGATATTCAAAGATTTGAAAAATAACATTAGAAACATAGAAAAAAGTGTTGGGCTGCTATGTAACTCCTATCTGGCATTGAATGCTGGACAGTTTTGTCACCAATGAAAAAAAGAATTGATGAAATGTGTTTTTATCTACGAATATCACGGACAGAGAATGTAAAAAATGAAGAAGTTTTGAGGAGATTAAAAACTACAAGGAAAGCGTTGCTAACAATAAGAAAGAGACAGTTGAAGTTTGTTGTACACATAATGAAGAAAGAAGGTTTGGAGAATGTAATGCTCACAGGGTGCATAGAAGGCAAAAGGAGTAAAGGTAGTAAACCTACTTGAAGGGTTTGAGCAGATGGATGGCAGAAAGAATACCGGAAGACGTAGATGCGAGGGAGTTGCTGAGAGTGACAATGGAAAGGAAGCTGTGGAGAGCCATGATTGCCTAGTCCTTAAGGGACATGGCACATAAAGAAGAAGAATCTTCTGCGAGAAATCCTTTGCAAAATATTAATTTCAGTGCATGCCTTCAGAATAAAACCTTTGGTCCCCAAGCTCCAAAGAATGGCCGGTCACTACTTTGTGTGTGTTTTTCTTGGTGCAAGGAGATGTGTTTTAGCAAGTTTTGGCACACAATCTGTATGTTTCATGTTAAGTATCATGAGTCATTCCCCTTAGGTAGAAGAGTTCTTATCCACTTCTGCTAAGAGGCGCTGTTACGTTCTGGTCAACTAGCAGCCATATTGCATTGTGCTATTAGTAGATAAGAGAGGTCGAGAACACACGTGTGTGTATGGTGACCGCGGTCATTTTATAAATAAAGGACCTGTAAGTAAATCTTCTGTTTGCATTTTTAATCTGTTAATATCTGTCATTAAAACAACCTTACATTTCACATTGAGGAAGTTAGGAAGAAAGGGATTGTCATAGGTCAGGAATTAATGAAAGCATTACCGAGAGAATAGGGCTATTATATGCGTAATTAATTGGAAAACACTAAAGAGATGCTGAACGATTATTTCTTTTTAATATCAGAATTTATGAACATACTTTTTTTTTTAGATGTTTATTTTCTAGGTTATTTCTAAGAGTTTGTAATGAAGTACTTGTAATGACTGTAGAAGTGCCCAGGCAAATAAAGCTGAGCAATCCTTTCTCTTGCCTCCTACTTTGACCTCTTGATGACCTTGTGGTTTCTTTGTGCTGTTTCTCCCAAAACTAATGGGTCCACAGGAAATTACCTTCACTCATTATCCTTAAAAGATACATCAATCCTCTATATATTTACTTAGTTTTTTTTAAAATGAAGACTAAAACATATTAGGAACAGGTCTGGTTAGTCCTTCAATAGAAACCATCACATGTTGGGGGTGATCAATGAATAAGTTACTTCTCTCGCCTTTTGTTGGGCAGTGATCACTAAAAAAAGTCTGAAATTTTTTTTTAAAAGCTGCCGGACACAAAATAAGTGACCATTTTAGCATAAACTTATGTTGTAAATTGAACCCACCATTAAAAACCTATTACGGGGGAATTTTCAAAAAAATTTCAAAAAATGTTTTTTTCTAGATGTAATAAGGAGTAAACGTTTAAATTTTCAACCCTCTAGCTCCATGTGTGCACCTCGTATGTGTAATAGCCAGCCAGCCCAACTTTAAAAGGAAGAAACCTATGGTGACAGTTTTGGTTGATGGTTTCTAGCATTGTTTCCATCCCTATTTCTTCTCCCCCCCCCTTAATTTATGAGAGCATTTCTTTTTTTGCTAACCCCCCCTTCCCCCGTTTGAAAAGAACTTATACTTTCATTATCATCTTCTCCATTTTTTTTTTTTGTTTGAGAAAACTCAGGATTTGTATCACTACTTCTTCTTACTTCCACTTTTAGTTTTAACCAAAAGAAAGTTTGTTTTTTGGGTTTTTTTCTTGGAGATTATTTTTACTCCTCTTTTGGGGAAAAAAAACAACAACATTGGATTAATCTCTTATTCATTTATTCCTCCTATTCTTGTAGAGACTTGCTCCGTTTTTTTAATTAGTTTGTTGTTTTCCTTCCTTTTCTACTCATTTTTTAAAAGGCTGCTTCATTTCTTTTCACTCTCACTCTTTAAGTATTTTAACTCTTAAATTCATAGACCTCTTGTAACCGTTTCTATTGACAGTGGAACTCTTCAATCAATAGAATTAAAAATAATACAACTATTCTGTGAATTGAATACAAAAAACTTTTTAAATTCACCTAATGGTCAAAGAGGGATAATTTCAATCAGGAGTTATTTCCCTTGATAAATATCCCTTCATGAATTTTATGAATTTAACAGTTAATGTGAGTCTTAGTTCATAATATAGTAGTTCAACACTAAGGCATACATTGTGAAAGAAATCTTTGGACACAAAATCTTCATTTCTGTAAATACGACTTATAGCACTATAGCCTTTTTGACCATGTAGAGTGGGCCATGTGGTAAGGAAGAATTGGTTAAATTGGAGCAGATCTACAATTTTTAAATTTATTCTTATTAGATTTCTTGAGAACCACTGATCCAAAAAAGCTTCAAACTCAACACTGCACTGCCTTGTGTACTGACTAATATATCTGGCCAATGTCAACTTTGTACAATGGTCAATTTTAGTTAGATTACAATGTGAAGTCCAAAAGATATAATTTAGATATATTAATTTAAATCTTGGTTATTGTATCCCTTATTGTAAAAATCATTTATTCTGCTTGATTTGTCCTTTCAGGTTATTTTAAGGTACAATGGGTTTAATGAACTGCACGGTCAACATTAGAACTTTTTCAAAAATCACATCTGTAGTTTGTCACTGCAGGCACAGGTCCAGAGGGTCTGGTTTCCTCTCTGCTCAGCAGGCATAGTACAATCAAAAAATCTTTTGTAAATATATAGATAAACGAATATCAGTTTCTCTTTTAGTCGTTATTGGGTGCAAGAGCACAGAATGGTTAAACCAAATTTATATTCCACCAATCAGCTTGGCTGCCTCTTATCAAGTTGCAAGCCTGCCTGCTTTTTATAAATATATTTATATATTTCATAAATAAAAATGCCTGAATAATCCCAAGTAATTATAAATTAACCTTAAAAAAACATTTTGTTTTTCATCTGATATAATTAAGATGTCTTCCGTCTTATTCTTCATGAATTTTTTGTTAATCAGTTTTGTGGTAAATTTCTTTGATTCATTTTTTTACCTTACTGTTTTGTCAATTCTAGTGCTAAAAAAGCTACAACTCAAACGTATGTGAAAAATGCTCGATCAAATATTACTTTCTTGTTTTTGATGTTTTAAATTGGTTTTCTTTTTCCAGTACAGGAAACCCCTGATGAATGCGGTTAATGTGTCTGTTAAGTAAGTATTTTGAGTTGTTCCCCTTAGGCAGGAGAGTGCTTATCAACTTCCGGTAAGTGGGTGCTGTTTTACGTTCTGGTTAACAAGCAGTTATATTGGTTTTAGGAGATCGGAGCAGACACACGTGTTTGTCGTTGTCATTGTAAATATATGAATAAACTGGATCTGTGTAAGTACGTCTTTTGGTTGCATTTTTAATCTGTTAATATCTGTCATTATAACAACCTTACAGTGTCCTCAAAAAGTGCTGTGCTAATCGAACATAAAGAAATAATAGAAACCTATGAGAAATAATGTAATTAATCCTCAACTTCCAATTTAACCCATAAGAACCCACAGTGACACCGGTGTCACATACACTTTAAAGGTTCTGGAAAGTACTTTATACAATTGTATCCTTGATTTTAACTCATGAAGTATACAAAGTAACATCTACTGAACATCCTGGTGCAGTCACGTGACTGTGTGTCAATTTGCCTACCCAGAATTCCATTTTACTAAATGGTGGTTTGCCTGGTTACCACATGGGAGGGACGTAAATATTTTTAAATAGCTTGTTTTTTAAAAATTTAACCTATTCTGACCACATTTCTTAAACAAATTGATATAAAAAAATGCTAGGAAAATATCACTTATTATATATATAGATATATGTCATTCCGGGCTTTTAGCGTTAAAATAGTCATGGAAAAAACGTTACGTTGCTACAACTTTACAAAATGTTTCTAATGCATTTTATGAATTTATAATTTGTTTTTCTGTTTTATAACCCATAATTTTCCTTCAAGGAGAAATGGGTCTGGGTTCTTATGGGTTAAAAAAATGATTTTTAAAACAATCTTTTAATATATAATAGGGCGCGCTATTCAATATTTTGGATAAAAAATTGTTAGCGTGCAAATTTGAAGCGCGTTAATCGGGTGTTTCCTGTATTGATTTGTAAAAATAAATATTTCCATTTTGACCCTACCCAGCTCAAAATCCTGGATCTGCCTGTGCACAGCCTCCTATTAAGGTCAACTGGGTTTAAAGTGCTAATGTTATTCATTTTCTTACGGATGAGTTATTGAATATATTGATTATCTCATTGACAATGCTATTTATTAAGTCTGGGAACCAACACAAAAGATGGCTCCTTGGTACAGAATGATTTTCCATACAATATTTGCCAGTAATAATGTACAATGCCTCTAACATTTGGTGCCTGGTAATTTTCTTTCTATTAATTTTTATTAGAATAATGACGATGGACAAAGCATCATAACCAGTGATTAGCAATTTTCTGTAGAGTAATTGTTATTACATTAATAATAACTATCAGAAACTGTCAACCAAAACTGTCAGTATAGGTTTCTTCAGTTTTTACGTTTGGCTGGCTATGTATGTATGGTGCATACATGCCGCACCAATGGAGTTAGAGGGCTGAAAATTTAAGCATTTACTCTTTATTATGTCTAGAAAAAAGTTTTTTTTGTTTTTGGAAAATCCATCCCCCAATGTAAGTTTAAGCTAAATTGGTCCCTTAGTTTGTGTCCGGCAGTGATCACGCATGTTTTTTAAAACATTTTTTAATGATCACTTCCCAACAAAAGGCGAAAGTAATTCATTTATTGATCACCACTTTTCCCGATTTTTTTAATTGATCACCCCTAACACTGCATTCTGCCAAAAGACATTGGTCACATGACAGTTTCTATTGAGTGACTAACCAGACCTGTTATTACAATAATAATAACTATTGGTATTCAAATGGTTCTTCGGACAATTGAACTCCTTGTTGTTTGTGTTGTAAACATGACGTTTCAGCCGATCCATTCTTCGGCCTTCTTCAGGTGTAAAATCCGAGTGTGATGGGTTAAACAGAAGTTATGTTTAAAGGGGATAACCCTTATAGTACAGGGCCCGGGTGTTTCTGTGGCTTTGTCTTGTTGGGTTTAGGTTTGAGAAACGTGTTTACAACACAAATAACAAGAAGGAGTTCAATCGTCTGAAGAATCATTTGAATATTAATGACCCTTTTCAAAACTATAGAAAATAACCATTTGAATATTAATGACCCTTTTCAAAACTATAGAAAATAACCATTTTATTATTAATGAGCCTTTTCAAAACTATAGAAAACTATTGGTATTGTTGTTAAGCTTTGCTGAAAATGTGTAGAGTGCAACAAAATTGCATCCATCATTTTTATCAGCAGGTGTTTAAGAGGTGATAAAAGGTGTAGCAAAGTGGGATGAATATTAATAGCTGTAGAGCAGTGAATGGCCTCTGTTTTGTCTCTATAGACAATGGACCGACACTGGAGTGTCCCCTCCAGGGAATAGTGTATGGAGTTCCTGGGATGCCCAGTCAACAGGATCCTCCTCTCGGCCTTGCTGATGTAGTCCAAAGAAAAGCAAAGTGCGATACATTTGGTATCAGTTTGGCTGCAGGAGCTGCCGGAGGGACGTCAAATTGGGCATCAAACTATTCTGGAAACTATATGACCTTTGAGGGTAACTGGTAAAATATTTACACTTTCTCATTTAGCACATTAATTTTTTGCATAAAACCTCAATAAGTAGCCAGGATAAATAAAAAAAAGAATTTTTAATTCTAAAAAGGGGTGATCAATGAATAAGTTACTTCTCTCGCCTTTGGTTGGGCAGTGATCACTAAAAAGTCTAAGTTTTCAAAAAACAAGCTTGAATTCTCCCATCTTTTTTTTTTAGACATGACAAGGATTAAATGTTTAAATTTTCAGCCCTGTAGCTCCATGTGTGATAGCCAGCTAGCCAGCGTGACACATATGTACATAGCCAGACCAACTTGAAAACTGAAAAAACCTATGGTGACAGTTTTGGTTGATGTTTTCTAATAAATGTTAGAAAGTCAAGTAAAAAATAACTTTCAGTAGAAATCAAACCTCGGTCAATCAAAACTAAAAAGCATACTGGGAAAGAATGCCTATAAGCATAATCCACGTATATAAAATGCAATGTGTATCCATATATATGTAAATATTTTTGTGTGTGTAACACTTTCCAATGAGCACAAAGATATTACACTCTGATCGTAAGCAGAGGGCCAGGGTGCAACACTTTGATCCTCGGCAGAGTGTACAGATAAGCTGATCTTAGGTATCCATTTGTAAATAATCCTGTCATTTATGACTGGTACTATGCTAGTATATATTACTCTGAAACCGTTGGCAACTGAAGATTTTTGAGTTAAATACACTTTTGTAATTTCAGTGTATAAATTATTAACCCTCTGAGTAGCAGTAGAGAAATATTCCTTCCTCTTTGTTAAATTTTAACGGAGGTCGGGGACTTACTACTTCAGTGACACACGTGGTTAGATGGCTGCTCTGGGAGGTACAGGTTTTTCACAGTTAAATTGTAAGTACTAGAAGTTGTAAAAACTTTATAGAATATATATATATATCTTTCGAATTGTGCATACAATGTATAAGATGTATATGCAGAGATATTTTAAATCAAAGAAAAAAAAATGAACAAGTTGGTTATCAAGTGATAAAGAATGCATTAAATACAAAACACCATACCAATAAGAGTCACACTATATATATGGCAAGAAAACCACTGATGGAAAAATGGTTGATGCTTAGTAGATTCAATATTGGTATGTGTTAACTGACATCGATTAGCTAAACAATGTTACATTTTTTGTGGCATATTTTATTATTTATTTAAGGGAAATAAGAGAGACTGGGTATGATACATCTATCCTTGCCTATCATATGCAACATGGGATGATGCTAATTTAAGAATAAATACATTTGTAAAAACAATGTGCACTGGATAACATGTAGTGGATCAAAGAAGTAGATATATTAAAAGCAACATTATTTCTATTTAAATTTGTAACCTCAGCATCAGTTGTTGTTGGCTTATTGCTCGCTTGTGAGGGTCAGGGGAGAATGGTCTGTCTAACTTCTGAAGGCTCAAAGATGGCTGGGGAACCCAATCTGTATGGCGCAGACTTTTCCACACTGTATTTTGGACAAGGGAAGCATTGTATTTTCTCTCCTTCCGCCTGCAGTTTTTCAAGAGTGGAGATAAGCTTATGCACTTCAAGTCCACTCTTTAGGCTTGGTGTCCTTCCTCAGTAGGCTGAGATGGCCAAGGTGACTGCCATGCTGTATGTTTTCTGTTAAAATAGCCATCTCTTGGTTGGATTGCCTTACAGGGCTAAGGAGTTCCATCTGCCCTGCTATTTTGCCTATATATGGGGGCTGGGAAGTGGATTCATGCCTTTCCCAAGTGTGAAATGATCAAAAATGACTTCAGCCAGAATTTGAACTCTGTCAATTCCATTTTCTGTGCCTTAACAGTTATTGTAACTATGAATGCCCCATAGTGGGTATAATGGATTGTATGCAGAGTGACTGCTAAAAGGGAAAACTTTTACTTACTTTTACTTGTACAATAGATTAAAAGAATATGGAAACACATAACACATAAATACAAGCATGCATACAATATAAATTATATATACTTTAATAGATATACAGTACCTGTCATAAGTATTTAAACAAAGAGACATTTTACTTGTAATCACTTGGTTTTGAGACTTAAAAACAGAAACAAAACCAAATTTCATTGCAATCAACATAACAAGGCATGCAATTAGTCATGTTTTGTGATTCTGAATGCTAAATTTCTGGAAAATGTTTTTTTTAATAGTTAAAAACAGGAACATTTAATTCTGTCAAAACCAAACTATTAGAAGCAAAATGTCTGCTTGTTCAAATCCTTATTACAAGTATTGTATATATATATATATATATATATATGAAAGACTTACCATCTACGCCTCCGGGCAAGTTAAACTCAGCAGACAGGGGTCGGCTACCAATATCATGCAAGATCTTTCGAGATCTTGTTGTGATATCATCCAACAGAGGCATGGCAGGTGTGTAGTCACTTGCTGGGCTGTTATCGGTGTCTGATGAAAACTGGTGCTGGTGAAGCTCCCTCGTAGGCATAATATCCATGTCAGACCTGTTGATCTCAGGGAGGGTCACACTACCGGTGATGCCGGGTGGATGCAACCCTTGGGGTATGTTAGGTATAATTACTGGACCTGAATCACTTCTGTTCATTAAGTTTGGTGAAGACGGATAAACCTGCGATTGGCTTAGGCCAGCATCGTAAGGTGGGTACGACCCGTACGTAGAATAATCATCATAAAGTTGGCGTCGGGCAAGCTCCTGTTTGTGGGCTAAATATTCTGTGGAGCTGTAGTTTGCCTGGGCTTGATAAAGTTCCTGGACTCGTTTGGCATCCATACTTTCCGATTTGCGAATGTCGTGTGTGCTTTGGACAAAGCGTTCTAACTGGGGTGGTAGGTCATCATCTAAAGGCTTAATGATACCAGTTGGCACGTGTCGTGGACTTGTGGAGTATGCATAACGTCTTGGAATGTCGTCGTAACTGTGAGCAACTGCCTGTCGGGCGCGGGAGAGGCGTATAAGTTCATGTTGTAGGCGTGCCGTCTCCTCCAGTTGCTTCTTTCTCTTCTCGATTTCGTACTGGAGGATCTGTCGTTTCTCCTCCTTTGTACGTTTTTCGTCATCATCCGAGAAGTATGCTGGTGTTTTCAGATGTCCTGCTAGACCATCAGCGAGGTATGATTCAGAATGACTGCTCGATAACGGAGCAGATGTTGATAAATACTGCGCGCTATCAGCGGGATGAATTCGCTCAGTGGACTGAGCTCGACCAGTATAGAACATTTTGGCATAAGCTGAGGGTTTTATCTTCTTGTATGCAGAATTTATGGTCTCTCCAATAGGTTCCGAACGCGTACTCTCTGTATCACTGAGTCCTGACTGAGAACTATCATCTGTAGAGTACTTAGAGAACTTTCCTTCCATAAGTTCAGTGGCGCCACGCGCCTGGAAGTCAGCCTCAATATCCTTGTCCTCTTTGATTGGCGAGAATTTTGCAATCATTGGGTCGGACGCTTGCCGGCGGTGACGCGAACGTCTTGGAATGATCTGTGGGGAAGAACGCACTGGCGCGGTAGACTTATCAAAGGACGATGATGTCACAAGGCCGCGGCCATTTCTTGGCAAAGTCCGAGACTTGTGACCAGACGCCAGTAAAGCGGCAGCCCTGGAGTCCAGTTTTGACTCCAACTTCAGTTCCTCAATTTGCCGTTCCAGTGCATGGATTTCTTCCAATTCCTCGATCTTCCGTCGCCGGCTTTCAGTTACTTTCCTCAACTCGTCTTGGAGCCTCCTCTTGAGAGATTTCATGGCTGTGCTGATTGGGATGCCATAGATCCCAACCAGTGAGTCGATGATCTCGTCATTATCGTCTTGCGTGAATTCGTCTGACAAGGAACCCGATGGGGTTGCATGCAGACGAGACCTTCTATCACTAACCTTCTGCTCGACTGTTGAGGATGAATATGCCGCCGCCATTGGTTTGGCGTCATGTTTTCCCATTGCCTGTTTCTCACTTGTTTTCCTACCATTCACAGCACCTGGTTGTCGTCCTCCGTTACCAGTTCCCATCCGACTGTGGGATGGGGTGGGGCCTTTCATAGCGCCCCCGTCAGGTTGCCTGCCATTACGTCCATTGCCACCTAGGAGAAAAATATTATAAAACAATTAACTATTTATCCTAAAAAAATCAGCAGAAGAACTTATTTTGTGCAGAAAAAGAAAATAATATTAATAAAGAAGAAATCAGAATAAACATCAAACAAAAATTATTTCAGGTTTCATTCACTAAAATCACAGCCTTGTTGGCTGGGGCCTAGAATGTGCCGACTGCATCCCCAGCAGAGGGGTAAGACCCCCCCCCCCAACCAGGGGCAACCTGTTCTTTCACCAAAGTCACAAGACTAGTTAAAAAAAGAACCTTTGACCAAAGTCGCAAGACTCTAGTTAAGGAAAAGTAACCTTTCCCCAAAGTTGCAAGACTCTAGTCAAGGAAAATAACCTTTCACCAAAGTCACAAGATGTTAAAAGAAATAACCTTTGAAACTATATGCAAAAATATAAAAACAGATTCGATACATATACCTTGACAACAAACTGTCTACAAAAATGTGCCTACATTAATTTGTCCGCAATAGTCTGTCTACTATAATCCAACACTAAATGACCCACCAACAAAACAAAACAATCAATCAATCACTAAAATCAGTCATTTATAACAGTACCTTCAATGTACTTTGGACAATTCTATCTGTTTATCATGAGGTTGAGTGATAAGATTTTCAGTTTAGATAGAAACTGTACAGTTTATATAATCACAGAATCTCATCTTGTAAAAAAGTGTAACCTTTATGAAGTTTATTCTTATTATTATTGGATGAAGTTTTGGAACACAATATTTTCTATTTTCTATAAACTTGACCAGTTTTTGTTTACCTTATTCTAAAAATCAAGATGAATGTAAAAACTTTGTGGTTGTTTGCTCTGAAACTGATAATTATATAAGTCAAACACCTCAATGAATAGAATTAAAGAAAAATTTGTAATCCTTAAATCCTCCAAATGGTCTGCGGCGACAAAATGGATTCGCTGAGGAAATGACCTGCTTCAGGTACAGCAGGCAAAACGAATATAGACGAAGTAGAGATATATAGACGTATGTTGAGTGCTAGCAACCCGGGTGTGGCGAGTTTCTGGCTATAACAGGCCCCGGCTGCATGGGCTCGGCAGTTCGCTTTTGATTCGCCACTAGAAGCCACGCTCGAATCGTGCTTGGGACTTTTACTGTGAATGACGTCATAGCAGCTCGAAGTTCATGATAGCTTACCAGTGTTAAGCGAGAAAGTGCCCCATGAATGAATCATTCCAGTGTTGCAGCATTACTGTGCCATTGAACTCATTGCATCAAAACTTTGTCAGTGTTTTTCTCCTCCCCATTTCTATTATATGGTCAAAGGGAGATAATTCTAATCAGGATTTTATTTTTTTTCATGAATTTAAGAGTCAAGAAGATTCCATAGACTAGAAGACTGCTTATATGCCTTTAATAATTAGTCTGCTTTTCTAACCATTTTGCAGCTGACAATATCCATCTCGATCATTTAACATGAATGTTTTTCTTCCGACTGCTACAAAAGCAATCTACCATGTCATCAATCAGTTGATCATTATCACAAAGTAATAATCCTAATTGCTTCAGCTCGGAAATTAGAACTGTGCCACACCTACCTAGTCCAGGGTTTTTTTTTCACTAAAGACTGATGCATCCTCTAACTCTCTCTCTCTATTATGTGAGTGCATGTTAGAGACACCAGCAGCAAACTTGATGATGTCTTAGCATGCTTCTTCTAAGAGCTTCTTCCACAAAGGCAGTCGCTAGTTATCTGGCAATGCTGGAGAAACATGAATGAGATAGAAACCACTTCATGTTACTCAGGGAAGAAACACTGAGGTCACCACTCACAGGGAAGGCCATCAGTGTCATGTTCACAGACAACACAAGACTATGACACTGGTAAGAGTTGATAGAATGGATCAGCTACAATGGAGAGACACAAGATACACTGCTACTGCTGCTGCTAAAATTTACATAAACAACACAGAATATAAATGACAGGTAGAACAAAGAATCTTGGGTCTTTTTTGTTAATCCCTACCACGTTAATAGTTATAGCTAATACAGCTCACCATACTTTTGTATTCTAAATAAATGTAAATAAATAAAGTTAAAAGCGCCCAACACAAACTAAACTAACCCAAACCCTAGGTTATTATCTCAATAAGATAAAAACAGCCGTATTTTCATTTAGTGAACAAAAATATTGTGAGCTGTGTCATGACCTCTGGACAACAAGAGTCGGCTTGTGCTATTTTTAGCTGTTGTCTAGACAATTGACCTTGGGGTCAACCTCAGCGTCTCGGCAATATTTTTTTTTAGGCAATACTCACCCATCAGAATCAACTCATGGAACTAGTTGCACCTATTTTGGCGTCTCCTAAATCAAGCATATCTAAGATCAACTGAATCTTCTAAATGCTAACCACACTCTATTCTATTTTTCCTCCCTTTCTTCTCAATTACTAACCAGAACTAAAAGCCACTAACTAAAGCTAATACTAACGAAGAAACAGACAACTGAAGAACTTGACTGATCACCTTGTATTTCTACATAGAAAAAAGGTAGGTTCTTTTTCATATATATTGTTAATTATTTAGTGTGCTGGGGATTAATGAAAAAGACTCAAAATCTTTTTTATAAATTTTATAAACTACAAGACATGCAATTAAATCAAAACAAGTTTCTGGATTTGGTAGGATAAAAGTTTAACTTGGAAGTTAAACTAGAATAAGTTTTCTTTAACATTTTGATCCAAAATCAAACTTTAAGTGACTGCATATTTTGACTTACATATGGAGCCACAAGCAGAAATAACCATGGCTTTAACTCTAAAATTCATACAAAGAAAATAGAATGTCAATTTCAAGGGAAATAACTCCTGATTAAAATTATCTCCCTCTGACCATCTGGTGAATTTTAAAAATATGTTTCTTTATTCAATTCACAGAAGAGTTCCACTCTCAATTAGAAGCGCTTTCAAGCAGTTTGGATATTTTAACTCTTAAATTCATAATGTGACTGAGGTACTTTATTCTCAAGAACCATAAATAGATAAACCTTTGCATATATAAACGTAGAAACCAATTCAATTCACTCACAAATGTTTTTAGAGCTCTGACTCAAATGAATGAGTTTTAAATCAATACAGTGGTAACCACCCTCTTATCTGTGGTTTCACTTTCCGCAGTCAACCCCAGAAATAAACAATTCATAAGCTTTACTTAATAATGGTCCCAAAGCGCAAAAGTAGTGATGCTGGCAATTTGGATATGCTGTAAAGTGCATCCTTTAAGTGATAAAGTCAAAGTTCTCAACTTAATAAAGAAAGAAAAAAATCGAATGCTGAGGTGATAATCTCTATGGTAAGAATGAATCTTCTGTCACATAACTTTTATTACAGTATGGTATAATCAGTAGTGTCAGTGCTGGTGGGAACGACAGGGGAATGGCATTCCCTTACTTTGTTTCCATCATTTTCTATATACAGGTTGAACCTCTTTAAATCAGCATTCTGTAGTCCGGCAACTTTCATGGTCCATTATGTTTGTGAATCTGCCACCAGGGTGGCACTGTTAGCAGCGCTAAGGTGCCAAACTATGTTTACACTGCAGCTGAGTGTTTTGGTGGCACAGTCCTGTTAATTTCATATATTCAGGTGTACTTAAGCTTTTCAGAAAGTAATCCAAGAGACACAGGAGATGGTGCTAGTGCTAAAAAGCATAAGCATAAAACATTATCTGTGCTTGAAAAGGTGGACTTACTGAAAGAATTTGATGAAGGAATTTCTGTAAAGAGGTTTTGTGAGTACTCTGGGGTTGGATCGTCTATTGTGTATGATTTAAAGAAACAAAAGGAGCAAGTTTCTTTAAAAAATAAATTTTCAAAATTTTCTGCTTGAGCATGTCCTGCCCCCCCAAGAAATGTTGGCAGATCAACAGATTGTCCTGTTAATTTCATATATTCAACTGTATTTCAGCCCTTCAGAATGTCATGCAACAGACCAAGAGGTTCAGACGATGGTGTTAGTGCTAGAAAGAATAAGCATAAACCATTATCTATGCTTGAAAAGGTGGACTTACTGAAAAGAATGAGATGAAGGAATTTCTGTAAAGAGTTTGTGCAAATACTATGGGGTCAGATCTTCTACTGTGTATGATTTAAAGAAACAAAAGGGGCAAATTTTTAAGTTGTTTGTTGGGTCTTTTGTTGTTTGTTAAAGGTCAATTTCTGTTGTCCCGCAATGGCCCCATCCCAAACTTGCCGGATTACTGACGTTCAACCTGTACTACTAAAATTCTCATTCTGTTTATCTGTTTGTACTCTCAAATTTCATTGTCGCTATATATATATTGAATCAAGGTAACCTGAAAATCTCAGTTGGAAGATTAGCATAAAACAATCTTCCTACCCCGATGTAGCCTTAATCTAGACTAAGCTAAGCAAATATTAATACACTAATATACAATATTAATAATAACACAGGGCCTATATGGGGGTTTGCAGGGGGCACATTGTACCCATGCTATCCAAAGGGGGCCTGTAGTTGGTAAGAAAACAGGATGACAAATGGAGAAGGATAGAGAGCCTGAAAGAAACTTTGTACCCTCTGATAAAATTCCTCTTAGAGGTCCTGCAAATACATGTGTGTGTGGGTGTATCTGGAAAAGTGAATAGAGTGCTTAACATTCAGACTAGACTGTTAGTGCTAGTGCTGCTATAGCAATGCAGCAGTTGAAGCCCATGTCTAACCACTGATGTCACTAGTAACCATAAAAAAGTGCCTCTCCATCTTTTTGCAATGCTATAAATTCCTGACACAGTTTAATCAGAGAAAAAAGGGCTGACTAATCTCTGACTTTCTTTAAAAACTGATTAAGGAACTTTCTCATCAAGAGAACATTAACTACATGTACTGTCTATAATTATGATTAAGTCTCTGTACCAACCTCTGCCAAAAAATGGATTGTTCTGGTTGGTATATTAATGATCATAATCTTTCTTCTCTGCTCAACAAAGATACAAGTCATAAGCACAATACATCCATCCTTACTGATATTACATATTACACCTGAGGAAGGCCGTAGTATGATTCGGCCAGAAATGTTGCATTAAAATCAAAGAAGAGATTGGATTGTCTCAAAAAAGGTTAATTATATGTATCTGATCTTCTCACAAACAAAACCAATTTATGTCATCTGAATTATCCATTGTGTTGCCCTGGGGCCAAAATGAGCAGAGTACACAACTTGAGTGACTCTGAAAAGCAGGCTGGGCTGAAATAAGACCAGGCATTTGATAGATAAACAAGGTCCACCCAGGAAATAACCAGCCATTTTTAATATCTCGAGAAGCAGTTGCTCAGCCTTAATGTAACTTGGCAATAAATCAGAGGGAACCCTACTGCACAGGCATGAACACTCTCCCATTAGGTTACTCTGTCAGCAGTGAGATGCCATTGAGTGAGTTTGCATACTGTGTGACCGGCACATTCACAATAACCGAATGAGTCATTCTTCATATCTTGCGCAGAGTTTTTTGGGCAAAACATCACATTACCTACCCAGAACTAGACAACAAGGTTACATTCAACTTTAGGACCATTTTTTTTTTAAAGGTGGGGCAGGGTCTGATGTGGTGTCCAATATCATACTCCGACCAATCTTCATGTCTTGTGCAGAAATCTTTGGGCAAAACATTGTATCACCCAGGTCTGTCAGTTGCCCGATTAGTCCAGATTCGACTCCCTGTTCTTGCCAATGTGGCACTGGACAACAAAGGTTACATTCTACTTTTGGACCTTTTTTTTAAAAGTGGGGCGGCAAGGTCTTTTACGGTGTTAGATATCGTACTCAGATAAATTTTAAGTTGCTCAAGTAATTGTCCTACCTTTTGAAGTAGTTCCATTTGGGCCTCCAACATTTTTCTGTTTGCTGGTGCAGGGACCAGCGCCTGAACCATTTCCAGCACCATTGGCACGTAAGCTATGGTTCCCATTTGTTCGCCCCACCCCGGAGATTGATGAGCTTGTAGACTTGACTGACTGGGAGGGGTGGCCTGCCTCTCGGCTAGAGTCGTCTTTAAGTGAGACAGCCTCATTGTCTCCATGTGGGCTTCCTTTCACTGCCTTAATTGTGGGGGCCTTTCGACTGGGAGCCGGTGGGACAGAACTTGAGGGGCTCTTCTTTTGAGCAGGGGCTCTGGGAGTTGTAGCTGGTTCCTCGTCTGCTGGAATTGGTGGCAGTTTCCGTCGAATTTTCTTGCCACTCTCCTTTGTCTTAGGTGCTTCAGGCTGTAAAAAAAAGAAAGAAACAGAATTTAAAGACAAATTCAGGCATTTTGTTAGAATGAGAGTAAATTAAATACAATGAATTTAAAATTTTCAGAAAACCAAGTCTGTGTTCTCCTCCAAATGACTTAATTCATGAAAGGGTTTGAAAGAAAATATCAGCAGAATAAGAAAATTGGATAACATTCAAACAACTTAGCATTCAAACAGCAAATTTTACATGAGTAAATGATTTTAGAAGACCCGAGATTCTCTGAAATTGAATAGGTAAAAAAAGGTTTTGTGACCCCTGTTTAAAATCAATATTATATTTATTGTCAAACTCCTGGACAAAGTCAAGAGTTAATTTTGTTTTCCTAACGTAACAAGAACAATCCTCATCAAAATCTTGGGTTTAGCCGGCCGTCTTACTGACTGAGCTAAATTGACAATTCTTAGATATTAACGAAAATTTATCATACAGATATAGAAAAAAAAATTTTTTATTACATATACAATGCAAATGTTGCAGTAATCATCTTCAGTTGGAATATATTTTATTTTTTATTTATTTTTAGTGTCAAAAAAAATATTAACGAAAATTTATCATACAGATATGCATGGGCTCATTTCATTCTAATAAACAAACATAGAAAAAAAATATATTTTTATTTATTATATATACAATATAAATGTTACAGTATTCATCTTCAGTTCAGTTTATTTTTAGTGTCAAAAAAGGGTATATAATTTGTATATACAAGCACACATCATAACAATCATATTTGCACAATAAGGCCTTAAACCTTTGTGGTGGTATAATAAACATCATAATTCTTCTTAAAATAATTTATATATGTTGATAGCACTACATATTTCGGTAATCTATTCAAAAGTCCCACAACTCTATTGCTAAAAAAGAATTTTCTGATATTCAATCTACTTCTATTTATAAATCAATCTTTATTATTATTGGATGAAATATTGTAATACACTATTTTTATTAAATTTGACTAGTTTTTACCTTCATCCTAATTTTAGTTGTTTTTATACAATTCAGGCCACTGTTAATTTGTTGCCATAGAAACAGTGGCCCGAAATAATAAGTTGCATAAAAGCAACTAAAATTAGGATGAAGATAAAAACTAGTCAAATTTAATAAAAATAGTGTACTTCTATTTACTTCTAGTCATTTGAACTACATTCTAGTAAAAGAAATATATCATGGTTTACTATTTCTAAACCACGCATAATCTTAAACATTTCTAAGAAGTAGGAGTGGGATTTGACCATACAGCAGCCAGTCTTGTTAGTTTTATTTTCGTACAAATCAACTAATATGTACAACAGAATATCATTTTTAAACACGCAATGATGACTTTCTATTTTTATCAATTTTTACAAGGAAAAACCCATCACGTTAAAAGAAAATACTTGAAAGTGAATAAGTTAATACAGGTATACCTTGAATAGTGCAGTTAATTCATTTCAAAATATTCTATACTGTTCAAAGTCTTATTATGATTTAATGTGTTGTTTTTCAGTTTATACTTTACATTAATTTGTACAGCACTACCATAACAGTACTATATGAAAACCCGCACTATTCAAGGTATTGTTGTAGTAACCCACTAATCCTTGCATCCGTGTTCGATTTCTTTGTTTCTCTACATCCAGACATAAAGAGTGGGAGTCATTGCTTAGATTTGGTGTCTAGCCAAACTATTTTTGAGAATACAATTTGCCAAAGTGACTAATCAGTGGTGTTAGTCCTGATGTAGCCTTACTAAAATGGCAAAAGTCCAAATCAGCCCAAACTTCTTATGGCCAACATAATATTATATTTGCTCAAATCAAGTTATGCCTTCTTCATTAGGTGTAGCTGTACTTTACAGAGATTTATATAGAAACTAGTTAATACCTGTGAGAACATTCACGGATACATTTTAATTTCCAGGAAACGAATTTTAAGAAGAAAAAATAGCGAATTTGATTCAGTTGAAGAGTCCATAGTTTCAAATAGTGGGTAGGAGCTATTTTTATCAGCAGTATTTTTACCCCTGAGTGGAAGAGTGCAGTGTTATGGACAAAAAACCCAAAAAGGTCACACTGCTGATTTTTCAAGTATATTAACTTAGCATGAGTTGGTATCAGTTTGAACCGGTAGGTAGGAAGTATTTTTTCAGCAAACTTTTAACCCATCGCCCAATGGATGAGTCCAGCGTTACGGACAGCGAACCAAGAAAGTCACACTATTCATTATTATAGTAGATTAGTTTAAAATACATATTTAGAAAGAGGCGTAATGGTTACTGGCGTGGAAAACAGAATTGTCAGACAGTTTCAGCCAAGGATATGTGCATTCACTTCGCACTAATACCCTTGGGAAAGGCATGAATCTACTTCTCCCCCTCAGCTATGGGTAAATAGCAAACATGTTAGTCCTTTAGCTCTGTAAGGCAGTCCATCTAAGAGAAGGTTACTTTAACAGAAAACCTACAGCTTGGCAGTCGTCTTGGCTGTCTCAGCCCACTGAGTTACTGAGGAAGGGGCACCGAGCCTAAAGAGTGACCTCAGTATGCATAAGCTGATCTCCACTTAAAAAAAAACAACCAGCTCAGGTGGGCAGAGAGAAAAGACAAAAAAGCCTGCAGAAGTCAGACAGAACATTCCTCTCTGATCTTCACAAGTGAGCAATGAGCCAACAACAACAAACTGATGCCGAGGTTACAAATTGAAATAGATGTAATGTTGCTTTTAATATCTCTACTTCTTTGCTCTGCAGCAATTGGAGTCCTTTAGCCAGGGCCTAGGAGAGTCGGGTGCAGCCAGTGCATTATGGGTCCCTGAGAGAGTTACAGGTTAAGTCGATACGATGTGCCAATTAATAAAATAGATTGGCTATCGTTTACCAGTGAGTGAATATAGTATGGCTTGCTAAAAGAGTTAGCAGATGAAAACAGGATGGCTAAAGGACGAGGGTGTGTGTGTGGGGGGGGGCAGTTCTGTACCGCCTTATAAAATTCTTCTCTCTGTGAGGCAGTCCGTCTACCCGGTCCCTAGCCCAGGTAAAGAGGGCTTGTTGGTTGTAGGGCTATGCTTATATACATTTTGATGTTAATCAGAGGTAGTGCGTGGGGGGCAGAGCTCCAGGGGGACAATCAGACCTACCGTTTAAACCTTTTACTTTTGTGCGGGGTACATATTTAACAATTTGCAGGGGGTGGGGGCACAGTCAGACCTAGCTCAGCTACTGTATGTAATGTATGACAGAATAAGTTGATTCATCATATCTACAAGTTTATAAAAAGGACAGTATTGTTCAATACATAACATCAAATATAAGTTGTGGGGTGTCCGAAAATATTATTACTTATTTATAATCTCAGACTTATCATTGTTATTACTGCTAATTTAATTAATGAAAACTGCACTAATTTTTCTAATCAACCACCTCATATTTTAATATAAAAAAGTGGATGTGGAAATTATATATGTATACATACACACACACACACACACACATACATATATATATATATATATGCACATACAAATACAACCTGACACATAGTTATTAGCTGAATTTTGATCTGAAATTTTCACTGTATAATGTTTGATATATATGATTAATATCCACCACTGAATTAAGTACATTGACAAGGAAGGAGATTATGTTTAAAAATAAATATTTGTTGTGTAAAATAAATGTTTTATTCATTAGTAGGCTGCAGACTTGTTGATGTACATACATACATATACACAAATATATATATATATATATGTACACACAAATGCATGTGTTAATATATATACATATATGTGTGTATTTATATGTATAACTATATATAAACACACACAGACATGTGTATATATATATAACACATACACACAAATACATGTGCGTATATATATATATATATATATATACACACACAAATTACATTTACGTATATATATATATATATACACACACACACACAAATTACATTTACGTATATACACACACACACACACACAATACATGTGCGTATATATATATAAATACACACACAAACCCGTGTGTATATTTATATATATAAAACAGACAAATACATGTGCATATATATATATATATATAAACACACACAAATGCATGTGCATATATATATATATACACACACACAAACACATGTATATATTTATATATATATAAAACACACAAACATGTGGGTGTGTGTATAAAGCTTTCTAGACTATAACACACAAACAAGAACATATATAACACATCTAGATACGAATATATGTAGAAAAATGACCTCTGTATATGTGATAAGAAAAGATAAACAAAAGTAAAAATGATTTTCACTGGAACGCATCATGTGTATATGTGCATCAGTCGATGCACAAACTGAAATGGTAAAAATCAATATCATTTTCACTCACATCCACAGTCACACACACACACACATGGGAGGCACAGTCACACACACCCACACACATGTGAGGCACAGTCAAACACGCACCCACCCACATGGGAGGCACATTGTTCAGGAAGGAAACATAAGAAAGAAATGATTTCTATAAATTCCTTTCAAACACAAAACAGAGTGAACGGAAAGAGGGCCACAGACAGCAACACAAAGTGACACCTTTCACACAAATTGTGCAAATAATTCTTCAATGTGGCATTTCAGAGCATCGGCATCAGGACATATGGAAGGTGTAGAAAGGGTGGGTTTTGTTGCTTTGGGTTATTAACCCTTCTAACACTGGCAGACGGTTTACAGGCCACTATTTGAAAGTTCATATACACTAGCAGCCGGTATACCAGCCGCTGACATATGCGTTTTCTTTACAAACATTAACACCCGAGGAATCATGACCCTCTGACCCTAATCTGACCTGGGAACTTTGACAAAACACATATATTGTATAATGATAATTATAATGACATTTATTAGTCGAGAGCCTATATTTGCCTGGCACTGGTGTGAGCGATTGCTAAGCGAGCGGCCTAAATCGTAAATGTGAATAAAGAAACAAATTGTGTGGTGATCGAACCTGTGTCCACCCCACCACACAGAGTTTGTTTCTTTATTCACATTAACGATTTAGGCCGCTCGCTTAGCAGTCACTCACACCGGTGCTGGGCAAATATAGGCTCTTAACTAATAAATGCCATTATAATTATCCTATTCTGTCAGATATAAAATTATTCATCATTGGATTTCATATTGTATAATGTAATTACATTTGCAATCAGGTGACTATTAGAATACAATTCATGTTTCTAAATGCATAGTGGTGGTAGGTACCATGAGCGTTGAGGGCCAGGTCTCCTGGGGGTCAGTGTGGAAGAGTTGTACATATCAGTGGTCCAGTAGAAGAGATGGTGACAGGGCTGGTAATTTTTAAATCTGTTATTGTTCTCCCTAGAAATAGGGTTATAAATTAAACCAAGTATGTATTTCACAGCAGACATCATATACCAGAAAAGTGAGCATTCCACCACTTAAACACTACTTCAAAAAACAAAAGTTCTTCTTTCCACTGGTGCTTATGAAATTAGTGAACACCTCACCGGTATAAATAACTAGATTTTAACAATCTCTAGAAAACTCCAATTGATTTTCACAGTCAACATCAAAGAAAAATTATGATTAAAAAAAAGTTAACTCATGCTGGAGAAATATTAGATGTGCATCTCTCAGATGCTTTGAGATAAGTTTTTAATATTTTTATCACACTTTTTGCCTGGCCAAGCAAAAATGATTTCACAAATCAATGAAGATCTTATCCAAAGCTGTTTGGAAAGGAAGCACAAGCGTGGTCTCTTTAGAGTGACCTGAATGAGTAAACATGTTTATTTTGAGAAGAATTCAGTTGTGTCTATTTAAAGCAAGAAAATGCACATCTCCTTGGTTGGTGTGATTGATTAATAGCTCACCAATATGTGGTAAGCAGAAATGTAATCAGAATAATAAAAGTATCAAAATCCTAATTCCATAATGCCATATGTAAGATGCTCATTAAGAATGGCACATCATTAACTCTCAAAATCATACTGGCGAAATTCAAATAGTATTTCAAAAGGGAGTAACTTTTGATTAAAGTTACTCGCCTTGCAGTTTTTGGAAATTTAAAAGATTTTTCTTTAATTCAATTTACAAAAGAGTTCCATTTTTCTATCCTATTCATTGAAGAGTTCCACAGTGGTTACAAGTGGTCTATGAATCTAAGAGTTGAATAGTTGAACTATTTTAACCCATAAGAACCCACTGTGCTACTGGTGTTACATATAATTTAATTGATCTGCACAGTCTCTTATATAATATTATATTTTATCCTTGATTTTAACTCATGTAGTGTACTAAGTGACACCTACTGAACATCCTGGTGCAGTCATGTGACTGGATGTCACTCTTTCTTTTTCTTTCTTTTGTTTAACGACACATCGACCCTTGGTGGGTCATTTAGTGGCAAATTCAGTAGGGGAAAGGGAAGGGGGAACCCTGTGACTAGAGATTTGAGGGGGTAGAATCCCAAATCCCTGTCACTGAGACAAATGCCATAAGGACCGGGATAAAGAGGGGGAGATGCCATAAGCTTCTCAGGACAAATCCTGAGCGTGTTAATGGTGATTGCCTCCAGACCAGCTGGCCAAGATATCCTGTGCAACTTATACCTAAGCATGCCACAAGGACCCCCGAAGGGGCGTGGTTCTCTGAACTTCAAAACCATGGCGGTTTCGAAGAACAGATACTACACTTTGATCTTAGCCAAAAGGCTGATTGGGTGTCAATTTACCTACCCAGAACCCCACATAATGTCCCTTCAAGTAGAAATGAGTCTGAATTATCATGGATTGAAAGTGAAAAATCTGAAACTCTTAAACTAAGGATAGCACTGACTTAGCAGTGAGAAATTGCCTTGAGCCAATATCATGACTATAGATCACGCACCACCTTAAAAAATATTAGATGAAAACTGATGTAAAAATTGACAAAATCTACTCAAGATGAACAGCCAGTACTGTCAGTAAGTAAATGATGGTGCCTCAGCAGTTTACTGTATCAAGAATGTTATTTATGTTTGACAACTGACTTCAATGCAAACATCTTTCTAAGAAGTGGATTCTTTACTAGACCAAACCAATGATGGAAATGGGTTTTGGGAACAAGGTATACAGTAAGACTTGGTTTTGGGAACTAGGTAATCTCTCTTAGTAGACATTGAACATACAAAAAACCTGGAAATTGAGAAGTAGGTATATGCTGTACCCCTGTATCCACCCACCCCTTTCGTTCTCTGGATCAAATTATCTGATAGCTCATATCCATTTCATAACAACAGAATTTTTTCATGTTGAATGATCATAAAAAAGAAAGATTTATAGAGAAAAAAAAGGAAAGAACTTCCAAGAGAGCTTTTAAGTAAATAACACAGCATAAGGTAAACAGAAGAAGAAAAAATCCTTTGAAAAATCTTTTTTAAAAAACCCAACAGTATAAATGCAATAACAAACACAAAAAACCAAAACCGAGTGAATAAAAAATAATCCGAGGTATCAAAATGCAAGTGAAAAGGCAAAGAACTATATTTTTTTCTTTAAAGAATGGAACATGGAGCTCTTAAAATAAACAGCATCACTCGAATATACAATGCCCAAAGAGCAGCTGTTTCTGCCGCTCTGCTTGTGGCGTCACAAAATACAAAATTTGTTTCTACATCCAGGAGATGATTTGCCATGAAGAGTTGTAACCTACTTGAAACTATTTTGATCCCATTCATTGAACTGCAATACCAGCGTTGCACAGCACAATCAGAGTATTTTCTGTGGGTGTCCACTTTTAGAAACCGCCAACCAAAACTGTTGACAAAGGTTTCTTCAGTTTTTAAGAGGGTCTAGATGGCTATCTATCTATGTGTAGTGCATAGAGGACACACTAATAGAGCTAGAAGGCTGAAAATTTAAATATTATTATGTCTAGGAAAACGTTTTTATGTTACGTTTTGAAAGATTCCTCTCCAAAGTAAGATTTTAGTGTGATTTTCAATTTAAAATGTAAGTTCATGCTAAATTGGTCCCTTAGTTTGTGTCCAGTAGCGTTCACGCAAATTTCAATCTTTTTAATGATCCAACAAAATATGAGAGAAGTAACTTATTCATCGATCACCCCTTTTTACAATTTTGTAATTGATCACCCCCAACATTTAAATTTTTATGACTACTTTGTACCCTCATCTTTTATTAGTTGCTTTTTATCACAACTGTATTAAATACTGTAACTACCAGAAATGTAAAACAAACAATCGGAAAGAAGAATAGGTTTAAGGGTGTTATTTCGAGCTTTTGCTCCCAGTTAGGCTCAGTGGTGTAATTGGTAAAGCAGACCGGGCTAAATGGTGCTTCCACTGGCTAGGGGATGTGGGTTCGAGTCCCACCTGAGGCTTATTCTTTATTTTCCAATCAACGTTATTTGCTCACTGCCAGAGGGTAATCGGTCTGAGCAAAAGTTGAGATAAAAAGCAACTAGTAAAATTTAAGATGAAAATAAAAGTAGTCATAAACATTTAAATAATAATGACATATAAAAAAACTTTAGCTTTATGAAAGCAGCAACCAGGATATTTCTCAGATAGGATGTGACTTAAGTTATTTAATTGTTGATGATCCTAAGTGTAAGCCCCCAATTAAAGGAAAAAAAGATCACCAGAAACATACAATTACCCAAATGCACACGGCTGCAAATAATAACACATGCAGTAAAACACAATATTACATGGATAAAACAAGATCAGCTATCATATTAAGAAAAACATTTAAAAACTAATTTTCCCTGTAAGCTATCTTTATATACAGTGAGGGCAGTAAGTATTCGCACGGTATGAAAACTCCTTCAATAATAAACGTATTTATTTCATATTTTGTGTGTATCATTGCCTATGGTATAATTTGAACTTAGTAGAGCATGTATGAGGAAAGTTATTGGATGAAACATTCAATTTTTCATACCGTACAAATACTTACTGACCCCACTGTACTATTTGCCAAAAATCATTACCTGTTATTGCCGATTAAGGTGTAGCAGAATAAGAACGACGTGATTACTCACTGGATGAATAAGTGCATAACAAAAGGATGCTAGTTGCCATTGGTCAAGAAATTTAATGAACAATGACCGGGCCAGACAATGAAGTCACCTGTGCTGACAGCAGTGGGCATAAAAAATTACAGGTATATGTGATGGATTATATCACAATCAATACATCATTGGCCGTGAGCCTGAAGGAATGGAGAACATGCAACTTGTAAAGGATTAAAGAGTAGCATCCATAGAGTGTTACAGCCGTGACCAAGCTGACTTAACATACCAGATGTTGGTTTGGGACAGGAGGGGGCCTACTGG
>VCCN01001378.1:2153001-2165500 GCA_006491835.1 Architeuthis dux | reverse complement strand
TCACATCCAAGAATATCCTTATTTTTTAAAGAAATCTTTATTCTGATATCGGACATACCAAATTTAACTACCATTTTTCTTATTAGTTTAATCCCAGCCCAACTACACTGAAGCTGGCTTAATGATTCAATTAACTGCTGTCAAAAAAGTATATTCAAGTATATTTGCTTCTACTGTATAAGTGTGGCCTCTCAGTCCCTTGTAAAAAATACATCAGGGTTTACTACTTCTAAACCACACATAATCTTAAACATTTCTATTAAGTCACCCCAATCTCTCCTATTTTCTAATGATGTTAACCCTAATACTTTTAGCCTATCTTCATAACTTATACTTTTTAATTCTGGTACTAACTTAGTTGCTCATCACTGGACTTTTTCTAAAAGAATTTGTTATCTCTCTCCAAGTACAGTGATCAGGCCTGTGCACAGTATTCAAGGTGTGACCGGACATAAGTCTTATATAGTATAAGGAAGAAGTCTTTGTCTATATATGAAAAGGTATGCTTAATCAGTCCTAGCACCCTGTTCACTTAGCAGCAGCATTGGCAATATATCTGGAGAATAATAGTTTATCAGTTACTATGATACCAAGATCCTTTTCATCATTAACAATGTCTAGAATATTTCTGTTCATACAGTAATCGTAACATGGATTTCTAATTCCTACATGTAATACCTTACATTTATCTTCATAAACTAAGCTAATAACCATTCTCTTGGCCATAACATTGATTTATCTAGGTCCTCCTGTACTCTTACTTGGTGGTACAATTTGGTATCATCTGCAAAGATCTTACATTTTATAGATATTGTATCTGGTAGATTATTAATAGATATTAAAAATAGTACTGGTCCAAGCACTGACCCTGAGGCACACCACTACTTACACACCCCCATTCAGTTTTAGAACCATTCACACAGACTTTCTGTTTCCTACCCCGCAGGAAGTCTTCCAGCCAACAAGTTAGTTTGCCAGCTATGCAACATTTTTGCAGATCAGTCTAATTCTGTGTATTTGTTGGTACATAAAGATTCAATATCATTTTAAAAGATTATAACATTATATATATATAACACAATATTTATAGAATAGGACGATAGTGTAAGGAATATTTTATATGTGGAGTAACAGGTGGCATGATGTGCTCATTGTTAACAATAACATTGTGTATGGTCGGTATAACTATGCACAGGTGAACAACGTTAATTACGCTAAATAAAGCAAGCGGTTGGTTGCTAAAATATATATGAATATATATATATAGTCACATTTTCTTTCCCGATATAAGCAGTAAGATTTAATAAGGAATTTAATGATAGCAAGAATATTTCCATTCTGTGCCAAGCACTACCGGCAAGAGTAAAATCAGAGTAGTGTCCCTTGGATTTTCTCAAATCTCACAATGTTCATGATCTCATGGGTCAGTAAGGAAACATTGCCTTAATCATAATAGAGCCTCCGCTATGGCTTTGCTCTATAAACAGGGCCCCCCTTTAGCGCAGTGGTTCCTAACTGGGTGTCCACAGACTCCTGAGGGTCCACAAAGGTATTACTGGGGATAAGGCATGTCACCAAGTGGGGGCCTGGCCCCTCCTGGAAATCACTTTGGGTGCTGTTTTTTTTTTGTTTCCTTCCCTGCAGGAAGTCTTTACTGAAAGAGTAACATTTGAACGCAGAAAGGAAGGTAGGGACAGGCATAATAATATTATAGATGATTTGACTTTTTAAAGAATTAACACTCAAAAACGTCAAACTGGTACTGCAATCTGGTTAAAAAAAGTAGGATTAAAGATGAACAGAACAAAGACAATAGTAATGTTCAATGATAAAGTCCCCAAAAAGGCCATACGGATAGGAGAGACTCTAGAAGAGGTCGATGAATACATCTATCTAGGACAGGTATTAAAGCTAGAGAAAGACCATGACTGCAAAATAAAACAATGCATAGCGATAGGCTGGAAAGCATCTGGTATGAATATAGACATTCTGAAGAGCACCTTGCCAGTGTGCTTAAAGCGCAAAATTATACAACGGTTGCATAATACTAGCTATGACTTATGGATGCGAAACATGGAAATGAACAAAACGAGCTGAAAACCAACTCAGAATAGCACAGAGAGCCACGGAAAGAGCAATGATAGGGATAACTAAGATCTAAGGGTTAAATTTGATCTTCTGCTAGCTGTAAGAGCTCTAGTAGCTCAGTTGGTAGAGAGGTGACATACATAAGCATCTTCTCAAGGTAAAAGAGATGCAGGTTCAAGTCTCATCGAGTGACTATTTATTCTCGATCTGCGTGTTTACTCACAGTCTGAGTATGTTTTGATAAAAAGCAGCTAAAAAAACTTAAGATAAAAGAAAATACTCGTCAAAAATTGATAATGGTTGACAATGTTTCATCTAATAAAAAATAGATCACGATAAAGTGGTTGTCTTTCATAGACTGAATATATGCCTAACATTTTCACATGACCCAGATATCAAGTAAAATGAATCCTTCATAATTTAAGTGAAGTGACAAAAATAGGTAGAGAAAGAGGAAATAACTTCTCTAAATAAAAACTGCCAAATTATATTTTATGATATTCCTTATTCTTTTATTCATGATGATATTTAAAACAGGAACTGTTATAGACCATTTGGATTTGTTGGTAATGAAAACTCTTAAATTACTCAAATTCGTACTAGAGAATTCAGATTGTAATTCAGAGGGAGTAACTACTGATTGAAGTTACTTCCCTTACACTTTTTGGTAATTCTTTTAATTTTCCTTTAATTCAATTCACAAAAGAATTCCATTTATTTTATCTTATTCATTGAAGAGCTCCACAGCAGATACAAGCAGTCTATGAATCTAAGAGTTAAACAAGCCTGAAAGTCAGACCATTGATGCGCGAGTTTTCTCCTATGCACTTTCAGACATATATAGGAGGATTGGAAGGAAATGAGAGGTGGTGGGAGTTTTTCAGCATGTCAGCCTGTCAGCGACGGAAATTTGCTTGTATATCTAAAAAAAGAGAGGACTGATTTGAATAGGCAAACTTGAAACTGTGTGGGAGGTAGCTATACAAGAGTTAATTAAATAATCAAAAAAGTTAATTAAATAGTCAAAGATTTGTTAAATGTAACATATGTACCAATCAGGGAACAGTGATTGCCTGCATACAACTATACACTAGATGTTTTAATACAAGTATTTTTACTTCTGTGATTACTATATGTCCATATATAGGCATATAAGAGAATGAAAGTTTATATAAATGAGTACACACAGGGTCTGCTTGATAGCTGAGATAGATATATCTACCACATGCATATATAGAATGATTTGTAAAGGCTATCAAGAAATCTATTTAAGTGAAATTTTGATAAGATATTACTAGAAGTTCTGTGATAAAAACAGAAAAATAATTTTGAATTAACTTAAATTTAAAAATGAGAAAAATAATTTAAAATCAATAAAAAAGAATGAGTATTGTCATTCAAATACAAGACATTTATACAAGTACAGAGTTCAACCCAATGTGTCTTCTACTGCTCATCAGACCCAAACCCGACAAGACAAGGATAAAGAAACACCCGAATCCTACGTTATAACGGTTGCCTCCTTTGAAATTAAAAACTTCTGTTTACCCCATCATATTTGGATATTATATCTGAGGAAGGCCAAAGAATGGATCGGCTGAATTGTTGTGTTAATAACACAAACAACAAGGAGTTCAATCATTCGAAGAACTATTTGAATGTTAATGACCCTTCTCAAAACTATAGAAAAAAGACTATTTCATTTAACTTTTTCAAATGCAAAATTTGTTTTACTATATAAGCAAATGACACTACAACAATTGGTAGAATAGGATGATTTATTAAATCATTAACTCTCAAATTCATAAACTGCATGTAACTGACAGTGGAACTCTCCAATAAATAGCATAAAAATAATGGAACTCTTCTGTTAATTGAATTTTTATTTTATTGAATTCACCAAATGGTCAAAGAGAGATAATTTTAATCAGAAGTTATTTCCCTTGACATTTTCTTTTTTTTTGTATGAATTTAAGAGTTAAGAGACATCAAATAACTTGTGCTTTCAATCAAATACATAAGTAGACCTAGATAAACAGACAGAGATCAATTTATTGAGTTCTATTCAAGTTGACATCAACATGAATTCACATAATAAAAACTGAAATGGAAGAGCAAGTCAACTTCAGCTGAATTCAAGTCTGGTAATCTTCCAAAAGAGAAAAACCAAAAGAAACAGCCGACTCGTGTCTGAAACCTTCTACTAAGGATGCTCAACAAATGAAAAAAAATATTCACATTGTTAAGAGTGTTTGATGCTTCAAGGTATGACATCACTTCAAAGGACTTTTGAAATGTTTCATCTGACACCTAAACAGAAACGAGAGGAATACTATTGTCTAAAACAAAGATGGCTATTATATATTGCTGAACACACAATTTGAATTGACTCTTAAATTCATACTAGGGAGTTTAAATGCCAACTCAAGGGTAGTAACTTCTGGTTAAAATTACTTCCCTTGCACTCTTTGGTATTTCTTTGAGAAATATTAGATGTGCATCTCTCAGATGCTTTGAGATAAGTTTTTAATATTTTTATCACACTTTTTGCCTGGCCAAGCAAAAATGATTTCACAAATCAAATCAATGAAGATCTTATCCAAAGCTGTTTGGAAAGGAAGCACAAGCGTGGTCTCTTTAGAGTGACCTGAATGAGTAAACATGTTTATTTTGAGAAGAATTCAGTTGTCTCTATTTAAAGCAAGAAAATGCACATCTCCTTGGTTGGTGTGATTGATTAATAGCTCACCAATATGTGGTAAGCAGAAATTTAATCAGAATAATAAAAGTACCAAAATCTTAATTCCATAATGCTATAGGTAAGATGCTGATTAACAATGGCACAGCATTAACTCTCAAAATCATAATGGCGAAATTCAAATAGTAATTCAAAGGGAGTAACCTTTGATTAAAGTTACTCCCTTGCACTTTTTGGTAATTTAAAAAGATTTTTCTTTAATTCAATTCGCAAAAGAATTCCACAGCAGTTACAGGCAGTTTATGTATCTAAGAGTTAATTATGCTTTAGGTTATCGTGTTTTTTAAATTTTTTTATCAGTAACAAGTTAATTATTAATCATCTGTAGTACTACAGAAAAAGCCACTTATTGTGATCACTTTGGGACAGGCTCTTTCTGATAACAATAACCGGCTGATAACATTAAGCAGAGGATTTAACAATTGGAACGATTTACATTCATTGTTATAAACAAATTTACATTATGAAAAATTAATATGAAATTTATTTATAATTTCAATTCCTTTTAAATAAAGTGTTTTGGACAGACTGATTTTGAAAACAATAACCGTTTGATAACATTATCCGTGATTATAATAAATGGCTTCCTCTGTATAATCATAACCATTGTTATCATTCTTGTCTTTATCATAATATCAATTTACCATTTCTGTTATAAATACTATAATCACATTTACCAATATTATTATAACTATTATTGTTAACCGAAGAATTCATTAAAATTTAAATGTAAATCTTTGTAACTGAAAAAAATTAAAAAAACAATTCATATATTATAACTCTTAGATTCATAGATTGCTTGTAACCGCTGTCGAACTCTTCAATGAATAGGATTTTAAAAAATGGAACTCTTTTGTGAACTGAGTTAAAGAATTTTTTGTTTTAAATTATCAAAAAGCTCAAGGGAAGTAACTTTAATCAAAAGTTACTCACCTTGAATTACTTTTGGAATTTTCTAGACTGAATTTAAGAGTTAATAATTAAAAAAATAATTCCAATTTTAGATCGGTTTGTCTGCTCAGTGTTTTTTTCTTAAAGTGCAAATAAACACCTTGGAATTTCAAAAGGTCTTCATCGTATTCATTTTTTAATTATTTGCTTCTATAATTCATGATAAATAGTATTAATTGTATAGGTCAACCAATACCTCCAAGTGCTTAGTGCGGAGAATCAAATTTGTTTTCCTTCCATCAGAAAATTCATTAAATTCTCTGATTCCTTCTGCCATTTCATTTATTAGAAACTGTTAACATAGTTTTCTTCAGTTTTCAAGTGATTCTGGCTGGCTGGCTAACTATCTATGTATGGGTCACGAGTACAGACACCAATGGAGCTAGAGGGCTGAAAATTTAAACATTTACTCCTTATTATGTCTATACAAAACAACTTTTTTTTTTTTTAAATACCCCCCAAAATAGGTTTATAGTGGAGTATTCAATTTACAATGTAAGTGTATGCTAAATTGGTCGCTTAGTTTGTGTCTGGCAGCATTCATGCTTGTTTTTTTTGAAAATTCAGACTTTTTATTCATTGACACCCCTTTTTCCAATATTTTAATTGATCGCCCCCAACACATGCTGCCAACATGGTTACAGTTTCTATTGACTAACCAGACCTGTTTTTCATTTAATTCTATCTTCTGAGGAATAACCTGCCAAAAATGACAAACCTAATTTGACAACTACACATCACAAAGGATAAGAGCTATGGTACAGTTGGTGGGAGGTAGAACATGCCAAGTAGTATTCCAATGCCTAAGTCAGTGTTTCGCAACTGGGGGTGAGAGGGATTCCCTCCCAGGGGGCGAAATTTGGGTAGTCCAAGGGGGGAATAAGGCTATTAGATAAAAATAAAAAATTTCTGCACTTTTATCTATCAAGTCGAGGGCTCGAAATAAGCTCCAAGTTGAGAATGATTTAAGATGTGCTCTCTTACTAATAGATCCACAAAGAACTAGTAGCAAAAAAACAAGAACAGAGATCACATTGATGTGTATATCAGTTACAATAGCAGAATTCTTATTTTTTTGTGATGAATTGGAATTTCAAATGATGTCTTCTAATTATTTTTGCTTTCTTTGAGTAACAAATACACTGCAGCAGCTGTTCAATTATAAAATTAAACTAATTCTTAGTATGAAGCTGTCTAATTATACGTAAATAAAGTTATTTGAAATTATTCTTTGTTGCAACTTAATAAATGAAAGGGGTGATACTGGTAATCTTATTGACAAAAGTGGGGAATGACTCAAAAAAGTTGGGTACCACTGGCCTAAGTTAAACAAGGTGGTCACTACTCGAGATTTTATATAATGAACTACACAGGGCAGTGGCAGACTGGCCCACTGGGATACCGGGAAATCTCCTGGTGGGGCCGTCTTTGATGGTAGAATATTTATTGGTAGAAATGTGCGATTAGAAAAAGATTTATTTTGCAATTTTTCTTGCTTACTGAAGCGTGTTTTCTCATTTTTAATTATTAATCACTGCTACCCACAACATTGGTTTATTGCTGGATTTAGGTTATTCACGTGTTCTGACATTTATATGTATCTATGTATTGCCCAGCCCTAACCATTCATAGTAGAAACTTGAAACTTTGTACATGCACTCCCCTCAATGAGTAGGGAAAACTCCCCTCCAAAATAGGGTTTTAGTGTGTGTGTGGGGGGGCAATTTACAATGTAAGCTTATGCCCCTTTTTTATGTGATTGTTTATTTCTGATATCTAGACGCAACCAAAAACATCTAGATTTAGATAAAAAGAATCTAAATTGGCCACACTGGGGAAGGGATGTAACTCAGCAACATCTAAATTGGCAACACTGAGCAAAAGATGTAACTCTCATTCCATTATGTCAGTCGGCAAAAACGATCAGTGCTAGAGAGGCTAGCCCATCTAAAAAAAGCATTGTTTACATTTTGTAGTTATTGCGGCCATTTTTTTTTCTTTAATATATAACACGACAGGCAATCAGTCACAAAGGCATTTTTTTGGAAGGAATGATAAATGCTGATTATCACCTTTCCTCTCTTATTTTTTAGCTAAGCTCTAAAACAAACCAAATGCAAAGCTAGATATCGTAATCATAAAAAAAAGTATACCACTAATATTCCAGCAACTAATGATCTCTCATCTCTAAGTCCAGATCAAATTAAGAGAGATTTTGTGATTCATACCACCACCAAACTAGTTCAGGAGGAACCTACAAATATTACATTACATGCGCAAAAGTTCTCAACTCTTGAACTCACAGTTGAAAACTGGTTTTTCAATGGGAATTTTTGCACACACCTAATATCATATTATCACAACTTTGTGAGGTTTTTAACTTTCTTCAGTTTTCAAGTTGGTCTGGCTATGTATCACACATATAGGCTGTACCAATGGAGCTAGAGGGCTGAAAAATTAAACATTTACTCCTTATTATGTCTAGAAAGAATTTATATTTTTTTAATTTTCCCTCTAAATAGGGTTTTTGTTCATGGGGGGGTTTGCAATGTAAGTTTATGCTAAATTGATCACCATCATTCACACTTTTATTTTGAAAATTCAGATGTTTTTAGCAATCATTGCCCAACAAAATGTGAGAGTAATTTATTCATTGATTACCCCAACACAGCATGCTGCCAAAAGACGGTTTCTATTGAGTAAATAACCAGACCTGTTTTGCTTATATTTAATCTTAGTATTAGCCCCTATGAGAGATGTAAAAGTCAGAATTGATATAAAGTATAAATACCAAACTATATTGGTTTAACTCTTTAAAGCATCATGGGTTAAATTTCCTCCCACCTTTGACGTGTTGGTATCTGTGTAGGGGGTCATTTGTAATACCACCTTTTTATCTCCATGCATCTAGGAGCACGGAGGTTTATATTCTGTCCCAACACACTGTTTAGTACCAAGACTGATCAACAGATAGTGGGGTATTTCAAATTGGAAGAAAAAGAAATGTGCCTCAAAGAGTTAAGAGAAGGGTGAACATAGGGCTGGTGCGAGGGTTTTGTGCACCCTAGGTGAGACTTAAAATTTGCACCCCTGCTTGCTTGATCTTTTTAATTATTCTCCTCCTAAAAGATCAGTAATGCACCCCAGGCGGATGCCTAATTTGGCCTAATGGTAATGCAGGCCATGGGTGAACACTTGAAACAAAACAAAATCTTGGTATCTTCATTTATAAGTCATGAGACATATATTGAATAGTTATTGTCTGAAAAAATCCGAGAGGAGGTATTGTTATTATTCCATGAATTATTCAAAGCAACAACCTCATCATCATTGTTTTGATCCTAACGTTTCATCCAATCAAAAAAAAAGAAAAATTCCTTTCTAGCCTGGGTAACAATGAATGCTGAAAATACAAATCAAGAAGACAATGAAGTGGTTGTACAAATATAAACTGATAAAGACCAGAGAATGCACTGGCTAAATTGTTATGATTAATACAGGCGTCCCTCGTTATATAGCAGGTGTTGGGGTCCAAGAAAGCCCACTGTGTTATAACCGAGCCGAAATAACCAGAGTTACCAATTTAGCTATTTTGGAGCTAAATTAATATTTTGGGGTCCACCATCTACCCGCGTTATATCGTGAACTGCACTAGAGCAAGCCACGTTATAACAGAGGAGTCCTGTACAACCAATATGGGTATTCAAATAATTCATGGAATAATAACATATAGAACTGATTCATCAACTTGTTCATGAAATAAAAGAGCTAAGTAGTTGTGATAACATAATTGTGGGTCAGATGTATAGTTTTTACTTAACCCTAATCGACCTATGAGTGACGTAAGAGTCTGAAGTGATATAAAGTGTAAATACCAAACTATATTGGTTTAACTATTTAAAGCATTGTGGGTTCGATTTACCAATACTTTTGAAGTGTTGGTATCTGCTTGGTGGGTCATTTTTAATACCACCTTCATATATCAAGGAGCACAGAGGTTTATATTCTGTCCCGACTCTCTGTTTAGTACCTGGCAAAATTAGTTTTTTTTCATTTGTCTACGTCAGGGGTTCCCAACGTTTTTTGCGTCATCGCCCACTTGCACATGGAAAATTTTTCCACCGCCCACTTGTATAGTAAATATTCAAAAGCATACCAAAAATGTTTGGTAAGAATTTGTTACTGGTTCATTGTTGACTTTTTAATACAGGTTCTTTGCATATCTCCTTTGAATATTCTTTTTGGGTAGCATATGTTGAAATACCTTCTTAATACTCAAAATCCTATATTGCCCACCAAAACTTCCCATCGCCCACCATTTACTGTTCAGTTGCTCATTGGCCACCCAACAGTTGAAATTGCCCAGTGGTGGGCGATATCGCCCAGGTTGGGAAACCCTGGTCTACGTAATCAATGTTCTGAAGGGCAGTATTGTATGTATATAAGCTAAGAGCTAATACAGGTTTCCCCCACCATCCGCAAAAAAAGAGCATTCCTATAAAAACAAAACTTTTGTAAGCCACAATGACATAAAGCAAAGAGGCAGTTACGATTAATTTATATGGAATAAAGTTTTTGAGCGTTCCCAGACGCCCAAAATGGTATGTTAAGCTGAATCATCAGAGGTTGGGGTGGTGGGAGGTACAAGGGACTGGGAGGGAGGTAGCAGATGGGCACTGCCTCTATAATGTCTCACTGCAAAACATATGCTGTACATTTCTCACCTTTATTCGTGAAAGCGAAAAGTCGTGTGAAATTAACTATCAAAAAGCAGGGGATACCCGTATTTTCACTGGCGTGGGGTTTTGCTATTGTTATAGAACTTTTTTTAGAACATTATATTTTAGGGTGAAAAAAAGTACACAATTTGTATATACAAGCACACATCATAACAATCCTATTTACACAATATCTAGGGCCTTAAACCTTTGCGGTGGTATAATAAACATCATAATTCTTTTTAAAATCATTTGTTGATTGGCTACATATTCATAGAATTTTCTGATATTCAATCTACTTCTATTTCTATTTGCTTCTACTGTATATGTGTGGCCTCTCAGTCCCTTGTACCCACTACTAGTAAAAAATACATCAGGGTCTATTACTTCTAACCAATGCATATTCTTGAACATTTCTCTTAAGTCTCCCCGATCTCTCCTATTTTCTAATGATGTTAATCCTAACACTTTTAGCATATCCTCATAACTCATACTTTTTAATTCTGGTACTTAGTTACTCATCTCTGGACTTTTTCTAAAATATTTTTTTATCTCTCTCCAAGTGACCAGGTCTGTGCACAATACTCTAGGTGCGGATGATCTTATATTGTATAAAGAACGTGTCCTATAGAGTTCATTGAGAATAATGTTTTCACTTCTTTTTATTACACGACTCAACTGTCAAAAGTCATATTTTTTTTAAAATTGTTAACAGATTTCGGCATTAAATGACTCATCAAGGGTTGATATGTCGTTAAACAAGTCAATCAATCAATCTGATTCAGTGGAAGAGGCAGACAAGCGAGATTGTAAGGACAAATTAACTAGGAAGAAGTAACTTATAGGTCAGCATATACAGTAGTAATCATTCTTATGATATAATGGCACTTTACATAAACTTTAAAATTAAAGTTTATATTTATGATAGAGCTTAGAACCAAATCACATTGGATACATCCGTTCTCATACGATCACCAAAGTTAAGCAATGCCAAGCCTGGTCAGTACTTAGATGGGTGACTGTTTGGGAATACCAGGTGGTGTGAACGAGAATGGGGAAGTGAGTGACGCCACTTGGGGTGCTTGTCACCTCTAAGTCTATTTCGCAAGCCGAGACAAGACAAACTTGTGATATGGGAAGCCCGGACAGGGACGGCTGATGCCATAGCCAGTGTAAGGGCATTACCTAGCTAGATTTTATCATAGAATTTCATACTTATTATTAATCACTGCTACCCAAAACACTGGTTTAATTGGGTTTAGGTTATTCATGTGTTCACACATTTATATCTATGTATCCGGACTTGCCAGCTCTAACCGTTCATAGTAGAAACTTGAAAATTCCCCTCCAAAATAGGGTTTTAGTAGGGGGTTCAATTTTCAATTATTTTTTGAAAATTCAGACATTTTTTAGTGATCACAGCCCAACATTTTGATTGATCACCCCCAACACAGAATATATGGGTGGCTGTGATTCATAATTTCCCTTGGAATACTAGTTATAATTATTACTTAATATATTATTATAATTACAGGCAACTGTTGATTAATAATATTATAGTTACTACAGCAATGATGTCATGGTTATAGTTGAAATGATTGCATGGTAACTGTTACTATGTTTCTTGTGTCAATCATTGTATGGTTACTATTGCTATAAACCAATAACTATTAATTCATAACTACCCTGGTTATGAATTTATAATTGCTTTGTCTACAGTTTTATTGACCTCATAAATCTCTCAGTTTTAAAACTATTGTCAATATTATGATTTAATATTGGTTGCGAGCCAGGCTTATAACAGCATATTTTAATTCTGTTTACCAGAACACTCATCTCCGGGTTGGTAGTCCATGGTTCAATCCACCGCCAAGTCATACCAAAGACTTCAAAAATAGTACTCAATGCATCTCCGCTAAAACTCAGCAAAAGAACTAGGATTGAGGAACCTCTCCGCAAGGCTAAGGGGTTACGGCCAGAATCA
>VCCN01001378.1:2127847-2140206 GCA_006491835.1 Architeuthis dux | reverse complement strand
AGAGAGAGAGAGAGAAAGAAACATACAGAGATATAAAGGGAGAGATTGATACTAAGTCAATGATGATGATGAAGAAGAGAGGAACTGCACAATAAGAGAGAGAGACATATATAAAGGGGGAGGAGTAATGCGAGTAGATTGATACTAAGTCAATGATGATGATGAAGAAGAGAGAAACTGCACAGCAAGAGAGAGAGAGAGAAACATACAGAGATATAAAGGGAGGGATTGAGAATAAGTCATTGATGAAGAAGGAGAGAGAAACTGCACAGCAAAAGAGAGAGAGAAAGAAACATACAGAGATATAAAGGGAGGGATTGAGAATAAGTCAATGATGAAGAAGGAGAGATAGAGATGAGAGAACAAAGATAGTCAGGGGGGCACACAGGCAAGGGTGGGGGAGGGGCAGGGCAGGGAAGGGCAGGCTGTAGAGTAAGAGGCAGAAGTATGAAACGGATAAAATCAATATTTTCACTTACAGGCTCCTCATATGAAAAAGTAATCATTGCATAGAAGTTATCTGTGTAGTTAACTAAAGTGAAAAGCAGTGGACATATTGAGATTGTTATGGAAATGTTGACTGTTAGTGTCAAGTTATTAAAAGGGCCGGGATCATTGTATTAGTCAAAGTTTACTTAGTATTCAACCAATTCTATGCATGCTAAAGCTACTGTAGTAGGGGATATCTTTTGTTGACTAATGATGATATAGTGAACGTACTGGGATCTGTAATCTTGACGTCAGCTGCCAATGTGTAGTAAGGGGCCGGAACTCTCTTGTAAAGGAGTTCCTAATAAGCCTCGGGAAAGAAATCAGTAACAAATTTACTTCTGCTTCAAGCAATTAGTATTCAAGTCGAGGATAAAGCTAGACTTTGAATGCCACCTTTCACGATAGCTATACTGTCAAGAACCACAAGAAGAATATTAGTGTTGGACAGTCTTCCAAACAGTCATGATTCTGCATGGCCTTGTGTCACATATTGGCTGAGCTAACTAAATACAGGTGAAGCTCCTACTTCGTCCATGGGAGTCCGCTGCCACTTTTCCAGGGGGCGGGACAAAGGCTATAGTTTTAGTGGGAGGCAAAAGGATATATTGGACGATCATATTCTAAAGTAGGAGCTTTACCTGTAATTGTTCCCAGATTGGACAAAGCTCCCAGATTGTCCATTCTCTAGGAATGCATCTTGTGCAAAATAGGAGCTTTATCTGTAATTGCTCCCAGATTGTCCATTTTCTAGGAATGCATCTGTGCAAAATACGAGCTGTATCTGTAATTGCTCCCAGATTGAACAAAGCTCCCAGATTGTCCATTTTCCCTAAACACATCTTATAGCAAAACAGGTGCTTTACCTGAACATTTCAGCTGTATAATCTCTGGTCTTGCTTAAGAGTCTGTTGTGTGCTGAAATGGCGAATTCGACAGTTGATATTCATGGGCGTCCGGGGGGCAAATGGGCCTTCTCATGGAGGACTAGGGGGTTTGAAAATTGGAACCTTACAATCAATAAAGGACGAGGGTGCAGTACAGTTGTTTTATATAACCCCAACCATTTATATAACCCCAACATATAAAAAGACTTATTACTCGCTGGTAACAGAATTGCCACTAAGATATAATCTGAAAATATTCCCCACCCAACGAAAAGTGGCAGTGGACACCCATGTCGATATTTATTCTATCGAATTCAACATTCCATTTCATAAGAGACAACTGAGGAAGGCCAGATGGTACACGGCAGAAACGTTGTGAAAAACAAAGAACAAAGACGAGCAAATATAAACCATATACAGGTTTGGTTATTCACTCAATAGAAATCATCTTTTGGCAGCATGCCATGTTGGGGGTGATCAATTAAAAAATTGGAAAAAAAAAGGTGATCAATGAATAAATCTCGCCTTTTGATTTAATGAATAAGTCTCGACTTTTGTTGGGCGGTGATCACTAAAAAAGTCAGAATTTTTTTTAAAAGAGCATAAACGCTGCTGGACACAAACTAAGGGACCAATTTAGCATAAACTTACATTGTAGATTGAACCTCCCACTAAAAACCTGTTTTGGGAGGGAATTTCAAAAATAGCTTTTTTAAAGTTTTTTCTAGATATAATAAGGAGTAAATGTTTAAATTTTCAGCCCTCTAGCTCCATTGGTGTGGTCTGTATTTACAAGCTATCCAACCATCCAGACCCACTTAAAAACTAAAGAAACCTATGTTGATGTTTTGGTTGCTGGTTTCTAAAAGTAGGTGTCAACATCAGAAGGAGACAGTCTTATCAGTCATATCGTTTTCCACATATCTTGTAGTTTTATTTTGTTAGTTTAATAAAATTATTTCTTATTTATGGATTACATTTCCAATAGAGTTTTTAATGTTAGCATAAATTCTGAGAAACAATTTCAGCATTTCATATATTCCCTTCCATCACCACACATATTTTTAGAATTAACCCTTAAATTCATATTTAAAAAATTAAATGGCAAATTAAGGAGAATAACTTTTGACCAAAGTTACTTCCCTTGCAACATTGGGAAATTTTTAAAAAATTGTTTAATTCAATTCACAAAAGAGTTCTATGTTTTTTATTCTATTCATTGAAGAGTTCCACTGTGTTTAGGAGCAGTATGAAGCAGTCCATGAATTTAAGTGTTAATAACACGTTCCTTCTTCAGTAGCCAACTAGATTTACTAATGAAATACATTGTTCTAACTTGATTTGCATTGGTGCAAGCTCTCTAATGAATAAAAATAAATAAAAGTTGACCGGCTTAGATGTTGCCTTTTATTCATTTGTTTATGCTGTTTCTGTCTTTTCTTCAATTCTATAGATGAAGCACAACTGATGAAAAGGATCTGCTATAACCAACAAAGGCAATTGCTGAAGCTTCTATGAAAATTTAATGATGCTTTTAACTGGACAGCCCTCAGTTCTATCAAGTCATACTAAGAGTTGGCTTCTAATGGAGAAGTGGTGTGAACTAGACCAGAGTCACTAGCCAAAGCAAAGGGAGATAACTATGAGTTACAGCATAAAATAATTATTATACATTATTAAAAGATTGATGATGATTAAAAGACTCTAGCACAGGGCTTACACAGAAGTTTTAGCAAAGGTACCAAAAGCTCAGATTAAAACGTACCAAATTGTCCATAAAACTACTAAATAAAGAAAAAACATCTTCAATATTATTCAAGATTAAAACACATTAATCTAGAGACCCTTGAATACAGAAGAAAACGTGCTGACCTACTAGAGGTCTATAAAATCCGGAACAGTATACATAGAGTGGATACTGATGTTCATTGCTCAAAAAGCCCCGATAAGAAAATGCTGACCATCTATCTGCAGTAAAACACAGCCATAAACTACAAATTCAGACCTCCACTGGTGTAAGAAAATATTTATTTTCTGCAAGAGTAGGGAACGCTTGTTTTATGAAAATTCAGACTTTTTTAGTGATCACTGCCAAACAAAAGGTGAGAGAAGTAACTTATTCATTGTTCAACACTTTTTCCAATTTTTTAATTGATCATCCCCAACACAGCATGCAACTAAAAGATGTTGGTCACATGACGGTTTCTATTGAATGATTAACCAGACCTGTTTCTCTTTCTTTCTACATATTTTTCTTTTTTAAGAATCCCCCCACAAATAGGTTTTTAGGGGGTTCAATTTACAGTGTAAGTTTATGCTAGATTGGACCCTTAGTTTGTGTTGGTTTCAATTGAATGACTAATCAGACCTGGTTCTATTTATTGATAACTTGGGATGGGGATATTTATAGAAATCTTTTTACCCCTAAGTTCTTTCTTTAAATTTTGAGGAAAAGAATTAACTTGTTTTATCTCTAAGGATCCTATATATTATCATTGTATGACGTCATATCAGTGAAATATCTTATCAGCTGCTCCAGGACAATCATTGCTTTCACTACACTCATCATAATCTATGAAATGTCTTGATTGACTGCCGAGGTCAAAGAAATTTCCCACCAACCACTCACAAGCATAGTTCTCTCTAAGCTGAGCATGGATGAGTGTGCACACATGTTTTGCAACCTGTGCACGAAGGAAATTAATGTGTGCACAAAAGATTTCAAATTGTGTAGCTTACTGAGTTTTTATTGAAGAATATTGATTCACTATGTTGAATCCAAAAGTGTGCACATACTTTTGTCACAAAAAAAATAATTTGCTCAACATTGCGTCAACTGACTACAAAAAATTAGACAAAATATTGCTCGCAAGTGATTAATAACTTATTAGCCTAGTTTGACTCCCTTGTGTAGCACAGAAAATCAATAAATTTGATAGCTAATTATTATAAATAATAGTTAGTAGATTGATCAATACAAGTTCAAATGACTGTATTCAGTTTTTCCTCTCTTTAGGCTTTACCAGATTAATATCTTTAGGAACACAGCAACATCAAAGAGTTACACCTTTGTGTAATTTGACCCTGTGATCTCAGGATTACAATGAGTTAAGTTTGGTAATTGTCTAATATGCAGTGACACTGAACCCTGAGATCAAACGCAATAACATTAGTGTACATCAATATTTTAAAAGTAATATCATTCATTTTCAATGTTTTTTTTTAATCTTCACCATAAGAGGTGTGATTGTTAGGTGCCATATTGTTAATATTTTGTGTACAGGGTGATGTATAAGTGCAATTATGTGACACTTGAGCAGGCATTGAGGAAACTCTTACAGAAAGTTTATTTATTATAGTATATATAATTTATGGAAACATCTCGGTCAGCAAATCTGTTGCTAGGAAAAGGTTATGGTGAAGGGGTTCCCAACTTTTTTTGCTCTGTGGCCCACCTGGTTTTTTGTGTGGCATGTCATGGCCCAGTGGGGATCATAGCTAGCAAATCTTTTGAAATTGGAAGGATGTAAATGTAAAAAATTCATGAACACTGAACTTGGGAATCAAATTTGTCAGGTTCTACTCAAAAATGGAGGGCCAGATGCCTGTCAAGAAAGAAAAGAAAAAAAGGACTGATCCAACTGGAAAACGTCCTGTGGCCACTAGTGGGCCATGGCCCATTCAATGGGAAACTCTGGAGAGGGAAGCTCATGTAGATGAACAAGAATAGGTTTTAAATTGTCTCAAAATTTCAGGAGTCGACATAGAACAATATTTACTTTGCTGTTCTAGCAATTCAATAATTAGAAACCAACAAAACTGTCAAATTAAGTTTCTTCAGTTTTCAAGTGAGTCTGGCTGGCTATCAATTTTTGTGTTGTGCATACAGGCTGCACTAATGGAGCTTAGAGGGCTGAAAACAGTTACTCATTAGGTCTAAAAAAAAGTTTTCAAAATAGGTTTTTAGAGTGGGATTCAATTTCCAATGCAAGTTCATGCTAAATTGGTCCCTCAGTTTGTGTCCAGCAGCATTCACGCTTTTTTAAAAAAATTCCGAACTCTGTTAGTGATCACTTCCCAACAAAAGAAGCAAGAGAAGTAATTTATTCATTGAACACCACGTTTTTCCAATTTTTTTTAATTGATCACCCCCAACATGGCATGCTGCCAAAACACATTGGTCATGTGACAGTTTCTATTGAGTGACTAACCAGACCTGTTTTGATTGTGTTTTTACTACATTAAATATGAATACCTGTGACACCATTCTTTATAGAGCTGTGATAAAAAAACCTAATTCCTTTCATTCAGTCAGACGGTTCAGAAAAAGTCACACAAATGGAGTGTCAAATAGCATGAAAAATCAATGTTGCTAATTCCAATATAATCACATAAAAATGTCATTATCGAAATATTTTTCACTACAAAAGTAAATGGCTTTATATAAGATCTTAGGTCTTTTTTGTTAGTCACTTCCAAAAGCTGACGTCCATGACTTTAAAGTACGGAAGCCTAAAAAGAAAAAAACTAGAGCTAAAGGGCTGAAATTTTAAACATTTACAGGAGCTAGAGGGCTGAAAATTTAAACATTTACTCCTTATTATATCTAGAAAAAAACGTTTTTTGTTTTTTCAAATTCTCTTCAAAAATAGGTTTTTAGGGGAGGTGTTCAATTTACAATGCAAGTTTATTCTAAATTGGGCCCTTAGTTTATTTCTGGCAGTGTTCATGTTTGTTTTTGAAAATTTGAACATTTAGTGATCCAACAAAAATCGACACAAGTAACTTATTCATTGATCACCCCTTTTTTCCAATTTTTTAATTGATAACCCCCAACACTGCTGCCAAAAGACGTTGGTCACGTGACAGTCTCTACTCGGTGACTAACCCGACCTGTGTTATTTTTGTCTTTAAGAGTAGAAGATTCAACCTGTGGATTTTCCCCAAACTTTCCTCAATTTTGACAAAATCCTGACGTAAGAGTAAACAATGGTTTATCAAAATCAGACTTTAAAAACCGCATACTGACTACATTTTTGGATTGATTTTCATAAAGATTTGTACGATACCTCTGTATATTGTGTAGAATATGACTATAATATTATTTTTACATGATATTACATAAAAATTAGCAAAAATCAATGAAAATAACAGTGAAATATTAAAATATATATAAAAATACCTTGAAATTAGATGCTTTGGTGCTTGTCTGTTGTGATAGAGGGAAGAGGATTACACGGATTAGTAGAATAGGTGATTAGTTATACCACCAGATATAGCAGGATGGCTGAATACTTTACCATAGAAAATGCATTTTTCGAACAGTGACGAAACATTAAATCGTAGTTGGTAACCTGGGAATTATGCGACTGAACGCTTTATTCAATCCATGGTGGTAAATTGTTCTTATTCAGCTGTCCATGCTGAAGAATTGAATAAAGGGTTTGGTTTAGAATTTCCAGAAGTTTACCAAATACAACAGACAACTGTAGAAGGCTGGAGGGTACAACGGTCGAAACATTGTGACTATAACAACCAAGATGAGGACACTAGTTCGAGTAAATCAGTAGATAATAAAGATCTCAGAAATTCAGACAAAAGTCTAAAATCTCCAAAAGATTTTTCTCAACTAAACTGTAAAAAGTTTGTTAAACTCAACTCGAGTTGTCTTTGTTTTTCGACTGTAACAACAACAATCCCCCCTAATTTAGAGGAGTAAACTCTTCACTGTTTGTGTGTTCCGTCATGTTAAACCGAACCGATATATAAAATTAACATTTCCCAACTTGAAATCATGACAAAGTGATCAGCAGGCGGCTCTCTTACTGACTGAGCCAAACTGACAAGTCTTACATATCTACGGAAATTTATGTTAGAAATACGCAAGGGCTTATTTTATTCTAATAGATAAATACAATTATACTAAAAAAAACTTTTTTAATAAATTTTTATCCATTATATATAGAATACAAAAGTTGCAGTAATCATCTTCAGTCGGAATAGAAGTAAGAGTGGGGTTTGACCCTGCAGCAGCCAGGCTTCTGAATATTGTTGATATCGTAGAGTTTGTGCTTGAAAATTTTGAAGTATATTATTAGTTTTCCTCGTGAAGTTACAAGAAATACGGGGAAAAAATCTTGATTTCCTTGTCATAGCACTAACTGAGAGATTTTGTTTTTAAAAAAAGAGGTCTGGTTAGTCACTCAATAGAAACTGACATGTGACCAATGTCTTTTGGCAGAATTCCTTGTAGGGGTGATCAATTCAAATATTGGAAAAAGAGGTGATCAATGAACAAGTTACTTCTCTCACTGTTGGGCAGTAATCACTAAAAAAAATTTAAGGAATCAATTAGCACAAACTTGCATTGCAAATTGAACCCCCGACTAAAAACCTATATAGGAGGGGAATTTTTTAAAAAGTTTTTTCTAAATAGTTTTTTTTAAGGAGTACATGTTTCAATTTTCATCTCTCTCTATGCATTGCGATTACTCAACAACTGGCCACTGTATAAAGTTGACAGTCAGCACACAAGGCAGTGAGGTATCCAGTTTCAAGTTGTTTGGATCAGCGGTTCTCAAGAAATCAAATAAAAAATAAATGAAAAGCTCACTGTCCCAGCATCAATTGATCTGCAGCAGACTCTTTCAATAATTCATAATTTTTCGTCTGTTCATTTGGTTCTTAATCTTTTTCACAGAATTTCAATATTTATATCCCTTTAATTGGTGCAGCCTGTGGCTGCAACACATACACGTAGAGGGTGAATAAAGAAATTTGCTGCCTTTTGGCTAAGATCAAAGTGTAGTATCTGTTCTTCGAAACTGCCATGGCCTCGAAGTTCAGAGAACCACGGCCCTTCGGGGGTCCTTGTGGCATGCTCGTGTATCGTCCTGGGAGAAGTTGCACAGGATATCTTGGCTAGCTGGTTGGGAGGTGATCACTATTAGCATGCTCAGGATTCATCCTGAGAAGCTTTTGGGATCTCCTCCCTTTATCCCGGTCCTCTTGGCATTTGTCTCAGTGAGAGAGATTTGGGAACAGGAACATGGGACCCCCCCCCCCCGACAGAATTCGGCACTATATGACCCAAACAAAACAATCAATCAACATACATGTGGACAACCAGATCAACTTAAAAACTGAAGAAACCTATGTTGACAATATAGGTTACAGTTTTGGTTGACAGTTTCTAATAAAAGCTTGGGAGAGTCATGACATCACCAATAGTCCCACAATCAATTTTTTTCCCTTCCTCTTTGACCCAGTTTAAATGATCCTATATTGATCACAATATCGTCTTGTTTATCGATAATTTCCCCATTTCTATTACTCATAGTCATTGACACGCATTGCCGAATTAAAACAACTCGTGGCCTAGGCTAGGACTTCTCAAAACCTGGGGGTTGCGGGGGTCGCATAAAGATTATTGGGAGTCGCAGAAATATTTGAAAATCTTTCTTAAGGAATAATTATGTAACACACCCATGAATGTGTTCTTGAATTTTAGATTTGTGCTTGCACGTTATTTTGGCCTAGGTACACCCCTGAATTTTATCATTAGAAATGATAATTCAGGGCCGTTGGAACCAGGAGGGCTGCTAATATGTGTTCCTTATTTTTTTTTTAAAATGCTACATAAAGCTAGCTTTAAGATTACAGAAAGAGTAAATAAACCAATTATCCCCTTCAATTATTTTTTGCTAGTTCATAGGTGTATAATAGACCTATTCCAAGTCTGTGGATGACTTGAAAAATACATTGATTTCCGACAGATTTTGAAGCTCTATTTTCAAAAATTCCCAAAGCAGCCTTTTGTTCATAATAATCTTTTGTTCATAATTATCTTCATCAATTAGATATCTAAATATCATGATATATCCATCAATTAAATAGTGCACTCTATACAATAGGGGTGTTTTCCAATTTTCATCTCTCTATATGCCCTGCGATTACTTGACAATTGGCCAATGTATGAAGTTGACAGTCAGCACACAAAGCAGTGTCCAGTTTCAAAGTTGTTTGGATCAGCAGTTCTCAAGAAATCTAATAAAAATAAATGAAAAGCTCACTGTCCCAGAATCAATTGATCTGCAGAAAAATCTTTCAATAATTCATAATTTTTTGTATGTTCACTTTATTCCTAAAAATTTCTCCACAGAATTTCGATATTTATATCCCTTTGATTCATTATATAAAAACAATTGACAAAAAGTGTTTACTGAACAAGTTTGGCACAAGGCTACTTTTCTCAAGCACTCAGTGAAGATCAAGCTCACTCTCAAGTCTTGTACTTTGAATGAATGCTCCTTGTTCATGTAGAGACACCATGGTTTAATTTTTCAACAGTTCAACTGTCTCTTGGATGAGTAATAACTAATGATTATGTACTTGACATCACCTGATAAATCTCATCTAGTGGTTTTCAACCGGGGCCATATATAACACTGACACAGTTTGATGCAATAAGTCAAATGACATGTCAACATTGCAGCACCAGAATTATACCTTCAAGGAACACCACTTCGCTTATCACTGAAAGCGAAATCCAAGACGCTACTATATAATTCACAGTACAACTCTAACATGGCTTCAGTTGGCAAGCCTAGAACGGACTGACAAATTGTCACATCCTGGCCTTTTATAGCTAAAGCTTGCTACATCAGGGTTGGTAGTGCTCCACATACGGGTCACTGATGCTCCACCTCATCTACATCTACCAACGACTCATTCATTCGACTTTTGCTTCCTGGACCTTCCACAAAACAGACAGCAGGCCATTTCCACTGGGCAAGTCCATTTCTTCACCACAAAATGTTATAAAACTGAGAGCAATTCCTGTAGCCTCCATTCTCATGAATCTTAAGTACCCTCTTGTAATTTTCTCAACACTGTAAAAGGTACTAAACCACTGATGGAGAACCTTTTTTAGCACAGAGTGTTGAAATTTTAATAATCCTGTCATTTGAGTGTCATTTACATGTATTTTAGGTTTAGGTATATGCTTCTAGATGAGCAGCCTATTTTTCTAATATATTTATAAAACTAGGAGTTTATTAAAATATACCTTGAAATTTTTAAATATACTTATAAAATTCGGATAATAAAATGAAATTAAAAAAGTTTCTCTTTTCAAAGTCTGTAACCTAAAAACCTGTGGCGTGCCACTGCTGACATGCATGTTATAGGTTTGCCATTGCTGTACGAGACCATCAGTCTTTCTAGAATGTTAGTGATTTACTTGTAGCTGTGAAACTAAGAGGCAAAGACACCAACTGCAGATGCGTTGTGATCTGCAGTTCTGCATCCAAATTGAACAAGACCAATATTAATCAGAGAGAGAGGAACTGATTTTACACACGCACACCCCCCTTGCTCTGACCTGGCCTACACATTGCTAAGTAATTGGCCCTGGTGAGGCTTCATCTGGATTCTAAACGCCAATGTCAAGTCTACCATATTTGATCAAGAAGATGAACTAAGGAGCTGGATCAGATTAAGGCTCAAATGGAGTGTGTTGGGTGGGGAGAGAGACGGGTGCAATACTGAGCAACGTTAAAATCGATGTTGTAAAGGGTGGGGTGGAAAATGAATATGGGTCGGAGTGTGTATGTGTGGGTAGGTGAGTGACAGGAAACAGAGAAGCCCAATAAGGAAGTGAGTCAAACCTGAAAAGTGTAGCTACTCTAATAGCTGTAGTATTAGTAACATACCCAGTAGTGGTGGTAACGGTATTGCTATTAATATGAAAGTATCAAGTATCAGCAATAGAGATAGTTGTTTTAAGAGTAGTAATCATTGTATACATGATAAGAGCTGTGTCAGTCACACTTCTAGTATTAGTAGCAGCAATCAGCCCCTCTCTTTTCCAATCCTCTTATTAAACTACCTAACTTTCTTTTCTCCCCTCTTATTAAACTAACTTTCATTTTGCCCCGCTCCCTTCCTACCCTCTTATTAAACTAACTTTCTTTTCTCCCTTCTCCCGTCTTATTGAACTAGTTTCCTTTTCTCCCCTCTGTAACATTCTGGTTGTGTTTAATGCCTCTGCTCACTTTGTTAGTCTTTTTATTCTGTGTGAGGTTAGAATGCGTTTGATTCATAGCCATGTTTAAGCATGTTAAGAAAAGAAGACTGAACATGCAATAGGGTTGTTCGCCTGGTAAGAAGTGGGCCTTCCCCGTTCCCACTTCCGGTCAGCGTTTTCTGGGATTGGAAACGGAATGGGGGTTGCTGGGCGCTTGCTTCGGCATGTTTATTAATTTAACATATAGATACATTTATATAAACATTAAACCCTCCTACCATGTTTGTCACATTTATAGTATCAGTAGCAGCCATCAGTTGAGCCTGTTGTAGTGAACTTATTATAACCATTAACGAAATGACAGGTCACGGACTAGTAATATTAACACTAATCCCATTAATAGTATCACTAGTAATATTAACACTAGTATCACTAATAGTATCACCCTGTCGGAAAAAATGAGGGAGTCAAATTAACAAGACTTTCAGTTTCAATATTTAATTGCTAACACTCAGGGATGGAAATGAGGTGTGGGGTGGTGCATGGGGGGGTACAGTGTATACCTACTTCTCAATTTCCAGGTTTTCTGTATGTTTCAATGTCTACTCATAGAGACCTAGTTCCCAAAACCCATTTCCATCACTGCTAACACTACAGAAATTATAAGTCAGTAAGGAGTCAAATTTGCAAAAGGATCATTTTACTGTGGATCAATTGTCAATTGGCAATGTGATACACACAGGTGTCCGCTGACACATTTCCAGGGGGTGGGGGGGAAAAGGATATATTTCCAGGGGGCGTGGCAAAAGAATATATTCAGAATATAACCATGTACCAACGAATAATGTCTTTTTATATGGGAACATTAAGTTGGGCTTACATTAAGTAATTGTACTGCACCATTTGTACCATGATGCATCCGTGTAGTGCACCACCAAGATAGCGTTGTGGAAACT
>VCCN01001378.1:2059267-2077134 GCA_006491835.1 Architeuthis dux | reverse complement strand
AATAGTAGTTCACCAGCTGTATTTCTACTGACATTATACAGAAACAAATCTTACTAAATGTTGGAGGGTGCCGCTCAGGGAGCCAAGCCCCTCGAGCCCCCAAATCTTTAGCTATGCCCCTGACAGGACTACAAGAAAGTTCTGAATGTTTGGCAGAATCAGGTGTCAAGGGCAAAGCTCTCTCCTCCCCATCTGTACCAACCTTCTCTTGACTGTAAGGTAGAGGCATCTTGTCCCTTAACAGATACAGTGACTAATTAGTCAACACTTTGATGTGTGTTTAGATCTGCCCCGACAAAAGATCTGTCTCATATATCAGGCATATCTACCTTAAAAGAATGGGGTTTCCATGCAGTGACCCTTCTGTCAGAATCTTTTTTGATAAAATAATATTGTGTTTTCCAGATGTTATAAACCAAAGAAAGAACACACGCAGACACAAGCTTTCTTTTTTTTTCAGGTCCCAACGGAAGTATTTTTATGAGGCTCAGGCGCCATCACCCTAGGTAGGCTATTTTCTTTAGTATCATTTAATACTATATGGCTGGATACATTTCGGGGAAGATGTTGTAAATACATAGAATCATAGATATGGTTTCTGTTGCATACGTCAGCTTAGTGAACCTTGAAAGTTTCAAGTCTGGTTGAGACCAAGACTTTATTCCTACAAGTTTTTATGACCACCCTCTTGGCAGGGTGCAAGTCCACTGAAGAGATACCTTCACCTTAATCAAACAGCTTGAGTGTACTCAATTAGCTGCTGAGTGCACAGCAATGAAGATTTTTTCACACTCTTCACTCATACCGGGATTCGAACCCAGGACCTTCTGCGTATGAGGCAGACGTGCTTAACCATTACACCATCTGAGCAGACTTCTCTTGACTGTGCTTATATAATATTATCTCTCATCTCCAACTCTCATCTACTTATATAATACACTACTTGCATGTCTATATTTTTTGTCTGTAACATTTGTCAAGAGAGATAATTATTAAATGATAATTATAGAGTGGACTCCCTTACTTATTTCATTTTTTTTTAAATGCATAAAAAATCGGGGTTCATTCTGGTTGAATATAAACAAGATAATGCAGAACAACATAATGTTCTTGATATTTTTTAAGTACAACGCAATTGCAAAATTATTTAAATACTGCTGTCATTTTTTATGTCATGGGTAAAGTAGTTTTAATTAAGCTTTTTATACCTGTCAGAAACCCACCTGCATAGGTGAGATTGTTGCTTGGCAGCAATGTCTCTCCCACTTAATCTCATTATGTGTGTAAATGTATTGTTTATATACAGGGGAAGATGCTTATTGGGATCACCAGAGGGAACAAATATTTTCCAGGGTTGCCAAATTAGCTATTTTTTTGCTAGATCTGGCTGATTTTTTTCCATTTTAGCCGTTAAAAATCTACGATAGCAAATCTGGTAATTTTAATACAAGTAAATATTCAATTTTTATTTAATAATTTGTAATGGAGTCTTAGTATATAGTTATTCTATTTGATAAGTTGGCTTCAAATAAGTGTATATATATATCATTTATTATATCTTTATTATTATTGGATGAAGTAGAGGAACATACCACTTTTTATTAAATTTGACTAGTTTTACTCTCATCCTAATTTTTGTTGTTTTTATACAACTTATTAATTCGGGCCACCATTTCTATGGCAACAAATAACAGCGCAATCGGGAATAAAGAGTAAGCCTACAGTGAGAATTGAACTCGCTCCCTTACTGCCAGAGGGAGACTAGTTTATGCCTAGCTGCTTCTACCAATTGGCCACGGAGGCTTACTTTTTATTTCCGATTGCGCTGTTATTCGTTGACATAGAAACGGTGGCCCAAATTAATAAGTTGTATAAATCAACTAAAATTAGTGGAAAAGTGGAGTGTGTATATTTGAGTCTTTTAAATAAAAATAACCGGCTGATAACATTAAACAAAGGATATAAAAATCGGAACATTTTACATTTATTCTTATAAATTAATTGTTATAAACAACTTTACATTATAAAAAAATAGGAACTTTGTTTTATTTTTCATTCCTTTTAAATAAAGTGTTTTGGACTGACAGATTTTGATAACAATAATCATTTGCTAACATTATCTATGATTATAATAAATGTCTTCCTCTGTGTTATAAAAATCATTGATATCTTGGAATACTGCCAATAGTATTTGATTTATTTGTCTTTAAACAAACCTAAATGTACAAACCAGAAACCATTCATCTTATACAACAAGAATTAGAAACAAAACAAAACATTTCCAGACATAAAAGGCATTACCTAATGATTTTTATGGGGGAGGTGAGTGCTGGCCTCTAATTTGCCGGCAAAGTGGGCGTGCAGGCCGAATAAGGGAAGAAATCGGTATTGTCAAGTATGGTTTGTTATTTGGTCTAAAACCATCTTGAAAAATGGCTAGAAACGGCTAAATTTTAGGTTGTATGTATATATACTCATTTAAAGTCTATTTATCAGATAAAGTAACTATATACTAAAACTCCAGGAAAAAATTATTAATAAAAATTGAACATTTACTTTTATTAAACTTACCAGATTTAATCAGCTATCATAGTTTTTCATTGGCTAAATTGGGAAAAATTAGCCAGATCTAGCCAAGAAATGGCTAAATTGGGAAAATTAGCCAGATCTAGCCAAATAGTGGCTAAATTAGGGGGGATAGCCAGATCTAGCCAAATAATGGCTAAATTGGGAATATTAGCCATATCTAACTAAAAAAAATGGCTAATCTGGCAACCCTGGGAGAAATTTTCCAACAGAAAGAGCATTGAGGGGGATGTGGCAAGCCCCTCACACCCCTCAATCAAGGCAATGTATGGAAGCCAGTTAGCTTCCGATAAATATTTTCTGATGCAAACAAAAGCTGATAGAAAATAATATGAAAATAATAGTAGACTGTTAAATCTTTTTGAAAACCAGAACCTATTATCGATAAAATCTTGTCAACTGTCCAAATGGGGATATTGATTTTAAAATCAACATCACATTATTGTAAAGACTTAAGATTTAGCTTTGTATCAAATACAATTTAATCAGTTTCAGCCTCATCATTTCTGCAAGTCACTGTGGTACCCCCCCCCCCCAATGATTTGTTAACAGCTAGGGCAGTGCCTATTCCAAAGGTGCATGTTTGGAAGGGGCCAGACTTTATGGTGTGATGAGTAGCCTGCGATAATTGTCATGTAAAATAGTTTTCTGTCCATCGCACAAAACTACGGTTTCAAAATATTTTGGTTACTTCTCTTCAGTTTTGGAAATTTAGATATTTTATATCTAAATTTAGATAATTCTAAAGAGGGGAAGTCAAGGGATTAATTTATAGAAACTATGAAGAAAGATCTATGAACTTCAGTTTTTATATTTATTTTTGTTAGATTTTTCAAGAACTTCTGATCCAAAAAGCTTCCGACTCAAAACTGCACTGCCTTGTGTACTGACTAATATATCTGGACAATGTCAACTTCGTACAATCGTCAGTTGTTGAGTAATCGTAGTTCATTAGATTTCTTGAGAACCACTGATCCAGAAAACCTTAAACTCGACACTGCACCGCCTTGTGTGCTGACTAATACTACCCCTGGCAAAAATGATGGAATCATCAAACTTAGAGGATGTGCACCCAACCTTTTTACTTTGCAGAAAATAAACAAATCACAGATATGACACAAAACAATTTTAGTTCAATAGTTAAACAATCTGGCTTTATGAAATGTACCTGAAACAAACTGGATAAAATTATTTGAATTAATGGCATATCTTTTTTTCCTGATCAGAGGATAAAATTATGGAAACACTCAATTTTGAGGAAACAATTATGGAATCATCAACAAAAGGATTCTCAATTAGTATTTTGTTGCAACTCCTTGGGCTTTTATTATGGCCAGAATTATTTGAGGCATTTTGAGACCTCACTAATGAAAAACAATATTCTCCATCAAGCTGGTTCCAACTTTCTTGAATAGTGGTTGACCGATCAGTTTTGTAGGATGGAGCCTTGACCATATTAAAACATTTCCAGTAGCATGGCCTTGGACAATGCAGATTCGTGATTCATCATTGAATATCACTTTCATCCAGTCTCCATGATTGCTTCTCTTAAGCCCACAGTAATTTTGTTTTCTTCTGTTTAGATGTTAGTGCTGGTTTTCGTTTGGCAGGTAAATGCCATTTCATTCGGCAGATTTCTCAGAGTTTTGTCATAAACATTGATTCCTGTTTTTGCCCATTTGGTTTTCATTTGTTTTGTTATGCATTTTCTATTCATTTGTTTTGTTGTGCATTTTCTATTTTCAAGACATATTGCTTATAGTTTTCTATGCTGACACTTTAATGTCTTGTGTGGTCTACCCGTATATGTTTTCCTTTTACAACCTTCCCATTTTGTTTATACTTGCACAACATTTTAGACACAGCTGACAGGAAACAGCCAATATCTTTTGCAACACCCCATATTGGATTTTCTTCTTGAAGGAGTTTTATAATGCTTTCCATTGTTTCAATTGACAGCTCTCCTGTTGGAGCCATGTTTTCTTTCAATTAGCCAAGTCCAACAGCTTGTTAAGGACTGCACGCACTCTCTTTTAACTGCAGACTAATTTACATATTTAGATTTGTACTGGTATTTGTTTTAGAAATGCAAATTACAAGCTGATTCCATATTTTTTTCCTCTACCTGATCTGGAAAAGAGATATGCCATTAATTAAATTAATTTAATCTAGTTTGATGTGTATTTCATGAAGCCAGAATGTTCAGCTATTAAACAAAAATTGCTTTGTGTCATATCTGTGATTTGTTTATTTTCTGCAAAGTAAAAAAAGCTTGGTGGTCATCCTCTAAGGTTGATGATTTCATAATTTTTGCCAGGGGTAGTATATCTGTCGAATGTCAACTTCGTACAATGGCCAATTATCAAGTAACTGTGGTGCATACACACATTTCTTCAATTGTAGTTAGATGTTGGCTGTTTAGCTGAGATGTTCTGGCTTGCATTCACATGAATACCAGAACCAAAAAAGAAAGCCTTTTTTATATAACATTTTAGTCTGAGTTAGTTTTGCATGTATTCGTCTTGCAAATGCTTTCATTAAATCTTCTTGTAGACATACTAAGCAAGGAGACACACCTTTATTCAAAGAAATGATGCATAAATATTTTGTTTTCGTTTTAATGTAGAGTTGTACACAGACATAAAAATATGAAAAGTCTTTTGGTGGTACAGAATTTTTTAAATCACCTTAATATTTATAATACATATTAAACAAAATATTTATAATACATATTAAACAAAATATTTATAATACATATTAAACAAAATAGTTCCTAAAAAGCTATTTTGTCTAACACTCTTCAGAAGATGGAATGTCAGAAAGTAAAAAGAAAAAATAGTAGACTAACTTTTAAACAATATTTTTTCAAATCCAAATTCTTGTAGTTGTCTATTTTTAATCACTTTCTGATGTTTCATCTTCTGAAGAGTGTCAGATGAAAAAAGCATTTGTTATTGATGTATTCAGACTAGTGTCCTCCTCTTGGTTGCGATAGTCACAATGTTTTGGCCATTGTACTCCCCAGCCTTCTTCAGGTGTCTGTCATATTTGGTAAACTTGCTTGTGTGTGCCAATGAATGAATGAATGGCTTGGCTTTGCGAACAAAAATTTTGGGGTTGGTTTTTCGCAACATTTGAACCATAGACAGTGGGGCCAATGTTAGGGTATACCCCTCCAGCCTGAGCAATGTAGTTTTAAGCTGAAGTGTGACTTGCCTAGGGTCGACCACACCCTTTAAACCACGGGTTGACATCCTATGGACCACCGGAGTGGCGCGGATAGGAGCAGGGCCCCTAGGTCGTAGGTTTGACAGGAGTGTCCTTCTCCTGGCAGATGCCTGAGCTAGCTATGGGGGTCTGCTGCTCTCTTGCAGGAGTGTTCCGACAGTAAGGCTGAACTGTGGTTAGACAGAGTGTGAACATCCCGTAGTTGGCAGAAGCCGGAGCTGGCTATAGAGTTCTACTGACCCTTTGGAGGAGAATCAGGACAGAACAGTTGATTGTAACCTTGTTCACAGATTTTCATGATAGTGTGTGCAAATACATGAGTGTGTATATATGTTTATTGCATGAATACACACATGTGCACACTCTTAGACATAAATGTGCATACATAATTTTTTCAGTGTGTTATATTTTGCAAATATAAATCATTTCAAATTCTTTTTTGGTGGGGGTGTTATGTTCCAATGGCACCTGGTTAGACTTTCAAAGATAATCAACATTTAAGGGAAATTAGTTATAGTATTATGTTAGCAGAAATTCAGTAGATGAACTACTATTCATAAACCCTTTAACCCCCCCCCCTCCTCCTCAGCTACACCCCTGGGTACAAGTATCAAAAGATACACAAAAAAAGTTAAATTTTTATATCCTTTGCTTAATGTTATCAGCTCATTATTCTTATCTAAAAGACCCTGTCCCAAAGCGATCATTATAAGTGGCTTTCTCTGTATTTGTATAAAAATGTAAATGTACAACTCCAGATTGAAATGAAAGCAAAAGTTTTTGAAATAATTGTAAAGATACACAGGTTCTTCCGTGGTTTTAGTTTTCCAAGGTTTTCTTCCTATCACAAAGTGTCTTCAACCTGATAAATACCAACTATCAAAATGGTTTTATGGTTAATACAGGTTGAACCTATTTAACGTGGCAAGCTTGGGACCTAGCCATTGCTGGACTATGGAAATTGACCATTAAGACCAATCTTTCAACAAAAAGCTTTAAAAGTTTGCTCCTTTTGTTTCTCACGCAAACTCTTTACAGAAGTTCCTTCATCTAATTTTACAGTAACTCCACCTTTTCAAGCATAGATAATGTTGTATGATTATGCTTTTTTAGCACTAACACCAACTTGTGCATTTGGTCTCTTGGATGACATCCTGGAGGACTAAAATAAAGCTGAATATATGAAATTAACAGGACTGTGTCACCAACAGTGTAAACAAAGTTTGGCACCATAGCGCTGCTAACAGTGCCACCCTGGTGGCAGATTCACAAACTAATGACGGCAGATTCAAAATGTGTGGGAACCTGGGAGTTGCCGGGCCACAGAATGTCGGATTAAAGAGGTTCAACCTGTAATGCGTATTCCTTTCATGGCGGATATTATAAACATCCAGCATTTATTTATTAATAATTTTCATCTTAAACTTTCTTCTTATGCAGCAGAAATGAAGTCTTCTGAATGTTCTAAACAACCTTGTGCCATTTTCATAATGAAATATCAGACGGACAGCCATAACTTTCAACTATTTTGTAAAAGAGGAGGATGAGAAAATTTATGCAAAATTCAACAAAATGGTAAACACAAGGAATGAAAAAAAAATTCAAAGCGAAGCATTTTACCCGAAGGATTTTCTGTGAAAAATAAAATAAAATAAACAGATTTAAAAAAAGGTGTGCAAAATATGGCAACTGCTGACAATGAATTCCACAAAGCGCATTCAATATGCGAAGGCGGCACAGAAGCATGGAGAGTGCTTTCACACAAGTGGACATAACAAATAGATTACCCTGAAGAACTTATTTATATTAATAATTATAATGAATATATCCATGTACACACACACATTTATGATTTTATATATATATATACACATGTGTTTGTGAGTGTGTATATTATATATATGATGCTAGGAAAAGACAATGTGGAGACTTAGAATAATTTGCAAGAAATACCTCAACATGTTTCGAATTATTAAAGTCGTTTTGAAAATGACTTTAAAAAGTCTAAACAGGTTAAGAATAATTTCTTGCAAATTATTCTGAGTCTCCACATTGTCTTGGATAACTTTATCCTATTGTAACCATATATATATATATAGCATTCATACAGTATCACATTCAAAATGGCTTAGTACAGAAATTCAGTCACTGAAATTTGTGGATAATAACTTGGAAGTCAAATAAATATTTAGATATGTGTGTGTGTGTGTGTGTATATATATATATATATATATTTCCATGTGTGTATATGAGAGTGTGTTTATTCACACAATTTCTCCATATATACACAATTATGTGCATAGTTGTATAAATATGTGATCTTAATATAATCTTCTTCCTTCACAAAAATATTTGAATTGGCTTTAAAAATTATTTTGGTTGAAAATCAGATGCAAACAAATCAAAGGTATTGCTGAAAAAACAAAAAAAGATATCATTTCATATAAACTGATATCATTGCATATGGAATAATATCATTGCATATAAACCGATATCATTGCATATAGAACGATATCATTGCAGGGATCATTGCATATATAGGGATATAATTGCATATAGACTGACATCATTGCATATAGACCAATATCATTGCAGTGATATTGCATATAGATCAATATCATTATATCAGAGCCGTCTTAAGAATATTTGAGTCCCCCAGGCAAAGTAATGTACTGGCTGTGGGCCGTAGTGCCGACCCTGATTTGATTCAATGATTCAATAGAGAGTCAAGAACTGATGTAAACATAGGTTTAGAGAAGGTTCTCTGTTTTAATTTTAAATATATTATATAATAATATGAAACTTAATTTTTATTTTTCAAATTGAATTTCAGGGCCCCTAAAATTGTGGGGTCCCCGGGCAACTGCCCAGTGTGCCCATGTGATAAGACGGCCCTGCATTACACCATGATTCTTTCAGATCATTTTTCTCGGTTTTGTTGTCTTTATCACAAAATTTAGGCTGCTGTGCCCTCTGGCCTTCCTCCTCAGGTATCTGTTGCATCTAACAGCCTTCCAGGAACTTCAAACAGAATCTTTTATTTGAAACACTGGGATATGTTGTTCTATTTCCTTTAGCTGTCATGTTTGGTATCCTTTCTAGAGAGTTTCAGAACTTGTAACAGTTAATTCTTTTTTTAAAAATCTTTTACTTTTACATGGGGTGGTGGAGATGGTGATTGCGTTATTCCATTCATCCATTTTATTCTCCTTTAATTTCATGAGCAATTTATCATAATCCATGTCCGGCTTGCTAGGCCCATAGAAGCTTAACCGTACATTTGGGGAACACTTCCCTACTCTCTCTGTTGCCAGCCAATTAGAATGCTGGACTTCCCCAGTTTAAATTCAGAGTTGGCTGTCTCCTAGACTGGTTGCCAATCAAGGCTGAAGAGCCCAGTCTGCGCTGCTATTCACCCATAGCTGGGGGAGGAGAACAACTGATGGATTTCCCAAGGTCATTACTGCCAAGTGAATGCAAACTGTCTCTGCCAGAATTTGAACTTGGCGATTCCATTTACGGTGCTGCTAACCATTAGGCCAACCACGCCTCCACCCACCAATTATTATACCTTATAATGCTGCTCTGCCCGTCCACTGATTTGGTTTATATTTCTGTGTTACTTGGGTTGAGCACACAACTATCAAGGAACCAGATGAGCCTTTCCAGGCGTTTATCCACTAGGCCAGATAAAACGAACAAGAACAACCGGTCTGGTTTGTTACTCAATAGAAACCATCACGTGACCAACAATTGGAAAAAGGGTTGATCAATGAATCTCTCTCGACTCTTATACTTTTTGGAGGTGGGGATTTTCAAAAAACAAAAAGTGTTTTTTCTAGATATAATAAGGCCTCTAGCTCCATTGGTGCAGCCTGTATGCATGATAAATAGATAGATAGCTAGAATCACTAAAAAACTGAAGAAACCTATGTTGACTGTTTTGGTTGACGGTTTCTAACATATCTTTATGGATCAAATGAAGAATTCTGTAGAAAGTTTCTAGAAGCTTACTAAATGTTGCAGACACCTGAGGAAGGCTGGAGAGTAGAGTGGCTGAAATATTGTGATAAAGACAACAAAACTGGCCCAAAAGAATCATTGCATAATAATAACATCATTTTTCAGATTTGCCTGAGACAGAAGGTACTCTGGCTCCTGTATTGTACAGATTAATTATGACATGAGAAATTTTGTAATAATTTTCTTCAGCAAAGTAGGACGACTTAACCGTCAAAAATGTATCACATCATAAGGACTGATTTGACCGATCACTGCTAAAGACGCTAACATTTTTTTACTTTCATACTGCAATAACTATTTGAGTTTTAGTAAAAAAACTATTATTTTTTTTTTAATACATCAAATATTGTAAAGCATTTTTATTAATTTTTGACTTATATTTACATTCATCCTAATTTTTAGTTTAATCACAATTTCAGTAAGGCTGACACCGGCAGTGTTATTGTTTTGGTTTTAGTAAAAAAAGCGATCGATTATTTTATTATTTAGACAATGTATTGTAAACCATTTTTATTAATTTGTAACTACTATTTACCTGCATCTTAACTTTTAGTTGTTCTTATTATTTGTTCATTGAAAAACATTGTGATTTTAAAAAAACCATTAAAAATTAAGATGAGGGTAAATAGTCAAAATTTAATAAAAATGGTTTACAATACTTTAATATAAAATAAAATAATTGTTTTTTTACTAAAACTCAGTCATTGGCGTGCCAACTTAGTATGAAAGTAAAATAAATGTTAGCATCTTTAACAGTGATCGGTCAAATCAGTTCTCATGATGTGATGCATTTTTGATGGTTAAGTCATCCTACTTTGCTTTTTCTTCATTTTGAAAATTTGTTGAGTTTCTTAATTTTCTGACTATATTACATGTCTGTATCATAACATATGATGCATCTTATATAATAAGATTATCTCCCATGTCATAATTAGCATAAGATAATTCTTTCAATGTTGCCAATTCCTGGAGTCAAGTATAATATGAAAATCTTCAGCAGAATTAACTTTCAGATCTCTTGGCACCAACAGACTTCAGACCAGATTAAGAGTGCCAAATCTTTGAAGACTGCTTGAAAACAGAACCAGAAGTAAGTGTGTTAGGTTTAGCACTATAATATATTTGACTGTTCCTGTAAAAGAACTGTGGGACCAAAATTGGTAAGTGAAATTTCTTTTGGCTTCAATTTTGGGTTACCAGAGAGAAACATTAATAAAGGTACAGCATTGAGAATTTTATATTTTGCTTTAAGGGAATGAAGTCTTTTAAATTGGAAGCTTGACCATTTTGAAGCTACAAGTGGATAAAAGTGTTGGCATACAATCAAAGAATAATTCATGGAGGTGGTGTCTTGCATTTTTAATACTCATGAATCTGCTCAGACTAACATCCTTATCTTTGCAATTTTTATCATGATGCTTAAATGGATTTGATCTCCACAAGTCTTAACAGCCACGCTCTAAATGTTGGTATATACACAGTCTTACAAGGGTATATACAGAAATACCATAATATATTCATGTATACTTGTGTGTGATAAATATATATCTATATTCAAATGGTTCTTCGGACGATTGAACTCCTTTTTGTTTGTGCTGTAAATATGACGTTTCGTCCGATCCATTCTTTGGCCTTCTTCAGGTGTAAGATCTGAGTGTGATGGGTTAAACAGAAGTTATGTTTAAAGGGGATAACAATTCATAGCACATGGCCTGGGTGCTTCTGTGTCTTTGTCTTGTCGGGTTTAGATTTGTTGAGAAACAAGACACAGAAACACCTGGGCCATGAGCTATAAAGGCTACCCCCCTTTAAACGTAACTTCTGTTTAACCCATCACACATGGATTTTACACCTGAAGAAGGCCGAAGAATGGATCGGCTGAAATGTTGTGTTTACAACACAAACAACAACAAGAAGTAGTTCAGTCGTCCGAAGAACCATTTGAATATTAATGACCCTTCTCAAAACTATAGAAAATGTATATCTATAGCTTTAGGGCCCTAAGTTGGCCCATGCTATTAAGCTTAATCTGGCCCTGTATATGTGTGCATGTAGATTATGGCTTTGGGAGACGATCTAAATCCACCCCAGTTGGATTGACATCATGAAATAAAACCACAACTATGTACAAGGATGGAAGTATTAATTAAGAGTATTACTTACACCTTCTCTCCATATTATGCAAATAGATACAAGAAATAATGCATTTCTTGATGTGCTTACATCATGGTATGCAATGCAATGCTACTGCTTCTACTCAGGTTACTATTACTAACAATGCCACCAAAGTGAGACAAAGTCAGTGTTGATAAGTAAAAAGTACTAATAATAATAATAATGACAGAAACATGGTTATACTGAAAGGCATCGTATGGAAGTCTCAAGGTGAGAGTGAAAAAGGCAATAATCTAGAGGTTGGTGATAAAGTGATCATCAGGTGAGGAGGATAAGTGTGAGAATTTGTGTGATAATTATAATAATAATCAGGTGATTATAACATGTGACAAAAGGTATTAATATTTGATTGGTGAAAAGTGTGATCAAGTTGAGATGCACAGATAATAATCATGGGCCACAAACAAGAGTAAAAAAAACAAAAAAAACATAACTGTTCAATCAAAATAAAGAATTTAAATATATGAAAAATAAACAATTGGTCAATGGATGGGATTTTATTTGTTTGTTAGGAATCTGCTTTCGGTTTTATTTTTATTTCAAATGAATTTTAGGTACATCTTTGTTTTCCGTACGCCTTTCATATTCAGTGATTAGCTCTCTTCTAAACTCTTAAATTCATATAAGAAAATGTAAATGTTGATATCAGGGGGGATAACTACCGATCAAAGTTACCCCCCTTGCCGCTTTATGTGAATTTTTTTGATTTATTTTTCATTCTATAATTTAAAAAAATCTTACTTCTGCCACAGGAGAGTTCCACTGTCAATTAGAGGCGGTTTATGAATTTAAGAATCGATCATAGTAAAAAAGAAGCTAACAATGAGTAACTAATAATGTAATTCAATATAGAAAGATTTTACAAAACAATTTGCCTTGACTGACTGACTGACAAACCATAAGTTATTATCTGGATAAGATAATAATAGCAGAGTTGCCAAAATATCCTTAACTTTTTTAATTTCCATTTATTTAGCAAACAAAAATTAGTACAACATTATTAGTTAGTCATAATTATCGTATATTTTGGTGGGTAAGACGACCCTTGAATCATCCAAAAATCACCCCTAAAAACGAGGATCGTCCTATAGACCAGAAACAAAAACAATGACTAACCAGTGAGCTAAAACCATGAAATTTAGACTAAAATTGTGGTCTTGTCTTATCTGAAAGTCGCTTAATTCACCAAGATATACAGTAGCTTTTTTTTAATGATGATTAACAAGGGAGCTAACCACTGAATATGAGTAGCATACAGATAACCAAGAAATACTGAATGTTTTCAAAATATGTTGATAGATAGTGATATGTTGATGTTGAAAAAGGAAAAAGTGGAGAGAGAGAGATGAGAGAGAGAGAGGTAGAAGATGGAGGTGCAACTTTACAGAGAAACAAAAACAACAATTTACATGTTTTGTATTTATGTCCAGAGGCGTAGCTGAGGGAAGGGGGGACTATTTGAAATATTTGAGAATGCCCACCGGGCCCCCAATGAAGGGCGGCCCCAAAAGCTTAATAAATAGTAGTTCACCTACTGCATTTCTACTGACAAATCTCACTATATGTTGGAGGGGGCCCCTCAAGAAGCCAAGCCCTCCAGGCCCTCAAATCTGTAGCTACACCTCTGTTTATGTCTGTGTGTTAGAGATGGGTAGAAAATTGGTAATGAGAAACATAAATCTGAAACACAGTCATGAAATAACAATGAATTAATATATTAATCAATTCATGATACAAAGGCACTGAAAACGTAATACTTTATTAGAATATTTATGACAATATGGAAAATTTATTTAACATGTTTCGTCTATTCAGCTTCCTTAGAAATAAGGTAATACAGTTAAAAACAAAAGTTTCAAAAATAGCATTCAACGTAAGTTTTACATCATGCCATTATAGACATGGCAGATATCAATGATTTACATAGAATCCTTCATCTTTGGTTTTTTATTGTGGCGGCTACAATGTCCTTGTCAGATTCTATATCCAAATGATACTCATCTTGTCAACATCAGAAATGAAAAGACAATGAAACAAAACTATTTTGACAAAGGATTTATACATAACATTGTAGCTGCCACAGTAAAAACCAAATATGATGGAACCTATGTAAATCACTAATATTTGCCTTGTCCATGATGGCATGTTGCAGAACATATGCTGAATGGTATTTTTGAAACTTTCATTTTCAACTGAATTTCAAGACGAATAGATGAAATATTAAATAAATTTACCAAATTGTCATAAATTTTCTAATCTTTTCAGATCCTATATCCAATTGATAACTCATAATACTTTATATAATGATACTTTGACAAACATCAAACATATGCATTGCAATTTGTTTATGAAGATACATAAAATACATATGATTCACACAGAAGAGTTTGTGGGTAGGGAATATGTCAATAAGTAATTTCAAAAAGTTATGGCAGTAATGGAAAATTCAACGAAAAATCTTGAAGAAAACTGATATATAATTTTTTAAAAAACAACTTCTGATTATTTTTCTTTTTGTTCAGAACAAAATAATGCATTACAAGTTTTAGGATAAAAAAACAGATTTTATGATTTTTTAAAAATCATTGAAAAACAAAAACAAATCATTTCAAATATTCTTTCAGAAAGAAAAGATTAAATTAATACACTCTCAGTGACAATGTTTTTTTCACTGACGTGTATAGGCCAAGAATAAAAAAAAATGACCAAATAACATCACTGGAAAGCAGGTATTAGTCCCAACCATGTGCGGAAGACAAAATGAAGACAAGGTGTAAATTTAAAAAGGGGGATGTTACACAATCTTTAACAGGCAAAGTAGTGAAAATGTTAAGTAATGTCCTTTGGTGATGAATGTGTAAACAAAAGAGCATTGTTTAGAAAATGCTTGTAAAATTAATGGGAATAATTTCTTTCAATGCTTAAACTATATTTAATAACTTTCAGAAATACTCCACGTTTAATTTTTATCCTTTCAAGTTTTATTCTATTATTTCTTTTATATTATAGAATTTATTAAATTAAAAAGGATACAGCTATTTCTTTTAAATATACTTTAAAAAATTGTAGACAATTTAAATAATTGTTAGCAGGTCTAAAAAATAGTTAACAATAATTTTGACATCCTAAAAGTGTATACATATAACACAAAGTTTATGTTAACAAAGTAACAATATCAGAATATTTCTATAATGTAATTATTTTGCCAAAAATTCTTGTTATCCAAATATAAAATCACAAAAATACAATTAAGTCAGCATGGAAGCCACAAAAGAAACAAAGCAGGAAAACATTTTGGAGAACCTTTTTATCAATTTTTTATAAATAAATTAAGTTTACTGACTTCAACAATTTGATTATATAAATCAAATAAAGAACTCTTTTTTTCATAGGAAATAAGAAATTAGGATTCTGGAAATACTTGATAAATTTGTAAGGACATTTTCCTTTTTTTTTGAATTCTAAGAAATGCTGAAAATAAAGGTTTTTAACAGTCATTCAATATATACAATACATCAAAAAGATTTTTTTTCTCTAAAACCTTATATAATATATTTAATATTCAATAAGATAAATAACCATAAGAAAAAATCTTAAATATTCAAAGAAGAATGAATACATTATGAGATGGTGTTATTCAACTTAATATAATCAATAATTATCTCTTAAATTTATATTAAAAAAGTTAAGTTTATTAGAAGCGTAATAACTTCTGATCAAAGTTACTTCTCTTTTGAACTTTAGGTAAATTTAAGAAATTTTTTTCCTATTTTATTCACAATTGAGCTCCATTAATTTTTATTCTCTTCTCAGAATCCAGAAGAGTTCCACTGTAATTTGGAGTGGTTTCAAGCGGTCCATGAAATTAAGGGTTAATTGTTATTTTAGATCAGGCCTTCCCAAAGTAGGGGTTGTGACAACAAATTTCTTTTAACAAAACAGGGTCGCAATTCGAAAAGTTTGGGAAGGCCTGTTTTAGATCAATCTGAATATGAATTAAAACTTATATTGTTTTTTTGTTCGCTAAGAGCATTAACTGAACAAGGCCAATTTAGTAATGTTATGAGAGTGGATCAATAAGTCTGCCGCCTGACACATAATTATTAGCTGAATTTAGATCTGAAATTTTCACAGTCTATCTCAGGGTTCTTCAAACTTCAACTTATTGGGGAAACTTTTTTCAATAATTAAATTTTCTAAGGACACCTTCGAAAAAACAACTTTACCTTCTACATAGTGATATTTACATAAGTATATAACTATTGGATTTTGGCCTTGTTCATGGGATTATCCAAATGTGTATAAACCCAAATATAAAAGCTGTGAAGGAATCATTTATGTAATGAAAGTTATTGAGTATATTGTGAAAATGTCACTTTGTTTTGTGGAACCCCTGGAAAGGTTCCACGGTACATAGTTTGAATACTGCTAGTCGATATGATTAATGTTCACCCCTGAATTAAGTGCATTGACAAGGATGGAGGTTATTTTGAAAAATAAATATTTGTCGTTTAAAACAAATGCTTTATTCAGCATTAGGCTATGGACTTATTTATGTATCTGACTGAACAGGGAAATGTTTTCTGAATGTAAACACTCACTCAAATTTATCTCAGTAAATAAATGAGTTTAAAATGTCAGATTTGAATCTAAATGCATGTCCATAACCAATAGGTTTCTGATTAGGTAAATATGAATGGCCTCTATTTTGTCTCTACAGATGATGGAACAACACTGGAGTGTCCCCGCCAGGGTGCATGCCTGGGTAAAGTGTATGGAGATCCTGGGATGCCCAGTCGACAGGACCCCCGCCTCTCGGCCTCGCTGATGTAGTCCAGAGGAAAGCAGAGAGCAGTACATCTGGCATCAGCTTGGCAGCAGGAGCTGCTTGAAGGGCCACAAATTGGGTGTCAAACCGTAGTTTTGGAAGCAATAACTAGGTCAAAACAATGTTGTTGACTGTTTTTGATGTCATAATTATGGTTGCTTCCATCCGAAATTAGACAGCGGAATGGGGACATTCCATCCTCAGGCTTCGACGGCAGTAACCTCCCGCCTCAGCTTTCCAAAACATCACCACTTACAACACCCACCTGAAGAAGGCTGAAACATTGTGTTCAAAAGATGAACCAAACTGAGGACAATAGTCCAAAAACACTTATATATAATGTTAGTTTCTTGTTATTAATTTCTTATTTATAACCTAAAAATTAATTATTTTAATTCTGTCTATATTGGAAAACCTTCATAAACTCGGAACAGCATGAAAAATACTTTACATATAATGATAGATATACGTACATATTAGAAATCTATCCTGATTATTGATTTTATTTTTCAATATTTTTCACAATAAAATGACTTGCGATAAAGTTACTTTTTAGAGCCGTTTAAATTTTGTTATGTCAATTCAATGTTCGCCTTATTACATTCATTCATAAAAAAGCTATGGTTACATGAGCTACAGAGTAATGAGTACCTGACCTGAATATAGCATTTGCTAACCAATCATTATGATATTAACTTGAAAAACAAGCAGAAAAACAGACCCAACTGAAAAAAGGAGAATAGCCAAGGTAATTTAAAATCAACCTGAAAGAAAACTCCAAAATTCAAAGTATATATATATATATAGTAGAAAAATATTTATTGGTTCATTACAACCTGTACAGTTGGTTTACGATAATTCGATCTTCAGATGAACAATTATTGTTGTTTAGTTAATTTCTTATATAGTTAAATTATTAATGGTGAAATTTGTTCATGTCCGTAATTGGCTGTTTCATGTTGTCCAATCGGTATTATATATACTACCGAAACTGTTGCTGTGGAAAAGTAGCTGAGGATCTTTCGAG
>VCCN01001378.1:2039393-2054794 GCA_006491835.1 Architeuthis dux | reverse complement strand
GGGGACATTACTGTATACCTAGTTCCCAAAACCAATTTCCATCACTGATTATACAGTACTTGTCATAAGTGGATGGACATTTTTTCTCACAAGTCTGAAAGCTTTTGTCCTTTTTTTACTTCTTAAATATTTAACCTGGCGTAGACAGGTACTTCAGCATATATATATATATAAATAAATAAACACACACCGAGTTTATTTAGGCAAAATTACACCTGAAAAAGTCCATAGAATGGATCGGCCAAAGTTTTATGTTAATAACAAAAGCAACTCAAAGGAAACCAAGAATCGGAACAGCTCTTGGAATGGTATTAATACAAAGTAAAAGAAAATATAACTGTAAAATTCTAAGTAAGGCTACTGTGATGAGATCGCTCGGTAACCGTTGGTAGAAGCCGTGATTGAGGACAAGTGTGGTGAGGCTTGCGTCATTGGCAACGCCATTTCATACAACAGTATAAAAGCTGATGTTCTACTTTTTGTAAGACCTGTTGCTTGGAATAAATCCTTTCCTGTAATCATAGATCTTGAGTTATTCCTCTGCGTATATTGCGTCTCCCCACATTTCAATTTTGTAAATAATATTAAATATGCGCTAACCATTAAATATGCGCTAACCATAACCAAGAAATAACACCAAACAGATACAATGGACTAATAATTCTCTGGATGATCAAAATGATTTCACTGAATTCACTTACAAAATCATATCATACAAACAAAAACTTGGTTTGTAGTAATAGACATTCTAATAAGTGAAATGTATCTATAAATGACCTGCATAAGCCCACTTGATCAGTAGGTAATGAGGATCAGTAGAGTGATCTACAGATATGAGCAAAGAAAATAATGAAATGTGAGCAAAGAAAATAATGAAATGTGAGCAAAGAAAACAGTTTCCACGTACCCTGCGTGGTGGTGGCGGTTCAGCAGCAAATTTGGACATAAAGGTATTTACAATTGGTGTCACATATGAGGACACATAGTCCCGAATTGTCTGCATCCCAAATAATACCATTTTGACTTTTGTTTTTGTTTTCCTTTTTCAAGACAAAGAGATTCCACTGCTGGTTGGAACAGTAACAATGTATCTTCAAGTCAGATATAAAATGTTATGAGGGCAATCTTTAAAATATTTTTCTCAGTTCATCATTTTCCGTAGAACTTATTTTCTAGGTGGGAAGGTAAGAAAGTCTCTTTTCTTTTTTGAAAACTTAACTTTTATGCTTCTGAATTTTCTGTAATCTTCAAAACTAGAGAGTTACTACAGAGATTAAAAGAAGGCCATTGGGGGTGGGGTTGTTTAATCACTGTTCATGTATTTTGTTTTGGAGGATGTTTAATCACTGTTCATGTATTTTGTTTTGGGCTGTATTCTATTATTTTTTTAACTTTCTTCCCTGAAGTCTAATAGATAATCTTTGAAATAAAAACCCAACTTTTTTGGGGGGATGAGGGGTTGTTTTACTTTCTTTGTGGTGGGGGCTTCCTTAAAGCATTTTCCTTATCCTAAATTAAAAGTCATCTGTAATTAAAAGTAGTGGGTGGCCATTTTTCAAAATTTTATGGTCAAACAGTTTTTATTTTTCATTGTGTGTGTTACAGTTGGACTATTTCCCTCGTCTATGCTGTCATTTCTTTCAGAACATTTTGGCTGTATACTCTCCAGCCTTCTTTGGTGTTCTTTTAGATTTAAAAAAAATGTTATTGCCTTTTCTCTAAAACTGCTGTTTTTTTTGTCTGTTTTTATTCAAGATAGTAATTCTATTTATGCTACCATATAATCCAAAATCATTTTGGGCCTCTGTAAAAACAGACTCTTTAAATTGATTCACTGAAAACACTTTGAGAATAGCTGCTAATTATTTTGCAAAGCCAAAAATACTTGAAACAGAGAAAAAAGAAAATTAGTGATGAAGACCTATGTATACATAATAACATGAATATGTTTGTATCTTGGAGGTGATTGTTTTCAATTTATATTTTTTGTTTTGTCTTGTATATAAGTGTCTACGTGCATTTTCTGAATGTGGTCTGTGTGTGTCTACTTATGAATGCCTCAGTATTTTATTTACCTAAATATATGTGTGTACTTTTGAGCATGAATGTGTACTTGCACATGTATGCTCTAATAGCTAAGTGTTTGCTTTGTTACACTTTTGTGTATATGTCTATATAAACGTCTTATTAGTATGTGGCTAAGTAAGACAATGTAATGCAGGAAAAATTAGTGTAAAAGGTTTCTGAGGAGACAAATTAAGAATAAAGTATGACAAAAAAGTTAATTTTTGTCACAAAGAGAAAATAACAAACTAACAGAGACACTATTTTAGTTAAATTTCTCACGCAATTCCATGACCGTTCATTTTCAAAAGACAATTACTGAAGAAATAAGGAAGAATGAGCTAAAATTCCTAAATTCTGAAGTATTACAATTATTCTCTGCAGGTTTCTTTTCTAGATTTGCCCCTGGCAAAGCACAAATACAAAGGTTTTCGTTTATTTTTAAATCTTTTCTTTCAAAGGGAAAAGAGCCAAAATAATTTCTTTCAATTCTTCATTCAATATTTTATTATTTTATTCAATCACTATTATTATTACTGTTATTCACTATTTATTTATAACAATTTTATGTGTATGTGGTTTTAATATTTCGCATTGTCATTTGTTATTATGTTTTGCTATCCTTATTCTTACAAATTCATTGATATTATTCTATGCGCAATTTTCTATGACTTATTATTATTATTATGGCATTACTGTTGTTGCTGTCATTATTATTTTTACCAGTGGTTTCTTTAGTACAAACACAGTTATATTACTTATCCTTTGTTTATAGTTTGTTATTTTTCATTACATATTCATTTGTTTCAAATCATTTTTCATAATTTTGTAATCAATTTTTTCTTTATTCTACAAGTTATATTTATTTCCTTCCATCAATGTTTTGTCTGGTTTGTTTTCAACCAAACTTTGGATAATTGCAGGAAATGTTATATCATTTATTTTAATCACATCTACTTATTTCCCATTATGAAACTTTTCAGCATCGTCTCTATTAACTTTACTGCTCTTCTTTTGAGAGAGCTAAAATAGGACTTAAATGGAAAATAATGCAATCACCAAACTCTGTGTTCATTCAACATGTTTAGGAAGAGATTGCCTCAAATCTGTACACTCTTGCTTTTTTTTAGTTCATATATCTAGTTTATATATTTATTATTTAATTCTTCAGTCAGTAGAAAATGCTGTCCATGATATAAAGAACAATAGTTTTTAGAATATACATCTATGCCTAAAATTCTGTGTTGGGAAATTGAAAGAATTTAAAGAAAAAAATTGTTTTGAAAGAATTCAAACTGAAAGCCACAAAGAATTTGAAAATTCTCGCTTTAGTTTGAAAGAAGCGCTGTATTAGAACATTAGGCTGTGAATAATCTTTTTAATATGTCTGTAAAATATGAAGATACCATACACTTTAGAAATCTGTAAAATACTGTTTCTTTGTTTGCCGTCAGACAAAGTCACTTAACTCTAAAATTCATTCAAGGGAAATAACTTCTGATTGGAATTATCTCCCTTTGACCATTTGGTGAATTTTTAAATTTAAAAAAAATTAAAATCACAGTAGCGTTCCACTATTTTTTATCCTATTCATTGGAAAATTCCCCTATCAGTTTCAAGCAGTTCATGAATTTAAGAGTTAATATTGAAACTCACTTCCTTGCACTTCAAAATGATTCACCAACTCTCAGTCATTTAAAAATACATAAGATTCTTTAAGGTTTGGTGGTGAAGGTTTGGGAGATTGAAAGGTACACTGTTCAATATACTAAACTCAGATTTTTAATAATAACTTAAAAAGAAGAAAATGTTCTAATTTCAAATAAAGGCAATAAAAAAAAACAATTCTATGTCACCTTTTTGTTTTATTATTATTTTGAAAATGATAAATATCAACAATTTTTCCTGCTTTCTTGAATATTAACTTAGAAGAGGCCACAATCTATCACAGAAAGATTCATAAAAGGTATTGTTTATCAAACCCTTAACAAGGAAAAGCACTCTTCAAGTTTTGCTCTTGATGCCAAACTGTACGTTAAAAAAGGTAAGAGTGGAAAGGACACAAAGAAGATTGTAGTTGGGTTTCAACACTTAAATTCATATAAAAAATTTAAATCTTAAAACAACTTCCATTATTATTTATCTTTTCATTGAAGAGTTCCACTGTGTTTAGGAGCGGTTTCAAGTGGTTCATGAATCTAAGAATTAATATCAGATTCAGAAATTCAGAAGAAATTATGGTGACAAAAATATTTAAAGGAAGGAGAAAACAGCTTTATATTTAAATGCTTCAGACACAAACTTTAAATTTTAAAAAATATCAGGAAAGTTAGAAATAGCTCAGAATAGCTACTAGCTTATTTTAAAACCATCTCTTACTTCATACATATTAACCAACACCAGAAAAGTGTAAAAAACATTTCTTTCAATTCCTTATTCAATGTTTTATTTATTCTCTTCTATCAATGTTTTGTCGGGTTTGTTTTCAAACAAACTTTTGATAACTGCAAGAAATGTTTAATAATTTACTTTAACCACCTACTTATTTCCCCACAAATGGGTATATCTCTTTTGGGTTTATATGTGCATCGTTATATTTTTATTTCTAATTATAAATATATATGTGTGTGTGTGTGTGTTCTTATCTGGGCAAGTATCTATATCTATATAGATATAGATAACTTAAATGAAGGAGAAAATATATATAATATAATTATATGCTCCAGACAAAAGTTTTTTTAAAAGAAATATCAGAAAAGCTGGGAATAGCTGAAAATAGCTTCTAGACTAAATTTTAAATCCTTCCTATACTTATCTTTATATTAACAAACTAGAGAGAGATATTTTGATATGAAAAGAGAAAAATCCATATAAAAAATTTGAATGTTATTACAAAGGGGAATAACTACAGATTAAGTTACCTCCCTTACTCCTTTAGGTAATTTTTAAAAGAATGTTCTATTCTATTCACAGTAATGTTCCATTATTTTTAACTCTAGTCACAGAAGAGTTCCACTGTCAAATAGGAGTGGCATCAAACAGTTTATGAATTTAAAAGTTTTACAAAAAATGTTTATGGTGCCATCAGCCTTAATGTGACTTTTGTGTGTCTATATCCGAGGAAATGACTTCAGTTTTAAATTCATTCCTCATGTATGAAATCTGTAGTTGAATGTATTCTTTATTATTACTCAAAGATAATATCTACCAATGCCCTTTTGTTCTTGGAGGAAAAGATTACTCGAATACCATTTTATGTGCATGCAAATCTTTTTGTCACTGATTTTCTTTTGCGTAATAAATGATATTCTTTTGAAAAGATCAAAGTAAAAAAGGAAAAAGATTTGTTAATCTACAAATTCTAAGAGAATTGACTTAAAATGTACATTCAATAAATAAGTACCAAATTATGTCTTTCTATAATTAAAAGCCAAACCTTCAATGGGCTTATTCTGAATTAATCTCAAGATCTGAATTATTTTGTTTTTTCTTTCCTTTTCTTAAAAAGTCCTTTTATCTGATAATCAATAAAGTAACTTGTTCAGGCCTCAAAGACCCTGAAAATTCTCACTTTAGTTTAAAAGTAGGACTGTATTACAAACACTATGCAGTGAACAAGATTTTGAAAATGTCAGTGAAATACTAAGGTACTTTAGAAATCTATGAAATACTACTACTTTACTTGTCATCAGTCATTTAACTCTTAAATTCATATACAAAATCTTAATTTCAAGAAATAACTACTGATTGAAGTTACCTCACTTAGATTTTTAGGTAAATATTTCGATTTAAAAAAAAATTCTATTCGTAGAAGAGTACCATTAATTTTTATACTATTCACAGAAGAGTTCCACCGTCAATAGGAGCGGTTTCTAGTGGTTCATGTATTTAAGAGTTAATATTGAAACTCACTTCTTCACACTTCAATACCAGAGATTCACCAATTGTATATCATTGAGTAGAATAGTTAATTATATATAAAAAAAATTTTAAAAAATAAACCTACCAACTAATTATTTTAAGTCACTGGAAAATGTAATTCAGTTTTACAGGCCTACTGAAATAATTGTTTATCAACAGCAGCTCTTGTGAATAGACTAACAAAAATCATTAAATTCTAATTTAGTGATGCTGTTCTGACAAATATGTAGCATTAATTGGAATTTCCTCGCAGTTTGTTTTAGCAGCATTTAAGACACAAAGATGCCTTTTTGTAATTTGATTTTGCAATTAAAATAGGAAAAAATGTCGATAAATAGTGGAAGATTCTAAAACATTGAATGTATTAAAATCAACGTATAGACAAATACAAACATTAAAGATAATCAATTGTTGGTTTTAAATCGGTGATAATTTACAAAGAAATCACTAATCCTCCATTTTTATTGAGTAAATTTAGTGTCTTCAAAATTAGAGAATTTGAAGGATGTTTCTTTATTGTGGAAATTTAGTGTCTTCAAAATTAGAGAATTTTAAGGATGTTTCTTTTAATATTTTTGAACATTTTCTGTTGGCAGTCACTTAACTTTTGTACAGGCTGGTTTCCATGGAAACAGAAGTTTAAAAAAAAGAAGATGCCTTAAATCTCAACTCAAATTGATTGATTCTTTTTAGACAGGGTAGAAGTGAATGACAGTGATTCAATAATTTGTTTTGGTTTCTTGTTGGTAAAAAGGATTTTTGTTTGGAAGGAAAGTTTTTGATATTCTTTTTCTTTCCACAACTTTCCTTTATATATTATGTATGTATATATGTATGTATATATATATATATATATATTTTTGGTTTAGGGGATAATTTTTTTAAGTGAGGAAAACTTATTATATTGACTTGGTTAGAGTTTAATTTGCTGTCTTCACAGTTGAAATGATATGTATCGAATCAAAAGAAAAGAGTGAACACTGAATAATCTCTGAAACCCTATTAAACATCATATAAAGATACATGTATCAGTTAACATTTAAATTCATATAAACAAATAAATTTCAGATATCAAGGGAAATAACTTCTGATTAAAGTTTGAGCTTTAGGTAATTTTATTTTATCTTTTCTCTATTCAATTCACAAAAGAGTTCTATAATTTTTATGCTATTCACAGAGGAGTTCCACTGTTGGTTACTAGCTGTCCATGAATTTAAGAGTTAAATATTAAATATACTAAAATTAGAATGAAAAAGCTTTTCTGTCTGGACTTTTAGACGTGGGATGAGAGTATAAGAAGTGAAAGCAGAAGAGAAGGAAAGAAAAATAAATTCCTCGTTTAGTTTGATTCACTTGTGTAAGGTACTGAAATACCATTTAATTACTGTAAACAAATTAATTTTAAAACAATGTATTAAGTAAACATTAGAGGATGAATACAGAGAGTCAAGATACACGTGGCAAAATGGTTCCATAGGAAAGTATCGATTAATAAGCAAAGATTCCAATTAAAAAATAATTTTGAATGTTTATTGTTTGACTCCTATGAACTAATTCAAAAGCAAGCTTGGTTATGCTGTTGTTTTTATTCTATGTAGATTTAACTGTTAAATTCATTTTTTTAAAATCGAAGGTCAATATCAAGGAAAATTTTCTGATTAAAATTATCTCCCTTTGACAATTAGGTGAATTTAAAAAATGTTTTAAAATTCGAATCACAGAAGAGTTCCATTATTTTTAATTCTATTCAATGAAGAGGTCCATGAATTTAAGTTAACTTAATTATAGAAGACAAGCAGGGCTGGTGCAAGGGTTTCCTGTGCCCTAGGTGAGACTTAAAATTTGTGTCTGCAGTTGTATTCTAGTGACTTTTTTTTTTCAATTTGGAGTGCGCCCCTAGGACCGAATAATATTCCTCATCAAGATTGTGACGTTACACAGATATTTGACGAATAATATAAGATAACAAAGTACTATTTCTTTGTTTATACAATCAATATATATTAACTCTTAAATTCATACAGAGAAAATAGAATATCAATTTCAAGGGAAATAACTTCTGATTAAAATTATCTCCCTTTGACCATTTGGTGAATTTAATATTTTTTTTATTCAATTCACAGAAGAGTTCCACTATTTTCTTATGATATTCAGTGAAGAGTTCCCCTGTCAATTACAAGCGGGTTCAGGTGGTTTATGAATTTAAGAATTAACTTTTCTATTTGTCTTATTTTTAACCATACTATCAAAAGGGTAATGTAATTCAAAAAAGTGTTTATCTGTCTGTCTTTCTTTTTGAGATTTTAATAGATTCCTAACAATCTGTCTATGGTTTACATGCAGTCCCCTGAGAACTTGGCAGCCGAAAAATAACAAAGCAAATCTTTATCAACACCTGAATCTTTTTGTTGGAGTAATCACTCCAGGCTTTCGAGATCTCACAAAATCTATAAAAACAAAATAGTCTAGCACAAGATGTCCCTGGGCAGAGATGACGGAATGAGAACAGTATACCCACGCAGATTGAATGGGGAGCTCGAATCAAGATTCTGAGAGTGTTTCAGACCACTACAGGTGCCTGAAGAAGGCCATAGTGAACAACAGCCAAAACTTTGTAAACAAGCAAGATGAGGACAATAGTCCAAATAAATCTATGTATAGTGATATATATTCCTTATTTCAAAAATTCTGACAGAAACTTTGTTACTAATAGAATGAAATTACTAGAAAATTTCCAGAGAATCTTAATTGCTAATTTAACTGACAAAAAAAAACAAATTGTTCCAAAATTTTTAGAACTCAACTCATAATTCGAATATGATTTGAAAACTGTTATCAGAATTTGGTTTATTCACTAATGTTATTTTAGTTGGTTGAAGATGGTTGGAAAATTAACTGATCAAAAGTATCACCAAAACACACACAATAAAGATGAGGATATTAGCTATTCTTGAGTCAGTAAAAGTTTCCCATATTATAAACTCTGTAATCTTAAGTGTGTCTGGCTAAAACAAAAAAAGTTTTGTTTAAAGTTGAATAGAAAATGAATTTAGATCTAATCTGAAAATTCTTTTTGGCTAGGGATATTTTTTAGGAACTAAAAATATAAAAGTTATTGCATAATTCATTTGATTTTTATCCAATCTTTAAAATTAATAAATTTTTAAAAAGAATGTCTTTTTTTTGTTTCCTAACCAAAAAGAAAACCTATACAAATACTTTTAGAAAAGAAATGGTTGTTTGTTAGTATTTTTTCATGTACTGATACAATTCTTTGTATGTTGTTAGAAAACGGTTTCCCCCTTTTATTTATTTGGGAGATCAGACTTTGCCTTATACAAATACTTTTAGGGAAAAAAGAAATGGTTGTTTCTTAGTATTTTTTTTTTTCATGCACTGATACAATTGTTTGTATGTTGTTAGAAAACTGTTTCCCCCTTTTATTTATTTGGGAGATGAGCCTTTGCCCTGTACTTTAGCTTCGGCCTAAAAACGATTGTGTGTAGAGGTGCTAATGCAGAGCCCTCGGGGAGACTTTTGATATCTAGCAGAAGAAACCGGAGATGATTGATAACTACCACCTTGGCATTAGGTCAGCTGACCTGAAACAGAAAAAGCTGTGCTAATGCCAATGTTACCCTTCTTGGTTTGTTTTATCTTATTTTCTTTTTCCCCTCCAGAATTACAAGATGAATATTCGTACGGTAGATCTCTCCTGAGTTTTCTCAAATTTCAATCACGTCCACATTTATAAATAAATATGCACACAGTCATCGCACAAATAATTCAGCAGAACAACCAGGAGTAAGTGATAAAAGAGGAAGCAGGTGATTAGATGTAAATATAGTGGAGTAAGAATGATTTTCTGGGAGGAGCACTTTTAAATCTAAATGAAATATTGATCAAGTCAGTATCTAGTTTCACTTTCACTTTCACTTTCAAAACTCTTGTGCCTACAAAGTCTCAATTATCCACTAGAGTCACTCAGTTATCATTAAAGTTGATCGTAATGCACTTAATACATAAGAGATAATAAAGACATTTTCACTCCGAAGCAACATTGAATGATTTTATAATTTTACTCATATTTGTATGTTTTCGAGAAAATGGATATTGGTATGCATATCTAAATTATATACAGATGAAGCCATTTATTATAATCACGGATAATGTTATCAAATGGTTACTGTTATTAAAATCAGTCTGTCCTAAATACTTTATTTAATATGAATTAAGAATTATCCTTAAATCTCTTATTAAATAGTTCATAATACAAAGTTGTTTATAACAATCAATTTATTACAATGAATGTAAATTGTTCCAATTTTTATATCCTTGCCTAATGTTATCAGCCGGTTATTGTTATCTAAAAAACCCTGTCCCAAAGTGATCACAATAAGTGCCTTCCTCTGTAGTCGCAATTTGCTAATTTCGAATCTCAAGAAGAGGGAAGAAAAGAAAGTTAGGTAGTTTAATAAGAGGGTAGGAAAGGAGAGGGCTACTACTGATACAATAATTCTGACTGACACGATCCTTAAATGTTAGTCATTTATTACCTTGTTTTCTTTTCATTTAAACTGAAGAAAAATACTTCAGTTCTTGATCATATAGAAATAAAAGCTCATCAGTGAGACAGCATTTAATGAAAAAAAAAGTAATACAAAAATTCAACTGTTTCTTTGGTTTTTAATCCAATCAAGGAAATTCTGGCAATGAAAAATTATTGGTGAATAAAGATTATTAGTAGTAAAACCTTTCTTTTAGTAACACAAAATAAATGTATTATTCAGTACCGGATTAACTGTAACAAAAGTAGCGTATGCTACAGACCCCGCTATTCCAAGGACCCTGCACTCAATGCCTGCAAACTATTAACTCAATTCAGTGATTCTGTACTTGCTCTAGTGCTCTAGTACTATACTGCCCTCAACTTTTATCAATGACTGGGTGTTTAAAATTAATTGGGGTTATTATTTTAATACAAATGGGGTTTTGGTATCTATATGATGCATATAAGCCACTGCACAAATATTAAAACACTAAGTAATACTATTACCGAAACATTAGAAATATTTGTTTTATCTAGCTGTATAGCAAATGAAAAGAATTACTTTACAATGCAAGTATAACATTTATTTGTTCTAATATTATGTGTATTTCTTTTTAAATTCAGGGCTCCTTTATAACATATGCTACAGGCCCCACACTTACTTAATCAGGACCTTAATGTATTTTATAAGAAATAGGGAATTTAACTTTGCAGAAACTGTTTCTTTTCAATCTACTTCTTTGTATCTTACACTTTTATTGATTTGATTGTTGTATTCACAATTGTTGAGTTGATTTTATTGTTGTCTTATATCATTATTTCCATCATGAATAGAAAAGTAATTGATCTTAAGCTGTCTTGTTTGAGACACCATTCATTTTTTGGTTTTGTTTTGTTACAAATGTTATCTTGTCAGACATAAAAACTGCTTTTGTATAGAAAAAGCAATTATATTTTCTCATTTTCCTTAAATCACACAAATGAAAAAAGAAATTGTTTTTTTTCTTAAGATATATATTTCACAGTAGAATTTTTAAAACATAGTTTTACTTTTTAGTCAACTATTGTTTATTATTATTGTTATAATCAATAGTAATTGTAGCAGTTAAAAACTTATAAGGGGAGTGTTAGTAATAATGATTATTATAGAGTTATTAATAATAAGCAGTTTTTGTTAGTGGCCACACCCTACCTCCAAAAAAAGATAAAACAGATTCCTTAAAAGAATGTAAAAATAACTTTGTCAAAATTTAGCCTCTTGGTTTTTCAACAATTATCATTGATCAGAATCGCCACTAAATTCATTATACATTTTTTGACAACTGTTTTGGTGAAACTTTAGTTGTGCCAAAAGGCTTTGGAACTTGTCACACAATTTTCAGATTTTATTCCCAGATGGTTGTGACGCTACATGCACTTTGCAAGATTCAGTTTAAATCTGCATTGAATTTAAGGAAGACGTCAATCACTTTTTAAAAATTTGCTTTTTCCATTTAAATGTTTAGTTTTGTATTTTTCCCACCAACGCTTGGTACAAAGTTCTTTCAGATTGTTATTTCATTCAGAGATTTTTGGATATTATATGAAATTTAGAAAAACTGAACAAATTATCCAAGCAACATATACATAATTACCTATTGAAATCTTAATTTCATTGTTCTTAATTATTTAATATCTAAAAATAATGTTAAAGTTCATTAAAATTGGGTGGTTAAACTTGAAAGCTGTTTTTTAAATAGGAAAAAAAAGCATGTGAAAATGTTTTGATTTAAATAAATTGATAATCCGTTTTTTTTTGGTTTGGTGATTATTTTACAAAAGTGAGAAACCGATGATCAAAAAATGAGGGTAATCCATGGATTGATAGAAGTGCTTGATCCACAGAAGCATTTGATCCACTTTGTTTTTTGTAATTTTTTTTTTACTTCCTTTTTAAAAATGACTGAATCATCCAACTTTATTTTTTGCAGGTAAATTATTTTTCCAGTTTTCTTTACTTCCTTTTCTTTGTTCTGCTTTTCTAAGAACAATTGTGGTACCACATTCAACATTCCTTTTATATAAGCAGAGATATATATTTATTTTTCTTTACTTTCTTTGTTTCCACTCTGCTAAAGTTTTTATCATAAAATTCCAGTCTGTTTTTACTCCGGTGATGATATTCTTCGTCTTTCTTAATAAATTCTTTCAACTCAAATGCGGATGACAGTTTAGAATTGGAATTTGTTTTCTTAATTTTACTTATAAATATTTCAAATCTGCTGTTTTGTTGCTCCAAATCCAAAACTCTTGCAAGTTAAAAAAAAAATTCTCAATGTGATTTAAAATGAGATAAAAATAATATTCTCAAGATTCCAAATATTTCTATATATTTTTTCAGGCCAGACACTTCTGGGATTTTCATATTTACATATTTTTCAATATGTCCATTCCATATTTTATAAGAAATAATTGAAATATATTTCAGTTATAAATACTATCTCATTCATTAGGGCAGTTGTTGCTCATCAACAAATCATGAATGAAATTCTTTTTAGAATATCAGGAGTAAAATATTTTGATCCACAAACCAAAAAGAGCAACTGTTTTGTAAAAATCCTGAATTATCTTCTCTTTTCTGTTTGAAGTTTGAGAAAGTACCACAACATTACTGTCAGAAACAGCATATACATATATATTCCTCTGTAGATTGTGATATAAATATTGAAGACAGAACGAATCAGGTGTTCATTTAACAAATAATTGTTGAGTCAATACTTTTTTTTATAAAACACTGTATGTCTCAGTTTTCAATATCTTATAGAAATTATTTTCTAGCTTCATCAATACTAGACAGCAGAGATTAGGACTGGTATAAAATCATGAAGTTTTAAAAAGTACCATGCCTAGGATGAAAGATGTAAACTTCCAAATTAAATTTACTTTTTTAAATTTGAATGTTCAACTTTTTTTCTTTAAATTCTCTCCACCAATTCTATGAGGTAATCACAGAGATTCATTAAAAGTATAAAAAAAAGATTCCAGTTATTTACATGCCGATTTAAAGCAGTGGTTCCTTAATAAGAATTTTCCTTCATACTGGGTATCCTGTTATAAATCCTGTGTTTAGGGAAAATATTGCCTCCCTTTTTCCTTAGAGGAATTTTATTTCCAAGTTCGTTTTCTTTTTGGTCAACTTTTTAGAGTATTATCAACTGTGCAAGCTGAAAAACAGTCGAATAAAATTTATGTAATCCAGATTTGCAAGAAATTTTTTATTTCTTCCTTTCTGTAAAAATGCCTTCTTTGTATTTTTAAAAAATGTTTTTTTTCAAGTAAAAGTTTGTCTAGTTCAAATAAAATAAATGGTCTGTGTTTGCTTAAATTTAAAATAGGCAAATTCACAGTTGGTGTTGTCCACTTGTTCTGAGAAAAATTAAGATAAAAGATCTTTGAATAGAGAAGAATTTTGAAAGACTTTTTTTGGTTAATAAACAGTACTGATAATAGGGTAACAGTGGTACCAATTGTTGTCCGAGCACTGGAAAGAGTCTAGCAGGTTTTGAAGAACTGGAAATCCGGGGAAGAACGAAGACCATCCAGACGACAGCACTACTGAAATCAGCAAGAATATTGAAGAGAGTCCCAGAGTATAAAGAAGACTTGCTGTCACTTGATCTCCAACTGAAGCCACCAGTTAATACTGGTGCGAAAACTTAACACGTAATAATAATAAAAAGTTATCTTGTTCCAGCTGATCCACAGTAGCAACACCCGTTAGAAACTCGCGTCGTCTGCTCACAAACTTAAATGAAGAGTCCCAACTTGGGTAGTCCTGTTGCGGAACATCCAAGAGATACAGAAAACAAGAGTGATGGGTGTCAGAGCTCAAACTACAGAAATGAGAAGATGAACACCACCAAATAGATATTGGATAAGGGAAGGGTGTGAGAGATGGGGCGGGGGGGCTTTATTTAAGGACAGTTCCGCAGAGGGCCTGCATTTCAAAGCTACTCAGCCAATGAGTGCCTTCCTACAGAACTAACTACAACATCGATCGTTCACCAATTGCTTGCATCAATGCAACTGTTGCTTGAAAAGTGAGTGCTGGGCCAAGCCTGGACTCTTGCCAGCCTTTTTACCTCCCACCCGGGTAACGGGTGTGCGTGTGTCTGCATGACTGCCTGTCAGTCTGTTTCTTTATGCATGGGGGTGGTGAGAATTTTAAGAGTTCATATGAGAAGGGGGTATTGTGTAGGCTTAGCACGAGCCTGCTTGAAAATAGGCTGTGGCACTTGCATTTCAGAGGTTTAACTTGTCAGGTGCGGATCGGGGGAAGGCGGGCGGTCCAGACCCCCCCCCCCAGCTCAGGCAAAGCACAATTAAAAAATCTTTCTAAATATCGAGATAAAGAAATCCTGGATCCGCCCCCTGCTTTTCCACTCATCTCTTCATCGACAATCAAACCATACGCTCTACCAGAGGCGTAGCAGAGCGGGAAGGGGAGGGGGGTGCTATTTGAACCCCACCCAGCCTCCAAATGGTGCAGGTGGTCCCCAAAAAACCTTTGCAAATTATAGTTCACCTACTGACATTATACAATAACAAGGATATATTTGTACATACATGAATTGCATCAAAATAATTCAGCATTTAGTTGTTTATTCACCAATTATGTGATAGTGCATTTCTATTTATTGCAAAATGTCCTTTTTCATCAAATCTCACTAAATGAGTGGACGCTTGGCTCCTTGAGAGGCACAAGGAGCCAATCGTCCTGGGCACACAGATCACTAGTTAAGCCACTGCCTTCTACCCAAATTAATGTTACTATATCTTTCATAAGATTTTTTGTCAAACTCCAGTCCAAGTCGGAGGCTGGAGTTGA
>VCCN01001378.1:1908893-1921239 GCA_006491835.1 Architeuthis dux | reverse complement strand
CATTTCAATAAAGTTGTTTTGATGAAATGTCGTTGAAAAGGATATTGTCAACAGTAATAACATGGTGTGATTGACATACAACTAATTTATCATATTTCATTTATTGACCATGCTTTATCAGGGGTAGCCCCGCAGCCCCTAATGGAGGGGGGTTTCCGAAAGCTTTGTGAATAGTAGTTCACCTACTGCATATCTACTAATATTATACAATAACTAATCTCACTAAATGTTGAAGAGGGCCCCTCAAATCTCTAGCTATGGACCTGTGCTTTATATTTTATGATCTCTGCTGATCTATTTCTTATGTGCTATGAACAGATGTTGGCCTGGCTGCTACGGGTTTTCAATCAACTAAAATCAACCGTTTCATAATTCCCCAATGTCTAGACACTTCATTGCATGGCCAGGAAACTTACTACCATCAACCAACCACGAAAACTACCACAATGAATTCATATTGTCTATTAGGCAGTCCTCTTGAAAATGCTTGGTTTGGAATATAAGTGTTAAAATCCTGCTGGAAAAAAAACGTGAATTTTAATTTAAGAATTCATGTTATAGCTTGAAAAGCAATTTGACGCACTGCCTGACTTTGTGAACCCTTTCAATATTTCTGCTCTTATTAGTTATTTATATTCAGGGGTGGAAATGTGTGTGTTGGGGGGGGCGGGTATACAGGGGTACAGCATATACCTACTTCTCAATTTCCAGGTTTTTGCATGTTCAACATCTACTAATGGAAACATTACTGTATACCTAGTGTTGAGTAATGATCAATTAGCAAGCTTTAAAATTAAGTTGTAATTAGGTTGGTCATTTAAATAAGTATAATTTCTGATAAGTCATTTTAGTTTTAATAAAATGGATGGCCCTGTTAAAATCTTCTCATGGTCGGAAAAAGAACATATTCCCAACCAAGCTATTTAGTGTCAAAGGTCGAGCGGTCGGCAGAATTTTAAGAAGTTACCCCATACAGTGATTTTCATGTGGACATCCGATAATTTGATAAACATTCCGCTAATGGATTCAGAGAGTTTTATCTAGTGAAACAGAGACAACAAGTCTGGCAAAACAAAAGCCATACCAAAATTCACAGTAGGAGTCCTAGATAAGTCAAAAATGATGACGGCTGGAAAAGTAAAATAGTTTAGTGATGAATGAGTTATGTTCGCGATGGGCCGGCTTCTCATGGACCATAGATAAGAGAGATAGGTAAATTAACAGTAGTGACTGCAAGAATGGCACGTGGTTGGAGGCGGGGGACCTAGAATAGGCAGACCATGTCAAAAAAGGATGGGACCAGATTAACACGTGGGCTTAAAGGGTGCCATTTTGACAGACAGAAAGGAGAGGGCAGTAGGGAGTAATTAGAGGCAGCCAGGGAGACAGTGTTTGACTGTCAGCCTTCGGGCCGGCATGAAGTTAAGTACCCATGACCAACAGATGCTGAAGTTTATTAGACTCTCCTCTTCTCAAGCAAATCGGCTGTGTGTTTTGTTTGTATATGTTTTGAAAACTGCTATGTCTGTTTCTATTTTTCGGACGAGAAAATTACGGCGGAATAAAAGCATTTTGAACTCCTTTTTAAACACCAGTGTTTATCTGTCCTTCTTCTGTGCAAGCCCTGCATCCACTGAATTGTATGTCTGCATGTTATGCAATAATAACAACCGTTATGCAACACTAGTTACCAAAATCCAGGCTTACCTATTTTACAAACACTGTTTCCATCAACATACAAAAAGACTGTCTGTCCCTTTGGAGGACAAGAGGAGAAAAAGTTACATACCCTGGGATGGATCCAGGATTTTGAGTGGGGGGTGGGTGTTCCAAATGGAAAACTTTTTGAGTGTGTTTGGGGAGGGGATTCAAATGGAAAATTTTATTTTTACCAATAAATACATGAAAAAGAAAAGTTTTAAACATCAATATTTAAGTTAATTTATGATTATGTCGAATTATTTTTTAATTTTTTTTTATAAAATTTCTTTATCTAGATAACTAGAAATAATTTTCAATTGTGCTTTGCCCGAGCAGGGATGGTGGGATCCAGCCCTACTTGACCCATCTCCCTCTCTCCCTCCCCTGGACGCGCGCCCGATACCAAAGTGAGTTCGATCAATGGACAGATTGGATACAAAGCTTTTGATGAACTTTAACCTTTCAGCTTTCACATGACCCAGATCTTCACGCCGCCACCCCGGTGGGGGATATTTGTCTGGATAGATGGCCTGAAATGATGCTTTCATTTCAAGATGAAAAATAAAAATAAAAAAAGGAAAAGAAACACATGCTAGCTGGAAAAGATCAATAATCAGTATTGATTCTTGTTTTTCATTTAGGAGATTGTGATTGGGCCAACAGAGGCAGTTTTATTGAATGGACAAGTACAGCTGCTTCGCTCAGGTGCCTGTTTCATTGAATTCAGCTTTGATCAGCTGACTCAAAACCCAACTTTTCTTTTTTTTTCCAGCGTACAATTTTTAATTAAGTTCTGATGAGCAAACATCTATTTCTTCGTCATCTAGAGAGAATTCTTCCCATTAGCCTACAAGAACTTCTTTATTGGTATAGTCTTGGTACAAAAAAGACTTTACATGGTAAAATTAAACAGCTTTCATTTCTGTTTTAATTAATTGTTTATATAACACATGATATGATGGGAAGGATTTATTAAACAAATGGTTACATATAGAGTGACACAGCAAAATCTGGCAGTAGGGAAGAAACAACCATGGTTGTCCTTTTTTTCTATAGTTTTGAGAAGGGTCATTTATATTCAAATGGTTCTTCAGACAATTGAACTCCTTGTTATTTGTGTTGTAAACAACGTTTCGGCCGATCCATTCTTTGGCCTTCTTCAAGTGTAAAATCCAAGTGTTCTCAACAAATCTAAACCCAACAGGACAAAGACACAGAAACATCCGGGCCATGCGCTATAAGGGCTACCTCCCTTTAAACATAATTTCTGTTTAACCCATCACACTCGGATTTTACACCTGAAAAAGGCTGAAGAATGGATCAGCCGAAACGTTGTGTTTACAACACAAATAACAAACCATGGAAACAATGTGATTATGGGCACCAAAATTCAATTTGAAAAATAAAAATTAAGATTTATATTATTAGATAGTAGACATAGAAAAACCTTCTCTAAACCTATATTTACATTCATGTTTGTTCTTGACTCTTTATTGAATCCATGTATTAAATCAGGGTCGGTACTACAGCTCACGGGTCAAATGCAGTTGATTGCTTTGCCCAGGGACCTCAAATATTCTTAAGACGGCCTTGATAGGGAAGACTGCTTAGTTGACCGTATGGTTATGTCTGTGTATGTTATTAAAAACCGTCAACCAAAGCTGTGACCAAAATTGTCAACATAGGTTTCTTCAGTTTTTAAGTGGGTCTGGCTGGCTATGTATGTGTCATGCTTACATGCTGCACCGATAGAGCTAGAAGGCTGAAAATTTAAACATTTACTCATTTTTTTTTTAAATTCCTCCCCTAAATAGGTTTTAGTAGGCGGTACAATTTGAGATGTAAGTTTACGCTAAATTGGTCCCTTTGTGTCAGGCAGCATTCATGTTTGTTTTTTGAAAATTAGGCAAGAAGTAACTTATTCATTGATCACCCCTAACATGGCATGCTACCAGAATACATGGATCATGTGACGGTTTCTATTGAGTGACTAACCAGACCTGTTTTCATTATACTGTTGATAATTGGAGAGCAACCAGGAGCCACTTTTGAAACCAGTGAAGAATGTTCAGCTGACAAAGCTGTGGCCAATTGAAGTGGTGAGCAGAATCTTAGAGTTTTGGCACATTAGCATTTTTTCAGATCAGATTTGGTTCATTTTTGTACAGCAGACAAGTCTGGAGATTGTCTAGACAAGAATTTTGTTTAAACCATCTGCTGCTCATTATTAAACACAGCCGATTTTCTGTCATGGTGTGAGGAACAACTTGGAGTACTAATTATTCAAAGCTTTTGGATTACATAGGGAATATAAATCCACAAAGATATATATATAGTTCTCGGTTACAAGTATACATCACAATTCTCGTGAAACCAACTGTACAGGTTGTAATGAACCAATAAATATTTTTCTACTAATATATATATTTTACAAGCGGTACTGCTGGTTTCACATAAAGATCATCATAATGAATAGTTCATTATGGTGATATTATCTATATATATATCTCCATTCTTCAAAAGGGCTTCTAATATTCACTAACAAAAAGAGCGCCCTTTCCACAATGGGTGGGTTAAAGACTCAATAATGATTGTTCCAAAAAGCTTTTAGGAGACCAGAGATTTGTTATTTTATACTGCCAGGAGAAATGCAGTTGGATGAACTACTATTCATAAAGCTTTAGGGGGCCCCCCACCCCCTTCCTCAGTTACACCCCTGTAGGTGAATCTCAGGTCTAAGTCAGTCTGATCACATGGCTCTTATTGAAGATATCTGGGACATTTCGGATTGTGAAATGAGGAAATATCCAGAAAACTTTCCACTAGAGAAAACCTGATTCATATTTTCAATGCAGCTTCATTGGTTATCTCACAAGAAAAGAAAGATTTAACACGGTCTGGGTAGTCACACAATAGAAACCATCACATGATCAAAATCTTTTGGCAGCATGAATAAATTACTTCTCTTGCCTTTTGTTGGATGGTGTTCACTAAAAAAAGTCTGAATTTTTAAAAAAACGTGTGAACTCTGCCACACACAAACTAAGGGACCAATTTAGCATAAACTTACATTGCAAATTGAACCCCACTAAAAACCACTACTTCGCTTAGCTTTAGTCATTTTAGTTTTTTTAAAAAAATCATCTCATAGAAATTCAAATATATTGGTGATTTTTTTCTCTGGCATTAACATTATATATACTGGGATCTACCGTAAGATTGCCCACCCAATAGATCGCCCATTATTTTAGGGTCAAGTTCACTCCCCTATATTTGGTGAGGATTGTTCTTATTCTTGTTGCATAGGAAAGTAAAGTCAACTCTGACTTTGTCCTGGAGTTTGACAAAAATGATTAGCCATTATTAATTTTTGACTAGTATTTCTTTAATCTTAATTTTAGTTGCTATTTATCGCAACTACTCAAAGCATCAGACTATGGCAGTAAGTAAACAGTGAAGATTGGTAATACAGAAGAAGCTCCAGGCTTATTTCTCATCTGCACTGTTTACTCAGTGCTGTAGACTGACGGTCCGAGTAGTTGTGGTGAAAAGCAACTTAGATTAAGATGAGAGAAATACCAATCAATAATTAATAGTAGTTGACAATACGTCATCTAAAAAATTAAATAAAGATAATATATTTTACAATTGTTTACAATTCAGAAAGTGGGTGTATTCTGTTTGTTTCAACATTTTGCAGATACAACCAAGTGCACTGATACCCTGGAATCAGTCAAAATACACACAAGACTGCACACATACTCTCTCTCTCTTTTTCTCTCTCACATATGTATATATATATGTAGATATGATGTGTGTGCTTACATGCATCTGTTGGTTAACACATGGTGTGAAATGCATATTGCTCTCTCTTTTTCTCTCTGCATTCTCAAAACAAATCCAGACGCACTGCGACAGAGAAGCATTTTTATTGTATTTTCATTACTGGATTCCATCCCCACCTACTGACCTGACCACACCCATCAGAGACAAACATCCCCCACCCATGAATCGGTCACCCACCCCCTTCTCCTGTATCTTCTGTTTTTCTCATGCCACTCCTCATTTTGCTTACTATTTCCTGCAATTCCTGTGCCTCCATCTCTCTCTCTCTGTCCCATTTATCTCTCTCTCTCTTTTTGTTTCATTTATATCTATCACTCTCTCTTTCAGGCTGTTTCATTTCTCTATCTCATCTCTCTTTTTGTTTTATTTATCTCTCTCTCTCTCTCTCTGTCTGTTTGTTTGTTCAATTTATCTGTCTGTCTGTCTGTCCGTCCCATTTATCTCTTTCTGTATGTCCCATTTATCTGTCTGTCCGTCTGTCCGTCCCATTTATCTCTTTCTGTATGTCCCATTTATCTCTCTCTCTTTCTGACTGTGTCTGTCCCATTTATCTCTCTTTCTGTCTGTCTGTCTGTCCCATTTATCTCTCTTTCTGTTTGTCTCTCTTTTCATTATTTCTATCTCTCTCTTTTTGTTTCATTATTTCTATCTCTCTCTTTTTGTTTCATTATTTCTATCTCTCTCTTTTTGTTTCATTATTTCTATCTCTCTTTCAATCAGTCCCATTTATCTCTGTTTAATTTCTCTCTGTTTCATTTCCCATAAACACAGACCTGTTGCCCCTAGCAATGCATCACTTTGCAGGTGCTGCATGCATAACAATGTGATTCTCGGGTGGCAGTTCCTCTAGTTGTTGCTGCTGCTGCTGATGCACATAATGACAATTTATCTATTTATTTACATGTAATGCCTCCCAGGGCATCTCAATGCATAATATTATAATAGTCAATATTCAAAATACTTTTAGGAGACTAGTCAAAATAAAAAACATTTTCCCTACTCATCGAGGGGAGTGTGTGTGCAAAATTTCAAGTTTCTACTATGAACGGTTAGGGCTTGGTGAAGTCCGGATACATAGATAGATAAATATAAATGTCAGAACACATGAATAACCTAAACCCAGCAATAGACGAGTGTTGAGGGTAGCAGTGATTAATAATTGTAAGAAAGAAAATTCATGGTCGAAAATGAAAAAGGGAAGAAATGAATGAAATGGCAGATTGAAGGAAAGAGGGGAAGGAAGGAATGAAGGAACTGAGGGAAGGAAGGAAAAAAAATGAAAATATGAAAGGAGAAAGGAAGGAAAGGAAAAGAAAAAAGAAAAAAGGAAAGGAATATGGGAAAAGGAAGAAAAAATAGTGGAAGGAAGTGGGTTGAAAAGAATAGCCGTCTTTTGACAGCATGCTGATTTGAGGGTGATCAATTACAACATTGGGAAAATGGATGATCAATGAATAAGTTACTCCTCTTGCCTTTTGTTGGGGATTGATCACTAAAAATTCCGATATTTTTTAAAACCAAGCATGAACACCGCCAAATATATACTAAGGAACCAATTTACCATAAACTTACATTGTAAATTGAACCCCCCCTAAAAACAAACTAAAAACCTATTTGGGGGGAAATTTAAAAAAAGGGTTTATTCTAAACAAAATAAAGAATAAATGTATAGATTTTCAGCCCTCTAGTTCCATTGGTGTGGCCTGTACATGCAATAGATAGCCAGCCAGACTCACTTGAAAACTGAAGAAACCTATACTGACAGTTTTGGTTGATGGTATCTAATTAACAAAAATGATGAAAGAAGGCATAAAGAATGATTGAAAGAAAGAGGGATGAAAAAAGAAAGGAAGTTGATGATAGAGAGAGAGGGCAGTGAAAAATAGAATGAGTGGAAGGTGGCAGGAAAAAAGATGGAATCATGTAATGAATGAACGAACAATGAAATCAAGGTATAATAGGAAGAAAGAAGAGGAAATGAAAGAATGAAAAAGAAGCAAAAAAAGATGAAAAGCAAAAAAAAACATCCAACAAAAAAATGAATTAAAAAAAAAAAATTGAAAACTTCTTGATAGAAAATATCAAACGAGAATAGAATAATATATTGAGCGAGAGTATCAAAGAGTTAATGAAGGAAAAGCAGCAATTATGACAAGATCTTCTGAAATCATCATTAGATATATTTTTGGTTGGGAACAGAGGGACAGTTTTTTGCCCTTTTGTTTGATGAAATGCTGTTTTTGTTCTTTGCTTGCTAGAACAATATTCTTCACCACAAACCCTAACTTGTCAAAGATGGATAACATTCTATGCTTGGACCACAGAGGACTGAGCCTCCGAGAAGACTAAGGCAGTGTGGAGCCATTTTCAGCACCCCCGCCCCTCCCTGTAGAATAATGCTGGTTGTACATGTCCTGCCGACATGAGACGTCTCATTCTTGGGCTGTACATTTACAGGGCTGAAAATTCTGTGGAGGGAAATAAAACATTTTGTCCATACTGAAGAAAGCGCTCTCCCATGTGGCTGGATAAAAAGATGATAAAATTCATTATTTTCACTTGAAAATATGGGTTCATTTTATTCCCGTTGATAGCTTCGATTCCGGGACGGTTTGCGGATCTCCAAGCGGCATTAAATTCTGTTTTGGTTAAAAATCTAACGACCCTCTCCCTGACACTGGTGGGTAGGTAGAAGCTGTGGACCTGTTCCTGCTGTCTGTCCAACTGATTAACTCCCGCCCGATTTGAATAGACATCCTAAAAAACCTGACAAAGCTGATTGGTCGGACATATTCCCTTTGTCTCGCTTGGTCGCCGTTTGGCCTATTTTATAGCCCTGGGAACATGATATGGCGTTTTGGTAACGTACAAATACTATCTCCCCAAAATGTGCGAACACGTAAACACACAACCTGAGTGTATTTCCTTACATCCCCCTACACACACTGTTGAAACACCCTCATCCTTTAGCATGCCATACTGTATTTGTTTGCCAGTAAACAATAGAGTCAACCTATTTTATTAATGGACATATCGTATCGAGTTATAAGTCTCAATAGTCAGATCTATCCAAGAGATTTTCGGGTCCCTTTTGCTCTCCTGGTCCTGGGGCAATGCACCTGTTGCATCCCTCGCTTGGAGGCCCAGACAGAGGAGACAAACAGTTATCAATGGGAAAAACTTCTGAAAAAAATCCCATTGGTTTTGATGGAGTTGGCAGTGAAAAATTTATAACGTTCAAAAAAATGAAAACATTTTCTTTCTTTTCAGATCTAACTTTGCCAGTTTCTGTTCTGATACAAAGGTTAAATAGACGTTTTTATTTATTTATCTATCTACAAAAAGAAAAGAATAATACTATCTTGACTTTTGCTGAGTAGAAAACAGAAAATAACTTGAAAACCTTGCAGGCAAGTTCTGCCTTCTTACAAGAACTTTTCTTTTTCTATTACTTATAAGGAGGTAAGCAAAAGAAAGTAAAGCACATTTTTTGTGCACCTGTTGATACAACGAATATTATTATAAAACACAATGCAACAGATTGTTACAAGAGAATGTTGGAATGTTTTGAGATAATACTGCAGATTGTTAAAAATAGTCAACATAGGTTTCTTCAGTTTTTAAGTGTGGCTGGCTATGTATGTGTCATGCATACAGGCCGCACCAATGGAGCTAGAGGGCTGAAAATTTAAACATTTATTCCTTATTATATCTAGAAAAAAACAAGTTTCCCCCCAAATAAGTTTTTAGTGGGGGGTTCAATTTACAGTGTAAGTTTATACTAAATTGGTCCCATAGTTTGTGTTTGGCAGTGTTCATGCTAGTTTTTTTTTTTTTAATTTTGACTTCTTAGTGATCCAACAAAAGGCGAGAGAAGTAACTTATTCATTGATCACCCATTTTTCCCAATGTTTTAATTGGTCACCCCCCAACATGGAATGCTGCCAAAAGAAGTTGGTCACATGACAGTGTTATTGAGTGACTAACCAGACCTGTCTTATACTTGCTGGGTGTGATGATAATTACCACTGACAGGAGGTAGATAAGAGAACCCTATTTATCTGAGCAGATCAGCCCACAGAGAGATAGAGATAGAAATGAGATGCCCATCGGGAGGGACAGTGATACATCCTCCTGGGGCCAAGCTTGAAATCCATGTAGACCCCTACCCATATGACCAAATATTGTTTTTGTCCCCCCTCTGCCAACCCAAAGAATAAAGGAGGGATATTTTTCTATACATTGTGTTTGCCTTGTGGTTCCAGATGGGTTATGAGACTGGGTTACATATGTGGTTTCACAACATTTCTTTTCTTGGGTCACAGAAGATTTACAGACACCGATTCACCAACAACAAGTTACTAACAGCACATTACCAACGTTTATCGAGATGTACAATTTATCAAGATCCTTAAAATTACAAAAAGGTTAATAATTCAAAACAATTTACTGGAACAAAAATATATTAAAAGATTTCGCAATCGTTCGGCAGAGGGGACATGCTATTTTCAGATACTTCCCAAACTTTTGAGAAAAAGCGATATCTGATGTGAAAAAAGTTAAAATCTTGTGTAAGAATTAATTTATTCCCTTCGTAAAAAAAAAAAAAAAAAAAAATTTTTAATCTAAAAACTGTTTTTAATGTTTAGTTACACCTGTACTAAAATTTTAAGTCTTTTAACTTTTCAAGTTTAATTAAAATTGTTTGTTTGTGAATTTAAAAAAGAAGCCTTTATCTATAACTTACATCTGAAACTTAATCTGCTATAAATAAATAATAAATATATAATTTACCTTCATCTTAATATTCTGATTTTAAAAAAGCAACTAAAAAATTAGGATAAGTTAAATAGTAAATAGTAAGTAAAAATCAATAATGATTTACAATACTTCATCAAAACAGTAAATATAAATATCTGAAATCAGGCTAGCGAAGGCTTTTGAAAAATAAGGATTCGCTGTACAGCTACTGCTTCTCATATTGAGCACTAAAGACAATTGGTTAAGGGTCTAATTACCCTAAAAATGCCAAATGAGTAAATGCAATGTTGCCAAGTATGGTTGGTTATTTATAGCTAAAATTGTTTAGAAATGGCTAAATGAATTTAGATATTTATATTTACTGTTTTGATGATGAAGGATTCGAAAAATAAGGATTCGCAGTAGTGATACTGCTTCTCATATTGAGCACTAAAAACTATTGGTTACGGGTCTCTAATTACTCTAATTGGGTACCAAATGACCGTAACTAAAGATAATTAAATTGAAAACATTTAAATATAGAAATGATGCTAAACTACAATGTAAAGAATTAGCTGACAAAAACCTCTTTAAACTGCAAGATACCCTTTAAATCTTATGTATCTTAACTTTTTTTAGCATTTTAGTGTTTGTTTGTGAAATTTATTTTGTTTTATAATCTTATTTAATTTTGACCTTCTCAGTAATTTGTATATCGCAATAAATTTTATTTCTCGTTAAATTGTTATCAGTAAAGTGTTGTCATTGAATCATTGTCAGTAAATCTGCAAGATACCCTTTTGCTAGGCTGTACCTGCATCATCCACTCGGATAGTGTAATGGTTAACACATCTGCCTCGCATACAGAAGGTCCCAGGTTTGATTCCCAGTATGAGTGAAGAGTGTGGAAAACTCTTCATTAGAACAAATTTCCCTGTGCAGTTAATTGAGTACACTCTAAGCTGTGTGATTAGAGTGGACGTATCCCTTTGGTGGACTTGCATCCTGCCAAGGGGGTGGTCATACAAACTTGTAAGAATAAAGTCCTGGTCTTGACCAGACTTGAAATTTGCAAGGATCACTAAGCTGATGCATGCAAAAAGAAACCGGGTCTTCATCACCGGGCTCCATACTCCATTGGGAGTTGTCTCTTAAGAGACGGGATCCGCTTTACCTACCTGCTCCATTAGAAGTTGCCTTCTGAACAGAATACGGGTGAAAATTTTAATTAAAAGGGAAAGAGGGATACATTTATTTATTCATAGATTTTTAGAATCCATTAGGGAAGAAATTCTGTAAATTTCACTTTTCTTTCAAGTCTCTTTCCAAATGAAAAAAAAAGAACCTTTCTTTAATGAAGGCTTCCATAATTGTGAAAGGTGTTTGATTTTTTGTATTGTCTGCTTTTATCATTTCAGTATCATCAAATTAACATTTACCTCTGTGGTAAAATCACCAAGGCAACTTTCTTTCTGTTATTATTACTCTCATTATAATTATCATAATTATTATTAACTCTTAAATTCATACAAAGAAAATCGAATGTCAATTTCAAGGGGAATAACTTCTCCTTTTGACCATTTTTAAAATTTAATTCACAATAGAGTTCTATTTTATGCGATTCATTGAAGAGTCCATTGTCGGTTTCAAGCTGTTTATGAATTTAAGAGTTGAAACATTACCATCATTATCATTGCCTAATATTGTTCAGATTGTTCTATTAGGAAATCCTAAAAGACAAATTGAGAAAAATTGAGAACAATAATTCAAATAATGACTTTTTGGTTACCAGTTTTTATAAATCTTATTTGGGTCCAAATCAGTGATTTGGATTCTGATGCTCATTGGTGAAAGTAAATGAGAAGAGAAAAGTGTAGTAGGAAAGAGGAGGTAGCATAGAGGGGGAGTGGTAGAAGTGGATGAGAGGAGAAGAGATAGAAAGGATGAGAGAAGGAGGACAAGGAGCAGAGAAGGAGGAAAAGGAGCAGAGAAAGAGAAAAGAGAGAGGAGAAGGAAAAGAAAGAGAAAAGGAGAAGGAGAAAAGAAAGAGAAAAGGAGA
>VCCN01001378.1:1884205-1897536 GCA_006491835.1 Architeuthis dux | reverse complement strand
GAACACATGAATAACCTAAACCCAGCAATAGACCAGTGTTATAGGTAGTGGTGATTAACTAAACCCAGCAATAAACCAGTGTTTAATGATAGATTTACAGACACAAAGGTACTTCGATAATTTGTCAAACATAATAATGAAATAAAATGCAAATAGATAATGATCGAGAGAACAAAAAAAATAAACAAATTATTTTTGAGTGTTTTATATATTGGTATTTACTCTATTTAATCAGGCAGAAGACCACAATAGGTAGAAAGTGAGAAAGTAGGAAGCCAACAGATGCCAGCACACAAGTGCAAGGTGCCAGATGCCATCTTGATGTGTTGGCATCTTGTAACTTGCAGTAACATCGAGATGTGCAAGCCACCAGATGCCAAGACATCAAGATGTGCAAGTCACCAGATGCTTTGCATATCTGATGTTACTGCAAGTCACCAGATGCCAAGACATCAAGATGTGCAAGTCACCAGATGCCAAGACATCAAGATGTGCAAGTTACCAGATGCCAAGACATCAAGATGTGCAAGTTACCAGATGCTTGCACATCTTGATGTGTTGGCATATGCCAAGACATCAAGATGTGCAAGCCAGCAGATGCCAACACATCAAGATGTGCAAGTCACCAGGTGCAACACATCAAGATGTGCAAGCCATCATATATGCATATTACTAAAATTCTCTATTTGAACAATTAACTGATAAGAAACAATTAGCCAGTATATATCTAATTACTCATCCCATATGGTCTCAAAATGTCTCTTTTGGCTTAAATACCCCCAAGTGCAGGCAGCCCTGTGTTCCCTTACTTCGTTTTTTAGCACTACATCATTGTTTATGACCGTTTCCTCATCCCCCACCCTTCTCTCTGGTTTTCTTCAACACACCTTTATCTTTCACTCAGGGTTGCCAATATCGATATTTTTAAAAAAACTTTGAATGTGGAAATTACTGCCATATTCGAAACCTTTAAAAAGAAAAAAAACAACCTTGAAATGTCAACGCAGTACTCGCAAATTCAAAAAAAAATATATCCTAATTGACCACCCTGCTCTCACACAGCCTTCGATATCTTATTTCCTATTATTTATTTTTTCTCTCTGTCTCCCTTTCCCTTTAAACCTGTATTTTCTTATTCTCATTTCTATGTCCAACTTCTCTCTATCCTTTTCTTTTTCATTCTCAGGCTTGAAATCCTTCAAAATCCCAAACTGCTTCTCAATTCAAATTATGCCTGAAGAGCCAATATGCACAAATTATATCTGCTGTAAACATTTTTATATCAACAGGCAGTTTAAGCAGCTTTGCCTATTGTCAACTTCTACTTGATTAATCAGAGCAGAAGACAATAATTTCAGCAATGAATCTTGAAAACAACTGAACTCTTCTGTGACAAAGTCAAAAAGAAAACATCCAAATATACATTGGATATATTACAGGCAGACATTTTCCATTAGTTTTAAAATCTCCTCAATTCAGGCTAATAGCTTGGAAATAGAGAATGGACAGCAGGCCATTAGGTCTGATGCTAAAATCATGGAGACACTTTGATTTTTACTGTATTTACTCAAGTACAATGTTAGGAAAGATTAGTGAATTTGGGTCAAGTTGTTGAGAGAGAAATGGGTTTGTGTGTTTTATTTTTTTCAAAAATGGCCCGAATTAATAAGTTGTATAAAAACAAAGATTAGGATGAAGGTAAAAACTAGTGAAATTTAATAAAAGGTGTTGTGTTACAATACTTCATCCAATAATAAGTGGCCCGAATAATAACACTATCTTCTGACCCCCATTTGTCGTTGTGCTGTAGTAAGTTAAGTTTAGTAAACATCAAGAAAGTCTATTATGGGGAATAAGCACAATAATATTCACTAAGCCTAGCCTGGTACAAGGCTATAATATTGGAGCTCCTGTGGAGAATCAGCCAAATGCTTTCTTTGTATTATTCAATATCTGACATTTGTGACTTAACCCCTCAACTGTGGCTGGTGCAGCTCATTTGCCATTTTCTAAATGCAGTTGTAACATTGATTATACATGGTAGTTCAAAATATGCTGAACAGCTTTTTTTTCCCGTAAACAATGGACCCTTCCACTTCAAGTTATGGACAGAGAAACATGGAAACAAGCAGAAAAGGAAAAATTGATGGTATATAAGACCCTGTCTTACCATCAAGTATGGTACATTTTATTTTTTTGTTTTAAAACATACATATTTGTTTTCATATTTTGTTGGGTTTTTTTTTCAACTATAATCAGAGAATACCGTTGCAAATTGCTTTTAGATATAACTAAAACTTCACTGATGTTCCTAAGTTCCTTTCTCTTCTGATCTATGACTAAATGCAAGGATTTTTCCCAACCTGTTGACAAAACTGCTCAATAAATAACTCTGCTAGTATTTATGAACGCTCCAAATGAACAGTCGTTAAAAAAACGGTACAGACATTTTTAAATAATAATAAGTCATTTGAACTTTCAATGAACTGGAAGAAAATTTAAAGGATTTAAAAAATGACCTAAGCTTCTTAGAAGAGCTTAATAAAAACCGTTTTATTTTGGTGGTGGGACCACTCATCTTTTATCAGTGAAAAAAATGGCAAGAAAAAGTAGAAAAAATGGCAAAAACGGTAAAAGAAGGCATAGAAAAAAGCAAAAACGTTTTTAAGTAAAAAAAAAAAAATAAACTTTACAAAAAATTTGAAAAAGTAGTAAAATAAATTGGAAAAATAAGTAAAAATGTCCCAAACAAAAGATAAATAAGAAATGGAAAAAAAAGAAACAAAAAAAAAAGAAAAGTTGGTCCAAAAGTTTCTTTGAATTCATGGAATTCGATCACCTGAGCATTTCCATTTAAAGTAGAAGCGAACTGATCTGATGCAAGCTACGGGTGCGCTTTTGTTAATTCCAATCCTATTTTATGATGAGGAATTCTCATGAATGGAGCAACTGCAGTCAATTGCTGCCTCATCTGGCAAAGTTCTTTCCAAGAATCCTTTGTCTGACGTCATAGTATTTCTCTCTCTTTTACTTTTGCACATTGTACTCTAAGTCTGATTATGACATAAGATCTTTTAGCTTATCTCTATCATACACCTGGGTTCCAAAAGCTGTCAACAACCCTCCAATATCACACCTCCACCACTAGGTGTGATATGGCTGCTTTTGTTTCAAAAGTTTCATTCTTTAAACAGCTCCCGTTTTTTTAACTATACCTGTTAGCGTAGGTGGTTGTACAAATGAGCATTTAACTGCTCAAGCGGCATATCATCCATTTTGGCAAAAATCATTCTTGTTTAGGAATTTAAAAACCTTTCATCAACCTACCGTTTTGAGCTTGTAAAAAAGAACCTTTATTTTAAGACCAGAATTATTAATCTAGCACTTTTATTAACCGAGATATTGCCTTTTTATTTTTTTAAAGAACTGCAAATTGGACTAAACACCTCTTGAGCAGCTAAGTCCTTAAATGTAAATCATACTCACTAGGAAAAGTTTCTTTCTAAGGTTTGAAAACAATTTTCTGCTAGTCTTATAATTATCTGAATTTTTAGATGAGCCAAAACAAAACAGTTCAAAACTGTCAAAATATAGGTTTCTTCAGTTTTTAAGATAAGATTTTTGATCTATCTATATCATCATCATCAACAGCAGCAATTATAAGTCCACTGCTGGACAAAGGCTTTTCCCATCTCCTTCCATGATAACCTAGATTGTGCTAACCTCTGCCATGTCCTACCGGTAAACTTTTCTATCTCGTCCCGCCATCTTGTGTATGGTCTTTTCCTACTGTGTTTACTGTCCCCATGACACCAATTGGTTAGTCTTTTCCCTCCATCTATTGTCATCTCTTCTTGCTAGGTGACCAGCCGATCTCCATTTTTGCTGCTTAATTATTTGTATAATATCCTTCACTCTAGTTCTCCCTCTGATCCATGTTGATCTTTTTCTATCTCTTAGAGTTATTTCTAGCATTGCTCTTTCCGTGGCTCGCTGTGCTATTCGAAGTTCTGCTTATGTGTCTTGCATACAGGTCACACCAATGGAGCTCTAGAGGGCTGGAAGTTTAAATATTTACTCCTTATTATATCTAGAACCCCCCCCCCCCCCAATGTTTTTTGGGGAGAGGTTTCAATTTACAATGCTAAATAGATCCCTTAATTTGTGTCCGGCAGTGTTCATGCTTTTTAAAAAAAAATTCAGACATTCTTTAGTGAACACCGCTCAACAAAAGGCAAGAGAAGTAATGTAGTCATTGATCACCCCCAACACAGCCTGCTGCCAAAAGACGTTGGTCACATGAGGGTTTCTAACGAGTGACTAACCAGACCTGTTTTGTTTGTTTTTTTTCTTTTCAAAAGAAAAGAGAATAAGCTAATAAAATCAGAGAAATAATAATATGTTGTATCAAATATTAATATACTGAGTGACTTGAGGATCAATATTTGGCACCGGGGGTCTGAGGGGAGGAAGTCAATAGAATAGTATATCATTGATAAGAGTGTTGTGAATCAATTAACACAAATAACACAAATGGCTGCTGCTGTTGTGTTAAGGATTCAGACAAGAGACTTTTTATGACATCATGTAATGAAGTAGAAGAAGAAGATAAATGATTGCAAATTATCCGTATAATCATTTATATTAGCTATGTTTTTGATGCATGCAAACGTACACATGCGCACAAACATGCACACATGTGCAAGTACACATAGCTACACACACATCTAACTATACATACGCATATCTATCTAAACATACACACACATATATATGTGATGCTAGGAAAAGACAATGTGGAGACTCAGAATAATTTGCAAGAAATTATTTAATACCTTAACATGTTTCGACTGTAAATACAGCCGTTTTCAAAAGGAAAGTTAGAGAAAAGATGTGTCTGCATTCACTGAGCCGTACTGTTTGAGCTGAGTGTACTGTGTATGGTATCTGTTTGATGGTGAGCCATATATATATATGTATATCTACACACTTTCTGTCTCCATATATACACACATAAACAAAAAAACAATGTATACCTTTTCAGGACGGTTTATTGACTGTCTGTCTATATTATAAACACCATTTATTAAACATAGGGCACCAAAGCACATCTAAGATGGGCAATGGCTATATCACATATTTAGATATTTATAACATGTTGCTTTTATGTTGCTCTCGTAGAAAAACAAGTGTAAATGCCACTAGACACAAGCTAAAGGACCCATTTAGCATAGAATTACATTGTAAATTAACCCCCCCACCGTAAAAACTTATTTTCGGGGGGCAATTTTCAAAAAACAAAAAAATAGTTTTTCTAGATAGAATAAGGAGTGACATTTCCATAATGTCAGAAGCATCTGAAGAATTACAAAACATGTTAACTGATCTATACAGGGAAAGTAAAAAAGTAGGCTTAAAGATGAACAGAACAAAGACAAAAGTAATGTTCAATGATAAAGTCCCCAAAAAGACCATAAAGATAGGAGACGCTTTTGAAGAGGTTGATGAATACATTTACCTATGGAAAGGATTTGGTATGAACAGAGACATTCTGAAGAGCACCTTGCCAGTGTGCTTAAAGCGTAAAGTATACAGTGGTTGCATAATAACAGCCATGACTTACGGATGCAAAACACGGAAATTAACTGAACGAGCTGAAAACTAACTTAGAATAGCACAGAGAGCCATGGAAAGAGCAATGCTAGAGATAGAAAAAGATCAACATGGATCAGAGGAAGGACTAGAAGAGATGACAATAGATGAAGGAAAAGACTAACTGATTGGAGCTCATGGGACAGTAAACGCAGTAAGAAAAGACCAGACACAAGATGGAGAGAATAGATAGAAAAGTTTGCCGGCTGAGGTTAGCACAATCTAGGTCGTCATGGAAGTGGACTTATAACGGCTGCTGCTGCTGCTGATGATGATGATGAAAGCTTTAAATTTTCAGCCCTCTAGCTTCAATGATGCAGTCTGTATATGTAACACATAGATAGATAGCCAGAATCACTTAAAAACAGAAGAAACATATGTTGACAGTTTTGGTTGATGTTGATAGCTTTCTTTTAGCAGTCATCCCAAACTAAGTCATGTTAGCTGCTCAAGGAACGGACAATCACCATTTTCCTCAAGATTCATGAAGACATTGAACTGACATTGCTTTATCTTCTCTCTCCTGGGTTTGGAACTCTGGCACAATATCATAAAAGAGGATCACAGGCAATGAATTAGATTTATCAGATCAGGTTTATCCAATAAATTAACTCTTTCATTCATGTAAGAATTCACAAAGCTCTTGGATGGATTCTCAGAAAATGTCTTTTATTTCAGGTAATTAAATTTAACAGTTGCCAACTTGAAAGAATTCTACAAAGATTTAGAACGAAAGAATTTAATTTAATATTATTCTGTTTCATTCAAGTCATGTCAAAAGCATTCGGTTTATTTTATTTTTTCTTCCTTCCGTGATGATTTGAGGTAAATCTTCTGATTTAGAGGTATTTTATTCAGTTCTCATCCCTATTTAAAGATAGAGATCTTGGAATGGTTTTTGAATGGTTTTTCATTTTTTCTTTAAAAGTGTACAGGGACAAATTTCAAACTCACTATCATATAAGGTTTTATATATCTCCCAAAAGGAATTTAAATCTATATACAGGTATACATTGATTAATGCAGTTAATTCATTCCTAAATATTCTGTACTGTTGAAAACCGCACTGTTCAAGGTCTTATTATACTTTATCGTGCTTTTTTTCAACTTATACTTAGTTACATTAATTTCAAAACCTGCACTAATCAAAACCGCACTGTTCAAGGTCTTATTATAATTTATCGTGCTTTTTTTGTACTAATCAAAACTGGATTATTATTTCCATAGATCCTGCTTGTAGATATAAACAAGGATTATATATTTTCAATCTTAGCTGTTACTCTGAAAAAAGATTTTATTTCATAAAAGCCCAATTTAGGATTGATTCATGAAAATGTGACCTATTTCTTCTGTATAGGAGAATTATTAAAAATTGTCAACATCAGTTTCTTCAGTTTTTAAGTGGGGCTGGCTGGCTATGTATGTATGTATTGCATATACAGCCACACCAATGGAACTAGAAGGCTGAACATTTCAATATTTACTTATCAGTAAAAAAAGAAAAGTATGTTTTTGTTTTTTGAAAATTCCCCAAAAAAGTTTTTAGTGGGGGTCAATTTACAATGTAAGCTTATGTTAAATTGGTCCATTAGTTTGTGTCAAGCAGTGTTCACACTTGCTTTTTGAAAATTCAGACTTTTTTTGATCACTGCCCAACAAAAGGTAAAAGAAGTAACTTATTCATTGATCACCCCCAACACAGCATGCTGCCAAAAGACGATGATTACATGACTGTTTCTATTGAGTGACTAACTAGACCTGTTTCTTTCTGCAATACAAGCATGTATCACCGGACAGTTTTATAAATACTTGAGAATTTAAAGTTGAAAATATGTGAACTTAACAAATCTTCATTGAAATTCCTGTTTGTGTACACAGGAGAGTTCTTCAATTATCAGATAAGCCTCTGAGTTCTACAGGGCAAAATGTTTTGAACTTTAACTTTTGAAACAATCTAGACAACAAAAAAAAATTCTATAAAGTTGGGAACCATCAGAGATAACATTTGTAGGAAAAAAATTAGTCAAAACAAAAGCAAAATTTTTTAACAGCGAATGTTTAAAACTTGGAAACCATTTAAGATGGACCTAATCATCCCATGAAAAAAAAACTGCAGTGAATAACATTTTCAGAAAAAAAAAATTTAAAAAATCAATATTTCACTGGGAAACTTGCATTGTCTATTTATTTTGCATATTTAGATAGTTTTTACTTCATTGTAATACCTGATCAATCGGCACAAGATGCAAAAATTTACAGTTGAATTCTGATCAGATGAGATCAAATCAGGTCCCTTTCTAAGTGGGAATCATTCACCAATAATCAACATAGATTTTTTTTTGTGATATGTGTGCAGGGAAAATTTTCTTGTCTATTAATGGCCTGTTTCATTCTTTGCCATTATCCTTTTAATGATTTTCTTGTGTATTCAGCATAATATTTTTAAGATAGCAATCTTCAAGAGTCTCACTACCCCAAATTCCGAGGTTGGGTTCTTTGTTTTTGAATACAAATCATGCCGAATAAAAAAACAAAGCAAAATAAACTGAACACTGAACCAGGGCAGCTGATGCATCGCAACGGGGCCAAGAGGACCAAGGGGGGCCCAGAGGACTAAGGGGGCCTTGGGGTCCAAGGAAGGGTTTCCAAGAGTTTCTTGGGTAGAGCTGTCTATTGAAACTTCTAAGTCGATATAACATGTCCATTAATAAAATAGGTTGACTATCGTTTACCGGTGGATGAATCTGGTATGGGATACTAAAAAGGTTATAGCAGATGAAAACAGGATAGCTAAAGAACAAGGGTATTTGTGCACCACCTTATAAAATTCCTCTCGGAGGCCCTGCCCTGAACATTTAAAACCATAATGCCACAGAATATGATGATAGTAATCTGCCGTAACAATAGTTATTGTAGGTTTAGTTAAACATTTTGGTGAATTCTTGTTAACTAGGTTCACTAACCCAACACTCAGAATTAATTTGTGGATTCTTTTACTTCTTGTCCAGTACTCTCGTCTGTGTGCTGTTCGTCTACTTGTTGAGTTTTGCAAAGAAGAATATTGATAAGCCTACTTAATTCTGAATTCACTGAATCGGTGTAAAAATATATGCACTGTATTTAACAGCATATTGGAAGCACTATCATTATTTTTTAAATGAGAGAAATACTGTATCATGTGCAAAGATGAGGCCCTACTAGAAGCCGGTATTAAAGCATGAGACTGTAGACTAACATTTATTATGAATATTCCATGCTGAAATGAGGGATATTGCTAAGTTTTAAACATCCTACGGCCATCAAATACATTATTTCTGAATCTTATAAGGAGAGAGAAAGACAGAATGAAAGAAAGAAAAAAAAAGACAGACTATATTGATCCAAAATCATAACATCTTTCTTGGGACATTTTCTCTTCTATATCTCAGCTATGTTGATCTGAAACAGGAGACTCATGGTCATCTTTTAAGAAATTCAATATTATGTCCATTTTCTTTTTCTTTCAATGTGTTTTTAGTTTGTCCAGTCAAAATTTCCCTGTTAAAATGCAATTTGGATCACTTTTATTCATTTATTCTGAAGATGATGCAATTAGATATTGAGATAGTCTCCTCATTACCCGTACCCTATTCTCTCTCTCTTATTAATTTTTCAATTAATTTTTTCATTAATTTTCATTGATTTTTAAATTTCATTTTCATTAATTTTTTTCATTAATTTTTAAGTTTCATTAATACCATTAATTTTTAATTAATTTTTTAATTAAATTTTCACTAATATTTTTTTTGTATGTTTTCAATCAAAATTTCCTTACAAAAGTGCGAGTTTATTTATTTGTTCTGAAGATGATGCGATTATATATTGAAATATTCTCCTCACTCTCTTTACCGCTTTCTCTCTCTCTCTCTTATTAATTAAATATTGATTAGCCAGTTTTCTGGAATTACCTTCCGGGCCGGGCAGAGCTGGTAATAGGCCCAGGCCAGGTGGGAAATGTAGGCCCCCGTTTCAAACTGCCCATCAAGTATTTTTGTAATCAGTGCTAAATACACATGATTTATGTATGGCTATATACATGGACATGTGGTGTAATATGATGTACTTACAAGTAACGGAACAGAATAAAAGAACTAGAATGATTTATAAAAAAGGTAATCTTGCTACGCCTCAGGAGTAGCCCCCCGCCCCCAAAAAATTGTGGGCCAATGCCAACTGGCCTACCTGGTCCCCACTCTGCCCGGGCCTCATTACCTTTGTTTTAAATAAACAAAAATCCATAACAAGCCTGGCTGCTGCAAGGTCAAACTCCACTCTTAGTTCTATTTCGACTGAAAATGATTACTGCAACTTGCTTTGTATTTATAATAAATACAAAATTATAACATAAATTTTTGTAGATATGTAAGACTTGCCAAATGGCTCAATTGGTAAGAGAGCCGCCTATCGATCACTTGATCGTTATTTCAAATCACGGTTGGGAAATGTTAATTTTATATATCGGTTTGGTTTAATGTGACGGGATGGACAAACAGTAAAGAGTTTACTCCCCTAAATTAGGTGAGGATTGTTCTTGTTGCTACTGGGGGAAAAACGTCAACTCCAACTTCCGATTTGGATTGGAGTTTGACAAAAATCCAATTGGCAAAAATACAACCTGACTTACCTTGATGCTTCCTTTTGTGATGATATTTAACTGTCAGTATTCGTAATCCTTTTTACAGTATTTAACACAGGGTATTTATAGATCCATGGAAATAATAGATTTAAAAAAAAAAAAAAAAAAAAAAAAAAAAAAGAATTCACTCCAAAATATTTACTATTTAAAAAGTTTCTAGATGTAAGGTTTTAATGTTCATGCCTCCACATCTTCAACACAATTACCTCTGCCAACAAAGTTGAAAGCGGTACGTGTATTCACTCATGTTCGTCTGTCGGTCCACACAATATCTCCAAAAGTTCTCCATGAATTTCAATGACGTTTTGTGGAAAGGTGGGCTAAGAAAGAATTGTTTAAATTATCGGGCGGATCCAGAAATCTTTTTTCTTTTTTTTTTTTGATTGTGAGATACTTTTTCATATATTAAGACAATAGTCTTAAGTATTGAATTCGAAACTTACAGTTACCTCCCCTGCATCGTAGCTATATATGAACTGATTTTTATTCAGTTTCTACTTATTGGCAGAGGTATACACTCTCCGAGTGCTTTCTAGTTTGCTAAGTAATATTTTTCAGAAATTTTATTCTGTGCAAATTTTTTTTCCTCTTCTTGGAACGATTTTAATCAATTTCCTTTTTCGTTTGAAGTGAAATCATAAATTTGGAGAACAAATAAAGCGAATGGTTTGAAGAGGAAAATAAAATATCCCTTTCTTTTTACTTTTGATTGGTAAAAGGCAGCCAAGCGTAAACTGGACTCCCTCTGGTAATGAGGGAGTGAGTTCGATTCTCATCGAAGGCTTACTCTTTATTTCCGAATGTGCTGTTATTCGTTGCCATAGAAACGATGGCCCAAATTGAAAGTCGTCTAAAAATGACTAAAAATTAAAGATGAAGGTAAAAACTGATCAAATTTAATTCTTTAAAAATTAAAAAAATAAATGTGTTACAATACTTCATCCAATAATAATTAAAAAAATATCTTTTTGTTAATAGGTTGGTAGAGAAAATTATAGCACAAGACCAGGTTAAAATAAAATCTACACTATCATCCCCAAATATTTATAAATACAGGAATACCTTGATCAGTGCAGGTTTTGATGTAGTACAGTTAAGGTATTGCTGTACAAATTAATGTAACTAAGTATAAGCTGAAAAAACAAACACATTAAATTATAATAAGGCCTTGAACAGTGCGGTTTTGAAGAGTACAGAGAATTTTGGAATGAGTTAACAGCACTAATCAAGGTGTAGTACCTGTACAAGGCTGACCAGGTAATGAAAAAGAGTTATTTTGACTGATCTGAATTTCTCTTCTTTTTTTTCCTGCTAAACAATTCATACCATTTTAGTGCTTCAGATTTTTTACAAGTATGTGATTCTGTTTTATACTGGGGAGATAGTGAAAAGTTTTTTGATCGTTGTAGTCATTGTTAACCTCTGGGTATCAGTGTGTGGAGGGGGGGTTTACTCATATCTTATCAGCCTGTTTTAAGTGATTAAGGATTATCTCAAACCTGGAAATGGTACTGGGACGATGTTCAGGGCCGTCACGCTACCATTAGGCCAAACTAGGCAGCCGCCTAGGGTGCAGACCACAGGGGGGCGCAGTATTGACCTTTCGTGAGAAAAATTTTAAAGAAGATCAGGCAACCTGGGGTACAAATCTTAAGTCTTGTCTAGGGTGCATAAAACCCTCGCGCCGGCCCTGATGATGTTCTTAACCTGTTCACTGCCGAGTATATTTTTTAACATTGTAAGTCCTGTGCCGGTTTCTCTTGCAGTGGACTGACGACGAATGAATCGTCTGTTGTAGCGAACGGGATAATTTTGTTGAATTTTTTTTCCATTTTATTTTATCACTCTTCCCACCAATAAATGATGAATAAAAAAAATATTTTATTTTGGGAAAAATATTTTGGTAAGAAAAAAAAAATAGAAAATAACTCGGATGTTACTAACAGCTGATAAGCTTTCCCTACAGGTATAATAGATTTATTTTTTATTGAATTTTATCTTTGTATTTCCTCCCAACCCCTCCTTATACAATCCATTTTTGAAGTAGAATAAAAATATATCGTTTAAATAAAGATCTGCATTTTTCCAAACTCAGAAAAATATATGAAAAAAGCACACAGAAATTTTTTAAAAATAAAACTTGGAAGATGAATGAATACTAGATGGATGGATTATTAAAATTAAAATCTTTAGACAAATATGTAAATCCAGAGATTTTGAACAAAAATGAAGGATCAAAAAGATCCAAGATTGGGATTTGAATAAATATCACGCATTTTTTTTTTTTCGTTTTAGAGTAGAATCCGGTGTTTACTGAAGGCCGGTAGGAAGCATTTTGGTTGATGGGTACTTGTTTTTAGTTGTTAATATTTCAGTTGAAGGTATCTCGATTACATCGGATACCTGGACATCTCCGGTGAGATTCTGGATGAAACAGAGGTCTTAATAGCAGCAGAGGCTGGAGTAACAGCATTAATGTTTAGAGATGTGTGATGGCATGTGGAGAAAGAAGAAGAAGAAGTGTGTGGGGTGGGGCCTAGGAAAGGTGTGAAGAAAGAAAGATAGGAAGAGAAGAGAGAGTGAAAGGAATAAAGAGAGAGAGAGAAGATATAAAAAATGAAGTGATCACATGATTCAGTGATTTATATCGTGATGTATAATCAGGGAAAGAGAAGATGAGAGAGGAAAGATTATAAGTAACTGTGGGAGGGGATGATATTTAAGAGGGAGAGAGAGAAAGTGATGAATGAGAGGAGGAGGAGGAGAAATGAATGGGGAAGTAAGTATAAATAATATACATGGGAGAAAGAAAGGGATCGGCTGGAAATAAAAAACTTGATAAATTCATTTTGTGGTAGGTGGTGGTGGTGGGTAAACGACAGGACTGCTATTAATACCCTCAGTGATCAGATTTTACAAGCATGTAAATGAAACAATTGCAACAAAGAAGATGCTAAGAATAAGATGAATTTAATTTGCAGGGGAGGGGGGTACTAATAATATG
>VCCN01001378.1:1862084-1873607 GCA_006491835.1 Architeuthis dux | reverse complement strand
TCTTATAAGTGAGAGTTACTTCCAAATAGGAAATAAGTCACTACTTCAAACTATAGGTATCCCTATGGGGTTAGATCCCACCCCTTTTGGGGCAAATTTATATCTAGATAGATACTAATATATATTTATGTTGTCATTAATTAGAAATAATGTAACAAATGCACATACATTTCATGGATGTACACGTTTTACTGATGACATCTGTTGCCTAAATAACAGAGAAGAATTTAGTAATTCCTATAGTTCTATCCCAAAGACCTTGAATTAGAATGCATGCTACATTCCATGGTGTATTTGTCTATAAGTTATTTGACAAACGTGATGCATTCCCATTTCATATTGTCTGCAGCCTCATAGAGAAAGTAGTATTACACCATATGTATTTTATGGGACTATACTATCGGAATATCTAAGAATAGCCTTAGCAACTCTCAGATTGAATGATTTCTCGAGTTGCTTTAGTAGTGATAAGAATAGTTAACCAAGGAGGTGACCACCATAAATATTTAGACAGTTTAATAAGGCAATGACTAGACATCCTGAACCTTTTAAACTCTATCAAGTAAACCCTAATGAAATAACAAAGAAGAGTATCTTAAATAAGAGTGTAGTAAAATAGAACTATTAAAATATCAAAGCAAATGTGTGATAATTTAAATTTAGACATCACCTATTAGTATTGTTATATAGATAGGTGAAAGAGCACTAAAATGGCTCAGTTTCATTTGTTTGACTGTTAGCTGTAGCGTGATGGAAGATTGAACACAGAATGCTATGGTAACAAGTGTTTGGATAATATTGATGGTAGCGTCCATTATATGGCAATAGCTAATTGTCCCATATAGGAATATAGTTTGGTTTCATTTAAACATATAAATAAGAGTGGATTCTGTTGAGGCCTTACATTTGCAATAGGATTCATAACTTGGAGGAGACATAAATAAGGTTAGTAAAAATCTTTTTTGGAAATGCATTTTGTATCAAATTCTTTGGTTGAATATGTTGTTTGACTATTAACTCAAGGAAGATAGCTTTGATGCTGGTATTCAGACCAATGATTTTATTAGTCACACTAGTAAACACTCAACCGGGGTGTACATGAACGCATGGGTACCATCCTTTTTCCGTAGTAACATCATAAAAGCTTTAAGACTGTAAGACTTATATAAATATAAACTTATATAAATATGAAACTTCTATATTAAAAGAGAAAACATTTTTTTTAGTATTTGAAGCTACAAAGCTTTCTAGACTATATAAACAGTATCTGTCATAAGTATTTGAACAAACAGAAATTTTGCTTGTATGGCTTGGTTTTAAGAGTTAAAAACAGGAAATTTATACAAGAACCACATTTTAAAACATGTTTCTTGTTCTGAATGCTATATTTCAGGGGCGGGGGGACATTGAATTAAACTGTTAAAAGAATTATTATTGTTTTTCTATCATGCTAAATTTTGTTCCGAATCGATCAATCAGATTGAGAAGGCTAACTAACATTGTTATTTGGAAGAGCTGCCAAACTAATTAGTTAAATAGCCCTAAAATAGACCAATGAATATATGGGAAAGAGTGCACTCATAGGCAAGAAACACAGTTTGCGCTTGTTCAAATAATTATGAACATAATTTGTAGATATAAACCAAGTAATTAATTTATATCAATATAAAACACATGCACAGATATATAAACCAAATAATTATTTTGTAACAATATAACACATATGTATAAACAAAATAACTATTTTATATCTATATAACACATACAGCAATGTTCATGGTGTTATGATATACTGCAAACACCTGGGCGGAAGTGGAAGTGACCCCGGTCACCTTAGGAAATATGCATATGCATGGGTGTCCGAAAACAGGATGTTGAACACATGTGCATGGGCGTTCAAACCTGATAAAAGAAGACACAGGCCAGCCAATCAGACAGAGACAAACAGAATCAGGACAGAGACTCAAAAGCAGAGACAAGCAGGCAGTGGCCAGGACGGAAGGCACAGGACCAAGTTCCCCTGTTGGGAATGGTCTTGGGCACCCCTTATCCCTCCCCCTCTTCATTCTCCAGCCGACAAAATGTATCTTATTAAATAAAAATATATCTGGATATTTTTATAAAGAAGTTTTGAGTCTTCCTTCCTTTCTCTCCAAGTTCAGGACATTCATCTCAGTATACAACAATGGTGCCCCATACTTTGTAAACATAAAAAGTTAAGCTTAGTAAATATCAATATAAACATGAATCTCCAGAGATCATATGTGAAATTGTGACCGGCAAAAAATAAGATGACATGACAGAAATTACTGGCTCCACTCTGTGACGCCTACAATCAAGAAGTTTGGTCAATCTTGGTGAAGTTCTATGTCCAACAACGGACGCTAAAAGGCTGATGAGGATAATCTAAGCTGAAGTCTTATTGACCGAGTTAGTTTGTAGTTTATATTAAGACCCAATTAAATCATTTTGTCAAGCAAAAGACTGTAAAGTTTGGCTGCCAATGCAATTAATCGTCTCTGAACTTCTTAATGAGGCACAAATCATTCAATGAGACCATCTGATGAGAAAGTAGTTTAATTAGTCTAATGTGAATGGCCATTTATGTCAAACACAAAATCAAACCATTGATATCACTGATACCATTAGGTTTCTAAGGATCTGTTTAATGTCCACCAATTCAGTTCTTGAACAAGTTAGCAGTATTGATATTGGTTATGAATATTTAATGTTTACATTTAATAAAATGCAGTGTGCGTATATACAAACATAAATACACACACACATATGCACCTACAAACATAAATACACACATATGTATATATAAACATACACACACACATATATATGTGTGCACATACAAACGTACACACATATATACACACACAAACACATATATATACACACACATATATATACACACACACATATATACACACACACACATATATACACACACACACACTTATATATACACACACACACACTTATATATACACACACATACACAAACATATTGTGCCGCATTAAGAAGAATATGCATATGTGTATCTAGTGTCATGATTATAGATATTTACAGATACATAAAGGATCATTACAGCACATATATGGATATATTTTTGCTCTGACAATCTTCATCATCAGTTATAACTGATGATCACATTTTGTGAGATATTCTGGTAACACTCACACAGCTGCTCATCACTGTTTGACATGGGAGGAATCAGAATCATCACCCAGAACCTTGCTTAACAAGGAAGTACTATACAAAAAATGACAGAGATCAGAAAGAGAGCAAAACAGCAGGTAACAAAATGTGAAAGAAGCAACTTATTCATTGATCACCCCGAATACAGCATGCTGCCAAAAGTCACGTGACGGTTTCTATTGCGTGACTAACCAGACCTGTTTACAAATTCCTTGATATTTATACCTTTTAAAAATTCAAATGTTAAATCAAGTGCAATAACTTTTGATCAAAGTTACTTCCCTTGAACTTTTAGGTAAATTTTTTACAAAATTTTTAATTCAATTCACAAAAGAGTTCCATTTTTTAAAATCCTATTCATTGAAGATTACCACAGAGGTTACAAGTGGTTCATGAATCTAAGAGTTAAAAAAAACTTCTTTATCTATATAACAACTAGCACCCAGAAAGTCATGAAAGGATGAACTTGCGTAGTATTAGGTGAAGTCCATCATTTCATGGTAAAACTATTTGGCTGAAGATTGAAAGAAGATAAAAAGGACACAACTGGGTGCATGCCTGAACAATGAATTGTTTAGACAGTCGGCTGAAAAGGAGTTGGAAAGACAGAGGGGGAACAATGGTGAGAATATTTGTTGCTTCAATGACAGAGCAGGAAAAGGTTAATATTGGCAGCTGCAGTTTGAATTGCCAGTGTTTAATGAGGTACGAGAAGACAGAGATAATGAGGTAGGCGTAGCCTTTCAACAGATGATGGAAGAGGAAGATGGTTTGGGAGAAGAGAAAATGCTCAAGGATAAGGAGGAATGGCGTATTATCTGACCGACGATGGGAATTCAGTTAAGAAAAAAATGATTTTCTTATATTGTTTTAAAATGTAAAATATTCTATTTTTCTGTAAGCACATACATGAATGCAGACTCCATATTTGTGTAAACACTAATATACAAATATACATATAACAGTCTGGTTAGTCAATAGAAACCGTCATGTGACCAACGTCTTTTGGCAGCATGTCTTGTTGGGGGTGATCAATTGAAAAAATTATTACTTAAAAATCTGAATTTTTAAAAACAAGCTTGAACACTACCAGACACAAACTTATGAACCAATAAGCATAAACTTACATTGTAAATTAACCCTTCCCCCACTCCCCAAAACAACTAGACATAATAAGGAGTATATTTTTAAATTTCCAGTCCTCTAGCTCCATTGATGCGGCCTGTACATGTGATACATAGCCAGCCAGATCAACTTGAAAACTGAAGAAACCTAGGTTGATGCTGACAGTTTTGGTTGACAGTTTCTAATATATGAATGTAGGTTTGTTTGTTCAACTCATTCTCTCTCTGTGTATGTATATGTGTGTATACATTTATATATACATAGGTTTTTACTAAGCTTAGACTAACAAAGCCGCAAATGTGGGCAACAAATGAAGTTCACAGTAGTCATGGGGTGCTAGATTAGCACACTAATCATTACACTATGGTAAGGCTCCATATATATATATATATATATATATATATACACATATATATATATATATGTATGTGGGGGGGAGGAACATGGCTCATACAAGGTTTAAACTTTGTTTCACTTAAACATGAGCCATGTTTTCCCACATTTTCTATATCTCTTATCTATATCTCTCTTCTTATCTATCTATATATCTCTCTTCTTATCTATCAGTCTTTTCTTATCTATCAGTCTTTTCTTATCTATCAGTCTGTCTCTGTTCATATCTATAGATCTATATCTGTCTGTATCTCAGTCTGTTCTTATCTGTCTCTGTATCTCTATCTCAGTATGTTTTCATCTAACCAGCAATCTATGAATAAATTCATGTTTGCCAAAAACAAACAAAAAAAAAAGGCTGCATTAAAATTGCATAAAGAGTTTGGGAAAAGAATATCAATCAAAGTCAGAATAAGTGAAAAGGCCAAATCAGAAAAGAAAACGAAAACGAAAACTAATTCAGCACAAAAGAAGTTGAATGACATTTAAAGAAATGGGAAAAATGACATTTAAAGAAATGGGAAAAATGATATTAAAAAATGTCTGACTGAATTATAAAAGAAAGATCGGATTTCTGGGTGATGAAGCTGCATTGATGAATAGATTTATAAAATAAATGATCAAATATTGGTGTGATGAGGAACCGGAATGAAAATGGTACAGCGTAAACCTACTTTTCAATTTCCAGGGTTTTCTGTATGTTCAAGGTCTACTAATGGAGATATTATCATATATCTAGTTCCCAAAATCAAGCCTTACCATATACCTTGTTCCCAAAACCCATTTCTGTCACTGATGAGGAATAAACGAAAGAAAGATGGAGTGAAAGTAATTAAAGAGGCAGAATGAGATAATTTGTAAATCAAAAATGAATAGTGGACAAGAAAGGGAAAGTGTTGGAGTGACAAGGAGAAAAAGAGCTGAGAGTGGCGAGGGGCTGTAAAATTGGGAGGAAGAGGGAAAGAGAAAGAAAATGAGAAAGCATCCGAGGGAGAGGAATGAGAAAGGATAAAATAAAAAGATGGAAGTCATTCGATCTAAATTAACTCTTAAATTCATGGACCGCTTGATGTAATTGACAGTGGAACTCTTCAATGAAAAGAATTAAAAATAACGGAACTATTCTGTGAATTGAATAGAACAATTTTTTTTAAAAAATTCACTCAATGGTCAAAGGGGGATAATCTTAATCATGAGTTATTTCCCTTGTAATAACATTAAATTTTGTTTTAATGAATTTAAGAGTTAAGAGTAGAAACAGATGAAGGGGTAGAAAATGAACTGATAGAGATTGAGAGAGATAAAGGGGGTGGGGAAAGAGAAAAAACAGCGAGTTAGAAAGATGGAAGACAAATAAATGAGATGGAAAAAAGTGGCCAACTCCTGTAATCATAAATTGTTGGGTACCGCTCCGATTTGACAACGGAACTCTTCTGTGATGGAAATAAAGTTTGTTAAAATTATTATGACAGATAGAATTATAAAAAAATTTTTTAAGAATTCAACTAAAGCTGGAAGGGAGTTAACTTCCATCAGTAGTTATTCCCCTTGATATTAACATTCGAATTTTCTCATATGGATTTAAGGGTTAAAATGTTGGAAAATATAAATAAAAATTGAAAGAATATAATGAAAAGGAAAAAGACGGATAAAATGCAGAAACAGGTGAGAAAAGAGGTTTGTTTGAGGTGAAGGTATTTAAGAAGAGAAGGTGGAAGGGAGAGAGAGAGGGTTATAAAATGGAGGGGCAAAGGAAACATGAATAGGAGAGGGGAAAAAAAGGGAAATATGAATTATTAGAGAGGAAGTGGTAAAGATAGGGAAAAATGCAAAGAAAAGTTTTTGACCTTTTGCTACCGAGAATTATTTTAAAAGATTTAAGAAAAAATTAAAACTAAAATTGAATTTTTTTATGCTATGGTTTTAAAGTTTTTCGAGCCTCTAAAATATGATTTGAACTGTATTAAAACAGGTTTGGTTAGTCACTCAATAGAAACTGTCACGTGACTGTCGTTTGGCAGCATACCTTGTTAAAAAATTGGAAAAAGGGGCGATCAATGAATAAGTTACTTCTCTCGCCTTTTGTAGGATCACTAAAAAGTCTGAATTTTCAGAAAACAAGTGTGAATTTAGCCGGACAAACTAAGAGACCAATGTAGCATAAACTTACATTGCAAATTGAGCCCCTCCCCCCTGCATACCCCACAAAAAAATCTATTTCAGGGGGAATTTTTTTAAAAACCAAAGACAAAATAAGATGTAAATGTTTAGATATATCAGCCTCTAAGCTCAATTGGTGCAGCCTGTATGCATGATACATAGTCAGCCAGATCCACTTCAAAACTGAAGAAACCTATGCTGACAGTTTTGGTTGGCAGTTTCTAGCCATAAAACAATATAAAATCGAGTCTCAAAACATCTAAATTCTCCACACACAAATATATATATGAAATATATTACATATTATTAATAAATTAAATGTGACTTTAATCTTCAACATGGATTTTATTAAAATATTTCTTAATTTGTAGAAAATATTACTTATTTTATTACTATAAATTAAATAAAAATATTACTTATTTTATTGATAACACTGAGCAAGGGACTTAACTCAGATTTCGGTATGTCAGTCAGTGATTGCAATTTCTGCTAGAGATGCTAGTGCTTCTAATGAACTAGTTCATTTTTCTTTGCTTTGGAATTCGGAGAATGGAAATATAATGCTAACATTTTGCTTTTTTAACTCTTAAATTCATAGCAAATAAATAGAATGTCAATTTCAAGAGAATTAACTTTTGATTGAAATTATCGCCCTTTGACCATTTGGTGAATTTTTTATTTTTGTTATTCAATTCACAGAAGAGTTCCACTATTTTCTATGCTATTTATTGAAGAGTTAGGCTGTCAATTACAAGCGGTCCATGAATTTAAGAGTTGAAGGCAGTGACATTTGCACATTTTTAATCTGCATTCTCTGGAATATAAAGTACTCCAATATAGAATAACTTTTTTATTCTGATACAGTTTATTAATAATTTAAACATATTTAATATAAAAGATACTGTTGGAGAACAGCAGTGAATAGAGAAGAGTTGTTCAGTGAGCAGTTTGGCAAATCATTTTCCCCCTAACAAACTTCCCTGTTCAGGTAGTAGCAGCAAAAAGCTGTTACCACCATTGTGAACCTGGACAGGGAACATTGTTGTTAATTAACAGGGGAAGAAACTGTTGTTCTTCAACACCTGAAAAATACTGTTTTTGAACTTGTGCAGTTTCAGTACAATTGAATGATTTCACTCTAAACAGCTTTTTAAAAAGATTTTGTTTGTGCTTCTTTTCTAGCAGGGCTGTCTTTTAAAGGCCTGATTACTTTCTTTTTGTTCCTACTTTAGCTGTAATACCAGTCGGGACTTCCATCCTGACACCTTTTTTTCTTTCATCTGTCTGTGAACATGTTTGTGTGTAAAGCCAGTACCAGATTAACTATGGAGCAAAAGTAGCACATGTTCCGGGCCCCGCAATTTCAAGGGCCCCGTGCTAAATGCTTGCAAACTATCAATTCCGATTCAGTGATTCTGTACTCGCTCTATTACTATACTAATATACTTCCCTCAACTTTTATGGAAGACCAGGTGTTTAAGATCAGCGATTTTAACCAATTATCACCTTTAATTAGAGTTATTATTTTAATAGTCTAATTAATGGTAGTGTGGTATCTATGTGATACATGTACAAAGGTATTCGAAACTGAAGTTATAACCACTGCACAAAGATCAAAACTGTTGCTTTGGTCTTTAATCCAGTCAAGGAATTTTTATCAATGAAAAATTATTGGTTTTAAGTGAATAAAGATTATTAGTAGTAGAACTTTTCTTTTAGTAACACAAAATAAATGTATTATTCAGTACCGGATTAAGTGTAGTAAAAGTAGCATATGTTATGGGCCCCGCTATTCCAAAGGCCCCACACTAAATGGTTGCAAGCTATCAATTCTGATTCAGTCATTCTGCACTTGCTCTACTACTATAGTACTATATACTGCCCTCACCTTTTATAAACGACTAGGTATTTATGGTTAGCAATTATCACTTTTAATTGGGGTTATTATTTTAGCAGACTAATTAATGGGAGTGTGGTATCTATGTGATACATATACGACACACAAATATGAAGGTATTTGAAACTGAAGTCATAGCCACTGCACAAAGATTAAAACAAAATATTATTACCGAAATGTCAGACATATCTGCTGTATTATCTGGCTGTATAGGAGATTGAAAAATTAAATTACTTTGCAAGTAAAAATGTATGTGTTTGAATATTTATGTATATTTCTTTAAATTTAGAGCCCGTTTATAAACATATGCTACAGGCCTTGTACGAGCTTAATCATGTAAAGCATGCACATTCTATTAAGAACTTGTATAGACTTTTATTGAGCTGGATGTTTAAACCTATTTATAATACAGTTAAGAAAGATGAATAATAATATAAATTTTGACTTTTTAAAAGTATATATCAAATCAAGATTTTGCTAACTTTTTAAGTCTTAACTTCTTTGCCTCTAAATTTGTAACAACATTTTCACTTCAGTTGGTTTTGTGTCCTGACACAAAGCTGATGATGGAATTTCAAGAAATAAGTGAAAAGTTTCCCCGTTTTTATTTTATTAATAGTCAGGTACTGAAAGTGTTTTTTTATTAAAAAAGTAACAATAGACTTATATGTAATATCTCATAATTTGTTTCTCAAAATAGTTACCTCCCTTTAAAAATATGTGCAGAACTCAGAAGGCATGGAAAGTATAATGTATAATTAGTTTTATTTTGTTTGGAACCAAAGGTGTAGGAAACAAGAGTGTGCATGTGTGGCGGGGGACTGCCCCCCACCAAAATTCGGGCAAAACAGTGGGGAAAATTCGGGCAATTGATATTTTTGCTGCCAAGAAAGGAAGAAAACAATTTTTCTTTTAAGTTTCATGTTGTGTGATTTGTACTGGCTATCGTCAATTGATAAAAAGACTTTTTATTGGAAATTATTACTTGTGTTTTTAATCTGTGTTCCTATACATGTTCGGAACCCTGTGGATTTCTATAACAAAGAATTCTTGTGTTTCTGAATAGCTTTCTGACATTTCATCCAATCAAGAATCATAAGTCTATATTAAACCAGATCAGAAAAATATCTCTTCAGGCTTAAGCAGTCATTTTTAAAATCATCATCCTCTCATCTTCATCTATTCAAAATGAACAACCTGATATTATGGATGCTTCCAGTGGCATTACCATACATTTAAGGATTTGATGGAAAACATTATTTTAGGAAAAGCTGTTTAAAGAAATAAGACCATGGAGAGAAAATAAATGTAATGATAAGCCAATGAGAAATAAAGAGATAGGGCAATGGATATGAAAGAAAGAGAGAAACAGGTCTGATTATTCACATATAGCAACAATCACATGACCACTGACTTTTGGCAGCATGCCGTGTTGAGGGTGATCAATTAAAAAATTGGAAAAAGGGGAGGTCAGTGAACAAGCTACTTCTCTCACCTTTTGTTGGATCACTAAAAGGTCCGAACTCAAAAAAACAGGTGTGATCGCTGCCAGACAGAAACTAAGGGACCAATTTAGTGTAAAATTACATTGTAAATTGAACCTCCTGTAAAAACATTTTTTCTACACATAATAAGTAGTAAATGTTTACATTTTCAACATACTAGCTGCATTGGTGTGGCCTGTTTGTGTGACACATACATAGCCAGCCAGACCCACTTAAAAACTGAAGAAACCTATGTTGACAGTTTGGTTGATATTCTCTAATAGGAAGTATTTAGCTAACTTCTTATTTTGATATATTTTTTTTAAAATATTTTTCTACGGTAATAGTATTTGAATTTCTTAGATGAAGCATAGTCGATTTTGAAATTAAGATGAAAGAAATACTAGTCAAAAATGAATAATACTTTTTTTCTGAATTATAATAACAGAACCCAAAAGAGAGAAAACGATGAGACTCACCTACCCAGCATTTTAATTCATGGTTTCTAATAGTAGAATTAAGAGAAAGAATTATAGAAAGACAGAAAAGTAGAGAGACGAGAATTTTCAGATGGATAAAAATGGGAAAAGTTAGAAGAATGAAATTGGAAGGAAGTCATAGTCGAACAGACCAGACATTTAAGTTTGCAATTGAGAGACTTTATAAAAGAATACAGATTCTCTTTTGTTTGTGTTTTTTTTTGTTGTTCTTTTCATTGTTTCTTAGAACAAAAAGAAGCAGCTCACATTTGGTGCAGTTCTTGGAAAAAAAAAGGAAAAATTAAGAATTCCAGACTCCTGGGACATTTCCTCAGGTTTCTATGACTGTTGGGACAGATATATGCTGCAGATCTCTTTTAGAACTGCACTGGAACGTATGTGTCACTGAAAATAAAGTAAATGAGATTTTCTCGGCTTTTACAACCGCAGACAATGACGTCATTATGGCATGAAACCCACGCAGCAATCAGTTCACATTGCATGACTGAACAGGAAAGACGTGTAGGCAAAGTGATCAGTTAATGCCAGGTTTTTCATCTGTCCCAGGACAAGAAGCAACAATGATAAGATGGAGTGGATCTAAGAATAAAATAATAGCATCAAATTTGCTTGATCTAAAAAGCAACAATAATAAGATAGAGTAAAACTGATATAGTGAAAATGCTTCATCTAAAGAATAAAAAAAACTATCAATCAAATCTTTCTTCTTGCCACTAACTGCATTCAAATCTTTCTTCATGCCCATAACTGCATTCA
>VCCN01001378.1:1814522-1828475 GCA_006491835.1 Architeuthis dux | reverse complement strand
CAGAAAACGACCATTTAAAACTGTATTTTTAAAATGTAATTATAAAGGATATGGGTTAGGGTTGGGGTTGCAAGTAACACTTTTTTTCATGATTATAAAATTAAAAAGAATATACACTAGCAACTAACAATAATAATTCATTGAACATAAGTCAGTATAATCTTTTATCTACCTTTCTAGTATAAATGACTGATTTTAGTATCATTTGAAATAGTTCTGGTGTTACTTTCTCTGCTATGCAAATGAGATTCGTCACTAGAATGCAAAGCTAATCTTTTAAAAACTAGGGGTGAACAACATAATTTTAGGTATCAGGGTCAGTGAGTTGGTTAAAAGAAAAACCCAGGAGTAGGCTAGAAGGGAGATGTGTTACCATTGGCTTTAAACAGGTGGGTTGGAAGGGGAAGTCTCTGGACTTATACTAAGTTAAAACTTAATAAGTAGACAAATCTTTTTTTTTCCCCCCAAGTGCGATTTGGACCTGGGCTCGAATATTCTCAGGCAGCTATACTGTCGGGTCATTCCTCCATAGTCAGCACACATCTACTTCAGTTGAAGTGTCTAGGATCTGTGCTTAAAGTTGCAGACAGCCGAACTGTCCTGATTCTCCTACAGAGGAATGGTTAAACTCTCTAGTCAGTTCAGGCATCTATCGACTATGGAATGTTCATGTCCTGTGGTTTAACCACAGTTCAGCCTTACTGTCGGAATATTCCTGCAAAGGGGTAGCTGACTCCCATAGCTAGCTCTGGCATCTGCCAGGAGAAGGAAACTCCTGCCAAAACCTTGGGGTCATGCTCCTCGGTTGACCATACGATATAAACCCTGGGTTCAAAGGGTGGCGTTGGCTGTGCGCACGTCACACTTCACCTTAAAACTTCATCGCAAAGGCCAGATTGTTATCTCATATACATGGTGTTCCCCGCCATCTAAGGATTCCATAATTGTGAAAACCACCTCTCTAAATTCCCGTTAGTGAAGCCAAGCCATTCATTCAAACACATGTATATAAGCAGGCATATGTGAACTTTTTAAGCATAAAAACCCCTCGTGGGTCCTCAAAATTTTGCAGATTGATTTATATGCTAGCATCTATTGTGTAATTGCATACAAGTAAGCACAAATATATACACATAAATAGGTGTCAGCTAGGTTGGGGGGGGGGCAAATGGGGCATTGGACCCCCACTGTATCAGGCTTACTCACTGAGGGCAAAGGGGTTTGAAAGTTGACACCTTATAGTCAATAAAGGATAATGATGGTGTACAATAGTTTTATGTAACCCCAACTTAATGTTCCCATATAAAAAGACTGCATTATTATTTGCCTGTGATCACTCCATTGTGACACCCCTGGAAACCAACTCAGAATAGCACAGAGAGCCATGGAAAGAGCAATACTAGGGATAACTCAGAGATAGAAAAAGATCAACATGGATCAGAGAGAGGACTAGAGTGAAGTATATTATACAACTAATTAAGCAGCAAAAATGGAGATGGGCTGGACACCTAGCAAGAAAACATGACAATAGATGGGGAAAGAGATTAACCGATTGGTGCCCATGAGACAGTAAACAAGGTAGGAAAAGACCAGACACAAGATGGAGGGACGATATAGAAAAGTTTGCCGGCCAGACCTGGCAGAGGTTAGCTCAAGATAGGAAGTCATGGAAGGAGATGGGAAAGGCCTTTGTCCAGCAGTGGACTTATAACGGCTGATGATGATATGGAAGAGATAATTTGACAATGTGGAAATGAAAGATTGAGAAAAGCATGTTACATCTCAAAGATATTTCATTTCCACATTGTCAAATTACCTCTACCATTCTGTCGGATTACCTTACATTCGCATAACCAATATATATATGCACACACACACAGAATGAGAGATCTTGTAATGTCCATATGCACATGATTGTGTCAGCCTGTCTCTAAGGTCTGTTAAAGAAAGTTGTTGGGTAATGTATTTAATACACTTAACTGTGGATAATGTGAAGAAGAAAAAAATATCAAAACTTGGAGAATAATAAATAAACAGAAGAAATCTTGAACCAAATTGAACTAAAAACAACCCTGAAAATTTTGTTTCTAAAATTAGACTTTTGCCAGAAATCAATTTGAGATATGATTTGCTGATGATAAAAGAAAAATAATTTTACTCTGGGAATTCATTTTTGGATAAAAAAAAAGCAACGAATCTTAAGAAAAAAAAAGGTGAATTCTGAAGGAGAGCAGAAAAAATATGGAAACAAAGATGTGATAATTTTAAGGAGAAAAAAAAAGAAAAGGTGAAAAACAGATCTGGTTAGTCACTCAATAGAAACCGTCATGCGACTAACGTTCCTTAGGGGTGATCAATTAAAAAATTGAAAAAAAAGGGGTGATCAATGAATAAGTTACTTCTCTCGCTTTTGTTAGATCGCTAAAAAGTCTGAATTTTCAACAACAAAAAAAAACAAGCATGAACACTACCGGCAACAAAATAAGGGACCAATTTAGCATAAACTTACATTGTAAATTGACCCCCTAAAACCTTAATTTAAAAAAAAAAAAAAATGTTATTTTAAATTTTCAGCCCTCTTGCTCCAGCTTGTACACATGATATATAGATGAATAGCCAGTTAGCCAGAATTACTTAAAAACTGTAGAAACTTATGTTCAGTATGTTGACAGTTTTGGTTGACGGTTTATAACAGCCAGAGTGATTCTTATTAATATTATATTATTTTCTTATTTGTATAATTATACATCACTATTCTCTCCAGTGTTGACAGTTATTCATTACTGTTGACAGACATGTTCTAAAAAAAAAGGAAAACTGATGTAAAATATTCTTAGAGTTCCAATGTTATCCATGACATCTCCAGCAGAACAGCAGTTTGTATGTTTTTTGTGTTAAAACTTTTACATGAATTGATAGTATTCAATGAAATTTTTACACTGACATCATCTTCATTATAAGAAATAAGAAACACTCAAAAAACAAATCCCACAAGTAAGCCAAGTGTGGAAATAAAAATGTACAGAACTCGGGGGGGGGGGGGGGGGCAAAGGGACATAATTCAGCAAAACTAGAAAATGTAGAAGAGGCAGCAGAAGTATCTTGCTGGGGATCAAGCAACAACAATTTCTAGTGGCTCTCAATGGAAATCAATTCACCTCAATTCTTCAGCACCCTCCTCAGTATCCTTTCAGATTTTAATTCTTATTACTCAGATTTGTAAAGAAATCTTGAATATACGTTGGCTTTTCTGACTTTGAGCAATGCGGAAGTATGTCTGTAGAATGAAAGATCCGTAGACTCAATATTTAGGAAGCTTAGCTTACTATGGCTCAAGGCTAAATGCGGGAAATAGGGATAAGAAAAGTTTGGAGGGTCTGCTTGACTAGAAAATCAGCATTCAAAATCATGGCTTTTACGTGGGCTTGAACACCAACCACAGGCTCTGGTGAGATTACTTAACTATTTTAGCCATGGCCACACAAATCCCTACACTGAATTGGAAAAGTACATGATGACAACAGCAGTTAATAATAAGGAATGTGAAAGAAAAGCACGACAGATTGAGAAAACCAGGTCTGGATAGTCACTCAATAGAAACTGTTACGTGTCTAATGTCTTTTGGCAGCATGCCGTGTTCGGGTGATCAATTAAAAGTTGGAAAAACAGGTGATCAATGAATAAGTTACTTCTCTCGCCTTTTGTTGGGCAGTGATCATTAAAAAGTCTTAATTTTCAAAACAACAAGTGTTAATGTGCCAGACACAAACTAAGGGACCACTTTTCGCATAAACTTACATTGTAAATTGAATACCCACTAAAAACCTATCGGCCCTGTTGGCTTGGGCCTAGAATACACCGACTGCATCCCCTGCAGAGGGGTAAGAACTTCTCAAACAGGGGCCACCTGTTCTTTCACCAAAGTCGCAAGAAAAAAAAAAAATACCTCCGACTTTCAGAATTTTAAACTGATTTCGGCATTAAATGACCCATCAAGGGTTGATATGTCGCTAAACAAATCAGTTTTTCTAGACATAATAAGGAAAAAAATGTTTTAATTTTCAGCCCTCTAGCTCCATTGGTGCAACGCGTATGCATGACACATACATAGCCAGCCAGACTCACTTGAAAACTGAAGAAATGTATGCTGACACGTTTGTTTTGCTCGATGGTTTCTAATATCAAATCAGCACATTGAAAGTGATCATGGCAGAGGAGAAACAATCACTCTCATCTCAGTTGCGTACGGATTGGAAAGAGTTAAAGAAAAAAAGAAAGGAAAACGGGAAAGGTTAACGAATTATAACAACATATAGAAACAGGCTGCGTAACTCAGTTGAACTACTTGATGGGAAAAGTTAGTCATTGAAAAATTTGATTTCTGCCAAAAAATAGTAATGGAAGCAGAAAAATACAAAACCAGGATAGGAAATGAAACTGGAGAAACAGATAAAGAACCTACAGGTCGGGTTAGTAACGCAATAGAAAACGTCTTTTGGCAGCATGCAGTTGTTGGGGGTGATCAATTAAAAAATTGGAAAAAAGTGATGATCAATGAATAAGTTACTTCTCTCGCCTTTTGTTGGGCAGTGATCACTAAAAAAGTGTGAATTTAAAAAAACCCAAACATGCATGAACACAGATCAAGGGATCAAATTAGCATAAACTCACATTGCAAATTGAATCCCCACCTAAATGTTTAAATTTTCATCCCTCTAGCTCCATTGGTCGTTTTGTTGGGTGGTGATCACTAAAAAATATCCGAATTTTCAAAAAAATCTAGCATGAATGCTGCCGGACACAAACTAAGGGACCAATTTAGCATACAATTAGATTGCAAATTGAACCCCACTAAAAACTTATTAGACTTAACAAGGAGTAAATGTTTAAATTTTCAGCCCTCTAGCTCCATTGGTGCAGCCTGTATGTGAGATAGCCTGCCAACCAGACCAACTTGAAAACTGAAGAAACCTTTGTTGACAGTTTTGTTTGATGGTTTCTAACAGTGAATTGAGAATATTACAAGGCCAACAAATCGATATAAACAATTTTAAGGCAAATTGAAAACTAAGATCCAATAAAAAGGAACAGCCACTCTCCATTAGGAGAAGGACTAGGTCAGAGGAACGTTACACAAGGAAGCTAGGTGAAAACGATACCAGCACAGAGTTAAACAATCCGAACACAAAATTGGATGTTTTCCGGTTGGAAATTTTAGAAGAAAGCAATGTTCCCTCTAATTTTTAGTAGTCAGTGTGTGCAAAAATCTAATGTTGTGCAATTTGTTTTTCCTGTGACAAAACTATGTGTGCACTGACTGCTTGTGCAAATGTAAACGTGAAATTGTTTCAAGATAATTTTGGCACAGCCTCTCATCTCTCATGGCTAATAAAACTGTATTGCCATTTGGTCTGAATAGAGAGATTCTGAAGAGCACCTTGCCAATGTGCTTAAACATAAAGTATACAACGGTTGCATAATACCAGCCATGACTTATGGATGCGAAACATGGAAATTAACAAAACGAGCCGAGAACCAACTCAGAATAGCACAGAGAGCCATGGAAAGAGCAATGCTAGGTATAACTCTAAAAGATAGAAAAAGATCAACATGGATCAGAGGGGCGACTAGAATGAAGTATATTATGCAGCAAAAAGGGAGATGGGCTGGTCATCTAGCAAGAAGAGATGAAAATAGATGACGGAAAAGTCTAACTGACTGGTGCCCATGGGAAAGTAAACACAGTAGGAAAAGACCAGATGCAAGATGGAGGGACGATATAGAAAAGTTTGCCAGTAAGACGTGGTAGAGGTTAGCACAAGATAGGTTGTCATGGAAGGAGATTGGAAAGGCCATTGTCCAGCAGTGGACTTATAAAGTACATCTCATATCAGTTAATACCCCCTAATAAATTCATCCTTGTCATGTCAGTTGTCTGCCTCTTCCCCTGAACCAGAGCATGTGACCTCTTTTGCACCACTCGACTAAAATTTAGGCAGAGAAACAATAAATTATGCCAGTTGTAATTGTATTTTAAAGTTTATAAATAAATAAAGTTTATTCCATTGAGTATTGTAGATTTTTTAAAGATTTGAAGCTGATAATGTGACCCATATAGTTTTCAATGCATCTTAGAATTTTGTTAATTTTCATAATTTATTATGATTGTCTAAGAGCTGAATTCTTTTACAGATTGTTACTGGATTTTCAGACCCAAACAGGTCTCCAGAAATATTTTCAATGAATGTACCAAAATGGCTGCCTAAAAAGGAACCAAATTTTTTAAAAAGAACCAAATATAATAAATATATTTATCATATCTACAATAAAATACTTTATAAATAATTACAAACAATAAACTATGAAAATGAAAAGTACTTTCAATTTCCGTGTTCTAGATGTTATAAAATAGTAAAATTCTAAAACTTCAAAATTTTGAAAAAGAATTTTTTAATTTTTAAATTCACAAAATTTGTTAGGAACGTAGTTCCACCTTGTGTATTGGATTGATTTATACATTTTGATGTACATGTTACAACTGTTTAGGCCATTTTCAACATCCCAATTAATTAGACAGATGAATACACAACAATAAATTCAATTCTTCAATAAATTTGCAAATATATAATAATGGTTTAAAGATATACTGTCTAGTGATGCCCATCTAGCTCCAAAAGAGCTTCTTAAGCACTTTACCCTCACACACAAAAAGGTTTTAAAACAGAATATTTTGGCAAAGTTATTGCAAAATTATCATTGTTTTTAAATATTTCCACATTTTATTGCTATTTTAAACTAAATTAATAAAATTAAAGAAAAGTACCCAATTTTCTTAATCTCAATCAAAATAACCAAATTCGGTACAAAAGAACCAAATTTGGCAGCCCTGGGCTCAAGTAGTTTATCAGCAAAGCCACAGACCTTACCCGATTGTGATTTGCTTGTTTGTCAACCAATAATGTTTCCTCATTTTTTACATCTACTGATGCATGAAATTTGCTACCAAATGAAGAATATCCCGGCACCTTCCGCATCTCGGTTATCTTCACACAAAGCAGCAGTTTTGATTGGGTCAAAGAAGCAAAAGACAAAACAGAGAAAAATACACCCCACTAAATAAAAATCTAAAAAATGACAAAAAGGCCCCGACACCAACAAAGAAAAAACACAAAGAGACACACACACACACACACACACTCAAAGGCCTGAGGGAAAAGAAAAAACACACACTACACCATCAAACAATCACAAAAAGTAAAAAATACACGCCCCACTTACAAAACAAATCCACACACCCTCATAAACCTTGAAGGAAAAACACACAAAACCCCATCAAAAAAATCTCAACAAGTAAAATTGACAAAAAAGAAAAAAAGAAAGAAAAGAAAGCAAAAAGAAAAAAGAAAGGAGAAAAAAAAGATAAAAGAAAACCTGCCCCTCATTAATCTAGTAAATACTGCTTCATAATAAATCAATAAAACACTAAAATGTGTTGGCCCATATTTTGTATCATTTTCAACATCACAAGGGGGCCATGTACTAGTGTTTAGCTCTCCTCCTCCTCCTCCTCATTTGATTGGAGAAAGAGGAGGAGGAGTAATGGTAAGAGCCCTTGCCACTATGTATTCGCAATATCATTAATATAATCTGTTCTGCAACGTGTGGCACATGGAACAACATTCACAAAAGGAGGTTTTGGTTTCAGTTTGATTTTTCATCGGTTCAACAGCAAATTCTAAAGAAACAACCATCAGGTGTGATAGAAATAGTTGGTAATTGAATGCATAAAAAGAAACAAGTCTGGTTAGTCAAACAATAGAAACCATCACATGACCAACATCTTTTGGCAGCATACCGTGTTGGGGGTGATCAATGAATAAGTTACTTATCTCGCCTTTTGTTGGGTGGTGATCACTAAAAAAAGTTTGAATTTTTTAAAAAACAAGCATGAACGCTGCCGGACACAAAGGGACCAATTTAGCATAAACTTACATTGTAAATGGAACCCCCACTAAAAACCTATTTAAAAAATAGTTGGCAATTGAATGCATACCAGAAACAAGTCTGGTTAATCAATCAATAGAAACCATCACATGATCAACATCTTTTGGCAGCATTCCATGTTGGAGTGATCAATTAAAAAATGGGTAAAGGGGGTGATCAATGAATGAATTACTTCTCTCGCCTTTTGTTGGGCAGTAATCACTAAGAAAGTTTTTTAGAAAATACAAGCATGAATGCTGCCGGACACAAACTAAGGAATCAATTTAACAAACTTACATTGTAAATGAAACCCCACTATAAACCTATTTAGGAAATTTAAGGGAATTTTTTAAAAAAAAGAAAAGAAAAGAAATGTTTTTTTTCAAGACATAATGAGTAAATCTTTAAATTTTCAGCCCTCTAGCTCCTTTGGTGCAGCCTGTATGTGCGAGCTAGAAGAACTGAAGAAACGTATATTGACAGTTTTAGTTGACAGTTTCTAACAATCAGGTGTGAATAGTTGGCATGAAAGAAATTGTCAATCCTGACTGATCATTGTTTGATTCCAACTCATAATTACAAGAGTCGTTTTTGGTTTTTCTTCAAATGTTATTTACACTCAGTAACCAAAGTGAATATTGTCATGGATTTCCCATTGAAAACTAAAGGAAATATTCTTAGATTATTCCAAGAAGATTAAATGTTTTTCAAATCAAGAGAAATCAAGTTAGAAAAAAGAAACAAAACATTGAAAAGGGACGTAACCCAAGGGAGTCTCTTCGTTGATTAATTTACATTTGAACTCAAAGAAACAAGAAGATTGGACGTTTTTGCATCAAGAGAAATTAGTAAAAACAAAGAAGAAAATAAGAAACTCTTTGTTGATTAAGTATCATTTGAACTCAGAGAAAACCAAGGAGATTAGTAACCAACCTATAATCAATCAGCTAGTGAAGCTTCAATGGGCCTAGCAAACCAGAAGCGAATATAGAGAACTGCTCAAGTAAACTGAGGGAAAGTGGAATGGACAAAAACGAAAAGTCAAGAGGACAAACTCACAGGTGCTGGATCGAGAGTGTAGCATTGAAACACTTGTCCTTTGGCAACTACATCCCTATTACACTATTACCTAACATATATAAACTATTCACAAAAATAATCACAAACAGATTAACAGGCACTCTAGATGAATATCAACCATGCGAGCAGGCAGGCTTCAGAAGCAGCTACTCGACAATAGATCACCTACATACAATAAATCGACTAATCGAGACGTCATTAGAATACAACAAACCACACTGTTTGGCTTTTGTAGATTTAAAAAGCATTTGACTTGGTAGAACACACGACAGTCTTCAACTCAATGCGAGAACAAGGCGTTAATGAGAATTACATACAAATAACTGCAATAATTAGACTACATAAAGATACAAACAAGATAAAGATAGACAAGGGGATACAATATCACCTAAACTATTTACAGAGAGCCTTGAAATCATCTTTCGAAAAACTGACTGGGAGGGAATGGGAATAAACATAGATGGAGAATACTTAAGCCATTTAACATTCGCTGATGACATCACCATGACATCGGAAGCATCCGAAGAACTACAAAACATGTTAACTGATCTAAATAGGGAAAGCAAAAAAAGATGAACAGAATAAAAACAAAAATAATGTTCAACGATAAAGTCCCCAAAAAGGAGAGGCTCTAGAAGAGGTTGATGAATACATCTACCTAGGACAGGTAATAAAGCTAGAGAAAGATCATGACTGCGAAATAAAACGACATATAACGATAGGTTGGAAAGCATTTGGTATGAATAGAGACATTCTGAAGAGCACCTTGCCAGTGTGCTTAAAGCGTAAAGTATACAACAGTTGCATAATACCAGCCCTGACATACGGATGCGAAACATGGAAATTAACAAATGGAAAGAGCAATGCTAGGAATAACTCTAAGAGATAGAAAAAGATCAACATGGATCAGAGTGAAAGATATACAATTAAGCAGCAAAAATGGAGATGGACTGGTCACCTATCAAGAAGAGATGACAATAGATATGGGAAAAGACTAATAGATTATTGCCCATGGGACAGTAAACACAGTAGGAAAAGACCAGACAAAAGATGGTGGGGTGAGATAGAAAGGTTTGCTGGTAAGATGTGGCAGAGGTTAGCACAATCTAGGTTGTCATGGAAGTAGATGGGAAAGGCCTTTGTCCAGCAGTGGACTTATAACGGCTGATGATGATAAGACTTGTCAGTTAAGCTCAGTTGGTAAGAGAGTTGCCTAGCAATCACTATGTCAGGATTTCAAATCACTGTTAATTTTATATATATAGGTTCGGTTTAATGTGATGTTATAGTCAAATAGTGAAGTGTTTACTCCCCTAAATTTGGAGAGGACTTTTCTTGTTCTTGTTACAAGAGAAAAACAAAGTCAATTACAACAAGAATGAAGATTTATTCTTATACCGATTAACATCACAAAGAAAGGTGTGGGTAATTTGGCACACACGCAGAACCACTCCCGTGTAATTACTTTACCTACCTTTCAAGTAAGGGAGCAAAAGAAAAAAAGCTGTTAACCTCACAAGTCAACCTCGACGAGGTCCAATCATATTACTTCTACTTATATAATGAACAGCATGATATTTTGGTTTCTCTGTCGATAACAATGGACTCTTCAACTTGAAGGTAACAATTTTGCCGATAAAAAGATCTCCTACCCACCATATGAAATAATGGTCTCTTCCATTCAAATGAATTTCAATAGTTTCTTTTCTAAAATAAATCATCTCATGGAAATTCAAATATACACATGAAATTTTCATGAGGATTATCTACTATAATAATAATGCTTGGCTCATGATTTGCTTAGGGCTTTTTTCAAGCAATAAGCTTGCTAGCATTTAACTGTAAGCCTTTTTTTCAAGCAATAAGATTACTAGCATTTAGCTTTAATGCTTTTTTCAAGCAATACACTTGCTAGCATTTAGCTTCAAGGCCTTTTTCAAGCAATAAGTTTGCTAGCATTTAGCTTTATAGCTTTTTTCAAGCAATTAACTTACTAGCATTTAGCTTCAAGGCCTCTTTCAAGCAATAAGTTTGCTAGCATTTAGCTTCAAGGCCTTCTTCAAGCAATAAGCTTGCTAGCATTTAGCTTCAAGGCCTCTTTCAAGCAATAAGCTTGCTAGCATTTAGCTTCAAGGCCTTTTTCAAGCAATAAGCTTGCTAGCATTTAGCTTTAATGCTTTCGGTGCCAACATCTTTTTTTTTTTGGTGCTTAGCACATAAAATGATAATTAAGATCCTTTGGCGCTAAATATGTTAAATATAGTAAATCTAATTTATCTCTTCTCCATTGAACTACACACAACCAACATCAAATCAACATCATGGTCGACAGGTCATGCACATTATTAGAAACCATCAACCGAAACTGTCAACACATGTTTCTTCAGTGTTTAAGTGATTCTGCCTAGCTGGCCATATATCTGTTTGTGTCACATATACAGGCCACACCAATGGAGTAGAGAGCTGAAAATTTAAATATTTACTCCTTACCATGTCTAGAAAAAACTTTTTGTTTTGTTTTTGAAAATTCCTGCCCAAAATAAGTTTTAGGGGACGGTTCAATTTACAATGTAAGTTTATGCTAAATTGGTCACTTAGTTTGTATCTGGCAGCATTCACGCTTATTTTTTGAAAATTTGGTCTTTTTAGTGATCAACAAAAGGAAAGATGACTAACTTATTCCTTGATCACACCTTTTTATAATTTTTTAATTGCTCACCCCCAACATGGCATGCTGCCAAAAGACATTGGTCATGTGACGGTTTCTATTGAGTGACAAACCAGATCTGTTTCAATGGTCGTCACTTGAGGCCGGGGTTCACTGACTGACCACGCTTCAGTGTCCATTGTAATCGATCATGTTGGCTCAGGTCCAAGAAACAAGTTGACCATGATTCAAACAATAACTAGCAATTGTCTGTGAACAGTCAAGCATAAACATTTATCTGGCTTTTATTAATCACCGCTTCTCACAACACTGGTTTATTGCTGGGTTTAGGTTATTCACGTGTTCTGACATTTATATCAATCTGTATATCTTGACTTTGCCCAACCCTATCCATTCATAGTAGAAACTTGAAATTTTACACACATTCCCTTCTATGAGTAGGGAACAGGTTTCTTTTTTGTTTTTTGAAAATTCCCCCCATAACAGGTTTTTAGAGTGGGGTTCAATATACAATGTAAGTTTATGCTAAATTGGTCACTAGTTTGCGCCCGCTTGTTTTTTGAAAATTCAGACCCTTTTTCTAACTTTTTAATTGATCACCCCCAACATAGCATATATGGGTGGCAGTGATTCCTAATTTCCCTTGGGATGCTAGTTATAACTTATTAACATCGTCATCATTAATATTAGTTGTTTATGTAGCCTGTAATATCACGGGTAGATTATAGAAAAAGTAGCTCAACACACTAATCTTTGAATAGCAAAATGAAGGATGATACAACCAGCAAAAATGTTAAATATTTAATCAAAATATGACCCATTAAAGTCAATAACCTTTTTCCAACGATAATCAAATCATATGTCAACTCTATAGAATTATTTAGGTTTAGTGGTCCAAAATTCAGTAAAAGCATGAATTATGACTTCCCTGTTATTGAACCTTTTATTACAGATATGAAGTTCAAAATGCTTGAAAAGATGATAATCTGTAGGAGAAATGTTAGGTGAAGATGCTGCAAGACCTCATATCCCAAACCTTGTGAGAGGTGTGGCACTGTCCTAGAGCATTTCATTCAGTTTACATGGGATCCATTTTTTCAACTTTTTAACCATTCCTATTGCATTGAGATGATATGGATTTTTGACAGCAATGATCAGTAGCGGAATGAACTATTAGCGGAAAAAAATATGGGTGTGCGTAGAGGCTGATATTTGACCCCAGTTTCAGGTGCTGTGTGTACATGCGTGCCGACTGATTTTGGATGGCACCATCAAAATTCGACTGGGGCTAATTTGTCCCCATGGTAACTGGCGGTGTGTCTTTTTGAAATAATTAAGGAACCGGCTGGTCACTCAAATTCTCCTCTTCCCCTGGCGAGGTCACCACCTGGGTGTCCTTTTGAAATAATTAAGGGGCTGACTGGCTGGCCATTTGGGCGAAGGGTCCAACCCAGTCACTTTCCTCTTCCCTAGAGATCAGCGAATGGGAGAAGGTCGTCCCACTCCTTTTACCAAAAAGGGAGTGGCTTAGCTCGATAAGTATCGGGTCGCCCGGCTGGTAAGCAGATTCCCTTGGGCAGATCGCCCCAACAGCAAGACGGTTTCGATTCTTCCCCTGGACTTGCCATTCGATTCGCCTTCCACGCATAACTCATGAATAGCTCACACGCCTAAGAAAAGCAATTGAACATTATTGTCTTGTAAAACACGATAACCTGGCACTCTTTAAATTCGTTCACATGAGAAGAAAAATAAACTAAGGAAAGTGAATAATATTTTTCTCATAAATACTGTGTTTGTTGCTATTCCACAACCAAGGTCCTATATCTCCGATCACCACGAAGTGTCTCCAAACCGAAGACATCTTTATATCGCTACAGAACAACAACCAACAAAAAACAATTCAAGCACTTTCTTAGGGACTTTAACAGCAACCAACAACAGACTTTAACCCTTGAATTAATATTTTAAAAGATCAAGGGGGGGAAAAAAAAAAAAAAAAGAAAATCTTGAAACAAGGGGAATAACTTCTGAGTTACTTCCCTTGTAGTTCTAGGTGAATTTAAAAGATTTGTTTCCATTCAAAAAAAAGAATTCTGTTCATTGAAGAGTTCCACTGTGTTCAGAAGTGGTTTCAAGCGGTTCAATGAATTTAAGAGTTAAATGATTGATGATGATGACAACGTGGTTGCTGAGGTAGTTACATACTTCCCCCCCTGGCA
>VCCN01001378.1:1774022-1785852 GCA_006491835.1 Architeuthis dux | reverse complement strand
TCAAATGATGGATAATTTTATATCCGACAGAATATGATAAAAGAATTTGATAATCATGTATCATAATATTTAATACAATAGTAATATTATATAATTATTATAATATAAAATAAATTTTAAAACAAAACAATCATAGTAATGCTTATTTTATAACATCTTTTAAAATATATTTAAAAAAGCTTTATAAAGAAGTTTTCAGTTTCAAGCTTTATAAACTTTATATTAGTTTTCATTGGTTTTTTTTATCCCACTTTGGTGTTTTGCTGTAAAATCCACATAATTGAATCTCCAGTCAAGTAATGAGAAATGTATATCCAGAAGTGCTATGAAATAGTGGTCCCCAATCACCGGGCCATGGAACAGTATCGAGCTCCAAAGCATGTGCTACTGCGTTGTGAGGAAACGATATAATTTGGCGATATGTAATGATATGAGTCAGCTGCACACTTTGTGAAATAAAAACAAATTTGTTTCCTTGGATCTTAATATTGAATTTGTAAGATAAACCCTTTTAGAAATGAAATTGAGTGTATTAACCACATATAAGTGACTTCTAGCAGACTTATCACTCATATTCCGGTCAACAGACCGTCAGCCGGTCTGCAAGAATATTGCCAGTATTAATACCTACTTCTAAATTTCCAGTTTAGTTTTTAAGTTCAATATCTACTAATGGAGACATTAGTGTATACCTGGTTCGCAAAACCCATTTCCATCACTGATTAAACCGGTCTGCAGTGGAAAAAAGGTTGGGGACTGCAGCTATAAAACATATACTGTTGGGGATTCAATCCTCATGAAACCTGATACAAACTCCCAAGAAGGAAGTCAATGTAGATTATACATTAAAAATCAAAGACAAATGTTATAGATATTTTCTATAGTTTTGAGAAGGGTCATTAATATTCAGATGGTTCTTCGGACGGTTGAACTCTCTCTTATTTGTATTGTAAACACAACGTTTCAGCCGATCCATTCTTCGGCCTTCTTCAGGTGTAAAATCAGAATGTGTTGGGTTAAACAGAAGTTTAAACATAACAACTTTAAACATCACACTCGGATTTTACACCTGAAGAAGGCCGAAGAATGGAGTTTTTTCAAGACAAATAACAAGGAGTTCAATCGACCGACGAACCATTTGAAGAATTGTAATAGTTTGCCATAGCCTTCCAGTAATGAGGATTTTGAAAATGACAAACTTCTAGCCCGGTGGTTTCCTCAATTCCTCCTCCATTTTGAATTGTTATCTGGTAATTTATTTTCATGATTATACATTCAATTACACATCTTCCCCAAACAGAAATTTCTGGCTAAAATTCTTCCCCTGGGAGCCAAGAGCCTCACATTTGAGAATCAATGTTCTAACCCCAAAAGTTTTTCTGGTCTTGTTTTGACATTATAGTTGATTTTATCTATACACTAGCTGAAAACCCACCCTATCTAGCTAGAGCCATTGGCTCGATACGATTTGGATATGGCCACCTCCTCAACCCCCATGGACAAACATATGAACTACTTTCTAAAGCTCTGACGATGACTACGACTACTACTGCTGACTGACTGACTACTAAAACACTGACTACTGCAAAAAAACATGAACATTTTTTTTTTAAAATTGACCCTCGTCCGGGATGCATAGTTCTCGAATTACAAGAGTACAAACATACATACATAACTTTAGATATATAGATGCTTATGATTATATATATTTAGGGTTTATGTTCAAGTCTTGCACTCTATCAACACTTTCATACTATCACATAGATTTGTTGATGTAAAGAATAGCTAACTACAAATCTCTGTCTGTATGCACCGCGGCTACTTGACCACTGCCCATTGACCAAAGTTGATATTTGACAAATATATTAGTCAACACACAAGGCAGTGTAGTGTCGAGTTTGAAGTTGTTTGGATCAGCAGTTCTTGAGAAATTCAATACAAATTTAAAAAATAAAAGAATCAAGATCTATCTTCATATTCTATAAATCATCTCCCTTGACTTCCCATCTTCAGAATTATCTAAATTTAGATATAAAGTATCTGGTACACATACAACAGTGAGGTCCAAAGATTTAATACAAAAAAGTTATTCCCCTTGAATACACGGACATAGACGAAAATAATCCCTTAGATTTTACTTGATATGCACTTTCATCTTTCTCTTTGTGGTTTTCTAACCTCGCCTTGTAAGTAAGGGATTATCTTTTTTCTATGTCTGTGTATTCGATGGGAATAACTTTTTTGTCTTAAATCTTTGGACCCCACTGTTGTAGGTGTACCAAATATCTAAATTTGCAAAACTGAAGAGAAGTAACCGGAATACTTTGAAGCCATAGTTTCATATGGCAGATGAACAATGGCTGCTCCATACACCATAAAGTCCAGCCCCTTCGAAACATGTACCTTTGGAATGGGCACTGGCCCAGCTGTAATAGTTTTACAAAGCTACATTTTAAATGAAAACATTTACTGAAAATCTACATTTATTTGAAATCTTCAATTAGCGTCTACTTTTCTTACAATCTAAAAACAGTTCTAAACATGTGGTTGTCATTGCATTTGTGAAAAAATATCATTAAAAACACAAACATGTTACTATGAGAGTAAAATCAGATATTATCATCAACATCATGATTCAATAAATTATTCTGACCATTACACATAGTTTTTTGTTCTTTTGTTTCGACCACTACATTCTCCGGTCCTCATTGGTGTTGTAACTTGCATCAACTTAAAATAGTTATTGACATATAGGACATCATTGGAAAAAAAGAAAGATCCACTTCAATTTCAGAAGGAAATACTCAGGAACATACAGTAAGTATTTTGGTATACACGGTCTGTCTGGAAAGTATCCAGCCATCTAATATTAACAAAAAGATAACTAACCTAAAGCAATGGCGCCTTAGTTCCCTTCAAAGTACTCCCTTTGGGATCTCACAAACTTATTCCAGCCTCCCTTTGACTTTTCAAAACAGTCCTCTTTTGGGATCGCCATTAGCTGCCTCGTTGCATTCTGCTTAATCTTGTTAATTGTCTAGAATCTCTTTGAGAAAAGCCAGATGTTGCATGGAGTCAAATCTGGATTGTAGGCAGGCTGACAGACCAGGGTTGTGCAATTTCTTTTCAAAAACACACTGCACAAGACATGAAGAATGACTCACACGATCATTGTGATACAGTAAACAAGCTCACATAATGGTATCTCATTGCCAACTGAGTAATCCCACAAGAGAGTCTGTTCATCCATGCACAGTAAGCTCCTCTCTGAGTGGTTGCCTAGTTATTCAAAATGGCTGGATACAGACCTCATATTTATACATATCACAGATGCAAGGATTTTTTAGCCTTTTTTGCTAAAAAAGCAACAAAAAGAATTGCAATCTTAGATATAGTAGTCTTTGCATTTCTTTGATGAAGAATTGTCTTCATTATTAATTCTGACCAATATTTCTTTCATCTTATTTCTGTTGCTTCTTATTGCAACTCTCAGGTAATTATTCTACAACCGTTAAGTAAGCAGCATGGATTGGAAATCCAGAGGCTTGTTCTTTATTTCTGATCCACGGCCCCCACTTAACAGTCATAGGATAACAACCTGGGATTTGAAAAGAGGAGTAGCAGGAAAAAACTGAAAGAATTATTCGTCAGAATTAATAATTATATAGCAGCCATTCTCAACAGGGGCAATATGGTCCCCTTTGGGGCCCTGGAACATTTGAAGGGGGGCATAGACTAAAATAATATTAAATATTTGCAAGAAGACCCTGGAGTCTGACAAGAGCTCTTAAGGGGGCCATGGCCCCAAAAAGTTGAGAATGGTCATCACAGAGCATATCTTATATCCATCAAATGTAATTTGTTCATTTGAAACTGAGCTTTCTTCAGGTATTCCAAACCAACTAAATGGTATCGAGGTGCAAGTTATAGTATCTGACAAAGACCAGAGAATATATGGATCAACATATCTTATAAAGAACAAAACAGATGTGGTTGTGGCTAAAGATATCATCTTGACATGATACCTAATCCAAGGATTTTAGATATTTGTTAACATACAGGGTGTCCGAAAATAACGCCCGATTTGCAGTTATCTGTTGTAAGATGATTAGTAGCCATGATCTAAAATGGAATTAATATTTCATTAGTCACGTAGTCTACTATTTCACAGATAGATGCACTAAGTTACTAAAAATAGCACTGTGTGATGTTTAAATATAAGGCCAAATCGCATTGGATGCACTGGTTCTCAGCAAAAAGATTGTTCTGCGACCATCTTAGCCGATGTCTGCCACCGATTAACAGAACATCTTGCCAAGCTGTGCATCTGGTCCTTTCTCATTCACACACTGATTCATGGGGGACACATGAAAGTCTGCTCTCATCGAGTGTCAACGATCATGTTTAATCGGCTTCAAATCAGGCATTAGTTTTGGGCCACCCTGTATTTGGTTATTGGTCCAAGTAATTTGTTGAATCATGATGTTGGAAGTGAATTTTCATTCAATCAAGTAAAAGCATCAGCTAAACATTAGTTCAAAAATCTACAAAATCAGAGATGCTAATATTTCTGAAGTGAATTTTGTTGAAGAAATAAAAAGACTTGCTTTCCTTATAACAAATCAAGAACAAATACAAGACGACCTTTCAATTCTTTGTCTAATTACTCTTGTTCCAGAATGACAATCAATCGAACAAGACGTAAATCAACTTCCTTACTTCTAATTAGAGCTACAACAAGTTCTGAAGTGCAGGCAACACAGAGCAAACTACTTGGGTAAATATTAACTTTACTGGACTAACATCTCAATTATTACAAAGGTCAATATAATTTTTTTTAGGGAATGGGGTGGGTGCAAAAAGCTCAGTTTTTCTATTCCCATCAACTGAATTTCATCGAAAATTAATTAGCAATAAACTATGAAAATTATTTTCAATTTCAGTGGTCTAGACGTTATAAATGATAAAATTCTAAAACTTTTTTTTCTTTTAAAAACCTTAAAATTTTAAAATCAACATTTTTACGAATGTAGTTCCATCTTGTGTATATCTTCTGATGCACATGTTACAGCTGTTTAGGCCATTTTCAACATCTTAACTGTGTGAAGATCTCGCAAGCGTTTTGTAGGCGTGAGCATTATTAAATTATTTTTGATTGGTCAAACAGTTTCAAATTGAACTAATCAAATTGAATCTCTTAAAGAGGCCTCAGTAGTCATAATGTCCGATGCCATTCAAAATTAATTAGTATATTTTTCAAATTTATGATATGCATTATGAACATTTTTCAACAGCAGAGTTTTTTTACAAGTTTGCATGAAAAAAATCAAAAAGGTTTGGAGAAACTTTGTTACGAGCAGAAAGTTTACAGAATGATATTTATTGTTCTGTTCATCTTTTTTTCCATTAGAGTTGACAAATCAGGCCACTGCTTCCATGATAAGAACTGACCAATCAGGCCACGGCTTCCATGTAAGAACTGACCAATCAGGCCACGGCATCCATGTAAGAACTGACCAATCAGGCCACGGCTTCCATGATAAGAACTGACCAATCAGGCCACTGCTCCCATGATAAGAACTGACAAATCAGGCCACTGCTTTCATTAAGAATCTGATAAATCAGGTATTTTTGTTGAGAAGCAAACAATGTAATTGGTTTCTATAAGAAAACATCTGTGAGAAGGACTCCTTTTATCAATCTATCAAGTTGAAGCTTTTAAAAAGGGACTCAACCAACAAAACTTCACATTCCAAATGATATGTGCTCTTCTGAAGGACATATGAGTGTGATCTGTTGACTTTCTGCCAGACAAAGAAATCTCTAGCAAGATATCTCATCATTCAGTTCAAAGTGGTTTAGTAATATTTTGTACAATTATTGACAAATGGGAATTTAAAAACAGAGCCCTAAGCCTCTTCACATAAAAAAGGGGGCTAAATCAATCTAGAATTTATTGGGAGACTACATAATTAGTCCATGCTTGTAAAGTTAACAATAACCTCTACTTAAACTTTTCTAAAGCAAAATTGAAGAAAACAAACAAAGAAAATAATGAAAAACCCAAAACACATATGCACATACATACACACGCATTAAAAAATAAAGTCTCTAAAATAAACCTTATCAGGTCTAAAGCACTGACTATGTGTAAGAATTTGTAAGAAAAAAAAAAATCACCTGTGGATCGCCTGATGCATATTCTTCCTCGTAAGATGAGTAATTCTAATGTAAATTAAGAAAGAAAGGTTTTAAGTTGTGAGGGTGCATACAAAAAAAATTTGCAAATGGTGAACGTATTTATGTAGTGAATATTCAAAGTTACAAAAGATGTAGAACGATAGATGAAAGGAGAGACAGAGAGACAACTTGACAGACAAAGAAAGAAACAGGCTAAGAGAAAGTTAAGTAGATTAGATAGAAAAGATGGAAGGATATAAAGTGCAAAAAGTATCTGATAATTTGCAAAAAGTTAATTTCAATATCCTTATACTGCTTCAAAATTGACAGAATTTGGAACAAAGATTTTTAATCCAAACATTGAAACAAGATCGAACATTGAAAGCTTATGTACAGAAATCTTTGCTCTAAATGCTGTCAATTTTGAAGGTGTATAAGGGTGTTAAAATAAACTTTTTGAAATTTATTGGATACTTTTTGCACTCACTGTAGATAGTTAGACAGCCAAACAAATGAGCAGATATATAGACAAAATGGCTGATAGATGAAAAAAATGGCTGACAAACAGTTCGTAGTTCTGGCAGTTGCATGGAGAGATGAGGTCTTTAAAGAATGGTAAAGATACATATAGGTATAACCAAAGACTGATGTTGACGGATGTATAAATTTCAATATAGACGTTATAAGCAAAAATAATTAAATTCTGAAGAGTAAGGAAACATAAAACGTAAGTGTCTAAAGGAGAAAGTGTCACATGAGTCAGTCTAGAAGTCTAGAAGAGAAATAAATAGAAAGATAAAATGGTGAAGGGAGAATTGTTGGAATCAAATTTGGTTGTCGCAGAATCCAGAGTTACAATTACTGTATATGCTAGACTATGAGACAAATGGTTTACAAGGGTATTTGGAGGACTACCGCTTATTGCTACTTCCAATCCCCTAACTGTCCATATCAAGCTTTGGTAGATGGATCCCTAGTATTAATATCAGCGCATTGAACACAGTGTAATGTTTGGATAGATGTTTTAAATAGAAATTAAATGTCCTTATATACCAGGATATATGGTACATGACAAATATAATATTCATTAGAAAAACTTTCAATTTTATCCAGAGAAGGAAAGTATAAAGGTGAAAATATTGCTAGATGACAATTCAAAATGGGGGTGGAATTGAGAAAACCTGGTATCTCAAGGGGGGGAATGTGATTTGGGACTCTGAGAACCAATTGTAAATCACACTGACCCTTTATCTCTCAGTCCATTGTTCTCATCATTGAGCTATCTTTCTAGGATGCTTTCTTAAGTAAATCTGCTTCACTTACCAGTTTTCTAGAATTTTGTATCAATTGTGTTTGATGCCGAGTAGGGGTCTTGTGATCATTTTTTCATGTAAAGAAATTGACCTTGAATATCTTTTATTAATATTGGTGTGTAAAAACCTGTGGTATGAGAAATTAAAATACAATAGATTTTGTAGCCTTGTGTAATATTTTAAAATCTCATTTTAATTCAGCTATTTTGAGCCTTCTTTCAGTATTTCTACTGAGTCCAAGTTAGCAGGAATTAATTAAAAAATAGTAAAATCAGTAAATAAATAAATTTTTAAAAAGAATTCAGTTTACCCTAATTTCGAACTATCCAATTAAAATCATGTATGAATCCCAATGGTCGCCAGTCAGTTTCCTCACTGCTGAGAATTTATTTTTGATTTAAAGTTGAAATTTCATTCTTGAACACTGAATACAAATGTCAGGAGAAAGAATTCCTTTAAAATTAAAATGACTGAATACTTCAATCTGATTCTCTGAATTGTCATTTCAACCAGAGGTCAGTAAGTGCAGGATAACATTTTGTAAAAAGTAATACCCAAAGCCTTAAATTTAACTGTAAAATGCAACAGGACTGTTTAGTTACTCAATAGAAATCGTCACGTAACCGATGTCTTTCAGCAGCATGCCATGTTGGGGGTGATCAATTGGAAAAAAGGGTGATCACCGAATATGTTATTTCTCTAGCATTTGGTTGGGCAGTGATCAATAAAAAGGTCTGAATTTTCAAAAAACAAGTGTGAATTCTGCTGGACACAAACTATGGGACCAATTTAGCATAAACTTACATTGCTAATTGAACCCTCCTCTAAAATCCTATTTGGAGGAGAAAATTTTCGAAAAACATAAAAACTGTTTTTTCTAGACATAATTGTAAATGGTTAAATTTTCAGCCCTCTAGCTCTAGTGGCCTGTATGCGTGATACATACATAGCCAGCCAGCTAGACCAATTTGAAAACTGAAGAAACCTATGGTGACAGTTTTGGTTGACGGTTTCTAATATTATCTTCACTTATTTTTTTATTAGATGAAGCATTGTCAATAGCATTGTTGTGTTGTGGGTACAGTATTCCATTCCTTTTTTTTTGGGGGGGGGAAACAGCATTATCTGATAATAAATATACTACTAAAATTCTCTATTTGAATAATTCATTGATAATAAAAATTAGCCAGTATGTTTTCAAATACCCATTCGATATGGCCTCAAAACATCTCTGAAATTGGTTTCAAAAGATTTCTCAGGGGAGGGAATGGCTGAGATAGATGGGGAAGGCTCTTTGATCACCTACCTTAATATAAATTTTCATTGTTTATCGATATTTGAATAGTCATTTTGTTATAGATTTGGTGCTACCATATGAAACATAGGATTTCGACATGGGGAAAGTAAAACTTTAAAAATTAAAAAAATCTAACTACAATTGAAGAAATCTGTGTGTATGCACTACGATTACTCAACAACTGTCCATTGTATGAAGTTGACATTCGTCAGATATATTAGGCAGCACACAAGGCTAGTGCATGCTTACAGTACCTGGTGTTCCCAAACGGTCACCCATTTAAGTACTGATCAGGTACGAGTCTACTCAACTTTGGTGATCGAACAAGAATCGGTGCTTTCAGCGTGATTTGGTTGAGAGTAGGCAATAATGAGCAGACCTCAAAACGATGCAGTTTCTGATTTTCTGCCAATTCATGGGAAATACATTTGTATTAAACAGCCAAAAGACGAGAAACAGTCATGAAAGAAACTCAAAAATTCGCCGAAAGAACTTGAATTGTTACTCTAGGGCAGTGTCGAATTTGAAGTTTTTTGGATCAACAGTTCTCGAGAAATCTAATAAAAATAAATAAAATATTAAAGATTATAGATGTTTCTTCTTAGTCTCTTTAAATAATCTCCCTTGACTTCCACTCATTAGAATTATCTAAATTTAGATATAAAATATCACTGAAAAAAAAAAAAAAAAAAAAAAAAAAAAAAAAATCACTGGAATACTTTGAAGCCATAGTTTCGTACAATGGACGGACAATTATTTTACATGACTATTCTGGCAGGCTGCTCCACACACCATAAAGTACAACCCCTTCCAAACATACGCCTTTGGAACGGGAACTGCGCTAGTTTAATCAATATGCGTATACGTCTGTATTGTAAAGGACTCATTTCTCAAAAGCTTTCAAAATAGGTCGTTATGGTTGGTTGCCAGTAGTTTTTTTTAACTAACACCCTACGAGGGGAGAATGTGACCCATCATCAGTCTTGACGTCATTCATTAGACATAGACCTTCCTCAAGATTCGCCAGATCTCTTTATCGCGAACGTCGCGGCGCCAATATCTCCCAAACCTGTCTAAATCGTCAGCGGTTGTCTGACATTCTTGCAACATGGTCTGTCCATTGCCATTTCAGTTTTCTAATGGATTTTATGATAACTCTGACTCTAATATACACACACGGTTTGTTTTAATGTGGGAGCCAAACACGCGTACGTGCGGATGGCGCCTGCTTACAGTACCTGGTGTTCCCGAAACCGTCACCCATTTAAGTACTGATCAGGTACGAGTCTACTCAACTTTGGTGATCGAACAAGAATCGATGCTTTCAGCGTGATTTGGTTGAGAGTAGGCACTAATGAGCAGACTTCAAAACGTATATGACTTATCGTAAAGGACTTATTTTTCAACACAAGCAATTACAAGTTTAGAAAATAGGTCGTTATGGTTGGTTGCGAGTATTTTTTTTAACAACCCTACGAGGGAAGAATGTGACACATCATCAACCTTTTAACGTCCGTCGTTGGACCTAGACCTTTTTCAAGATTGTCGCCATATGTAACGTTCTGTTGTAGCTGTGTGAGTTTAGAATGCGTTTGATTCGTAACCGTGTTAAGAAAAGAAGATGGAACGAAAGACACGTGTTGATCAGGGATATTGCCTGTGTAGAACTGAGCCTTCCCTATTCCTACTTCCGGTCCACGCTTTCTGGGACCGGAAACGGAATGGGAGCTGCTGGGAGCTTACTTCAGTATGTTTATTGATTTAACATAACATAACATATATATAAACATTACAGTTACTATGGAATCTACAGTAAAATTAGTAATTAATTGTATTGTATATTTAGGAATGAATTGGTTAAGCCTTAACACGACTCAGTTTTGAGCCACGGAACCATTTTTGCTCTTCATACCCAAATTCCAAATTGCCCTCAATGTAGGGTGTGCGCCTCACGTTCAGAATAACTGCTCTAGGGTTATTTGCCACAATTTTTCTCAATCGTCGATGACGTCAGTGGATCTTTCTCGAGGCTCATTTTGAGATTTTTCCGAAATTTATTATTGCGCATTATGCAACAAGAAGCACGACATCTCAAGTAGTGAGATTGTTTTCCTGTTGCATTTGTCCTCGCATTCATTCAATTTTCCGACACAAGCTAAGCACGATCGTGACATGAACCCATAATGATGATGATGATGATAACAGGTCTGGTTAGTCACTCAATAGAAACCGTCACGTGACCAACGTATTTTGGCAGCATGCCATGTTGGGAGTGATCAATGAAAAAATTGAAAAAAGGAATTCTCAATGAATAAATTACTTCCCTCGCTTGTTGTGGGGCGCTAGAAAATGTTTGAATTTAAAAAAAAAACAAAAACAAGCATGGATGCTGCTGGACACAACCTAAGGGATCAATTTAGCATAAAATTGCATTGTAAACTGAACCCCCCCCCCAAAAAAAAAATCTATTTGGCGTGTGTGTGGGGGGTTAGAAAAAGCAGAAAAACGTTTTTTGTAGTCATAACGAGTTTTGTCTGAATTTTCAGCCCTCTAGCTCTATTGGTGCAGCTTGTACGCATGATACATAGCCAGCCATCCGGACCAACTTGAAAACTGAAGAAACCTACGTTGACAGTTTTGGTTGACGGTTTCTAATAATGATATAATAATAATGATGACTGTTGGATCCTAAATGATTGCCTGTTAGGCCCACAATGCAGCTAAACGTGATAACAACCCTGGGGAAGTTGTTAAAGAAAATTATCAAATAAAACATCAAGGACAAATAGATTAGAGGAGGAAGAGGAAGATGATGAGAGGAAAGAAGTGAAAAACAAAGAGTGACATGCCTCTCTTCAGCAAATCTTCCATACATAAATTCTCAGCAGAATTAATAGCGTGGCTTTCCGGAAGGAACGTGTTGGCAAATGAGGCATTCTCAATGGGGGAAACAAAATAGGAATAAAACAAGGAGGGGAGGCAGAGTGAGGGGAGAGCGGGGGAAAGGACACCAGAGAGAGAGGGAGAGGGAGAGAGGGAG
>VCCN01001378.1:1753688-1768049 GCA_006491835.1 Architeuthis dux | reverse complement strand
CACACACACACACAAATTCAACCAAATATATGATGCAAACTGGGATAGTTACATTTTAAAGTACATGTGCCGCATCTACTTTTAAAAAGGTAATTCGCATAAGTATATTCTTGCAATGTCACGTAAATGCAATTAAAGTTTAAAGCCAGTTGCTGGGGTTTATATGTCCATTAGCCACGTTTCATTCAGGTATGTTTCATTCAAATTAAGAAATATCTAAAAAGGGAGTGACGTTTTACATTCATGTCCTTTTTACACTGGAAGTTTTGAAACCAGAGGCCGTTTATTTGAAGCCAGATGTAGATTTAACACCTCGTATAACAACATTTTGAGGTTTTGGGTAGAAAGTAACCTATAGAGTTTACTTGGGGTTTATGAACCATGAATCGCACAAAGTCCTTCATACATAGTCCTAAAAATTAGTACACACCCACGGGCTGATCAATCAACTGTTCGATCGGTAGAGTAGCTGACTGTCTGAATGAATTGATCTGGAATAATCGATGTATTGGTGTACCAGAAGGAATAACAAAAAGAATGAAGAAAAAGAAAACCATGGTGAAAACCCGTGATACATGCAGTGATGGCAATGGGCGTTGGGAACAAGGTACATGGTAGGGCTGGGTTTTGGGAACAAGGTATATGGTAGGGCTGGGTTTTAGGAACTAGGTATATGGTAAGGCTGGGTGTTGGGAACAAGGTACATGGTAGGGCTGGGTGTTGGGAACAAGGTACATGGTAAGGCTGGGTATTGGGAACTAGGTACATGGTAAGGCTGGGTATTGGGAACTAGGTACATGGTAAGGCTGGGTTTTGGGAACTAGGTACATGGTAAGGCTGGGTTTTGGGAACTAGGTATATGGTAAGGCTGGGTATTGGGAACTAGGTACATGGTAGGGCTGGGTTTTGGGAACAAGGTATATGGTAAGGCTGGGTTTTGGGAACTAGGTATATGGTGATGTCTTCATTAGTAGACAGTGCTCAAGTTGTTTTGTATGTTCACTAAGTATACGCCATACCCTCGCGTACCCACCCCATGTTATAAGTTTTGAGTAGATATTTATTAAGATTATCTTAGTCTGGCATAAGGCAAACATGGAGAGGAATAAATAGGTAGAGAGAGTGTTGCAACCAAAGTTATTATTGGAGAATTCGAAATCGTGGCTCTTATCTGGGATCGAATGCAGACTTTTGGAAGCGCTGGAAAATGTGCAACACTTTCAGTCCCGAAACACATGTAATAAAGACAGAAAAAAATTCAAATTATCCTGTGAACTAATAAATCGTTGGGGTATCATGCTGGGTTGTTCATGTGTAACATGTGACAGGTCGTACTGGGTTACAGGGTACCAACAGCACAAAGTGATCCCTCATCTGACTTACAGGCTTATTGTGTTTTACCCGTTCTCAAAGCAGTGCTTCGGTGGCAGCGGTTGGGGGAAATCAGTATTCAAACGCAGACTGCATGTGCATGTACCCAATAAGCAAGTGTCAAAGAGAGATAGACAGATTAGAAATTATCTATCTTAGGTATTGTAGCTATTACGAATGCACAAAATGTACCAATTGAAAGATGCTTGTTTAGCGGTGATATTCCAAGTGAAGTGGGTCTGATTGCTTCGAAAATCAGAACTGAACATATGGGTTATGGGTTGGAGGTTAGCATCAATTATTGTCGTTTGAGGAGAATTTGGTCTCCTTCCAGTCAACAAAACAGTCCTGAACTTAGTTAGAGAGGCTGGTAACTGAATTTAAAATCAGATGAAATATTTGAATAAATCATAATCAAATTGAGCTAGATTAGTAGAGGACTAGATAGATATGAATATATTTGTATTTACCAAATGAGACGGCTACATATATATCGATATAGGCACCTCGCCAGTCAGTCTAGCAGATTATACTGTGCAACCCTTTTAAAAAGTTTTTTTTTTGTTCCTGGGTAATATGTAATAATTCGCTTCAAACTTTGCTTTTGGGGCCAGGGCAGTGATAATTTGAAAACTACTTATTTTCATTTGGAAAACAGGCGAATTTACACATTTTTAATTATATAAAGTAAGAAAAACAACCACATATGAATATCACTATCCTGGCCACAAAAGCAAAGTTTGAAGGGTATAATAGCCATTTTCTAAACATAAGCAACCAGATAATAACACTCACTACCCAGAAACAAAATTCGCATTGCACGGTGTTATTAATCGTTTGGGGAGGTCGATACTCGTGGCTTTATTCCAGACTAAGCTACGGCCCTGTCGACTGCATCCCCTGCAGAGAGGTAAGACCCCCCCCCCAAATAGGCACCACCAAAGTCGCAAGACTCTAATTTAAAAATAAATAAATAACCGTTTACCAAAGGTCGCAAGACACTATTTTTCTTAAATTTTAAACTGATTTCGGCATTAAATGACCCATCAACTTTGATATGCCGCTAAACAGACCAATCAAATCAAATCAAATCCAGACTAAGCTAAGCTTTAGTAATTACGTATAATGTTGGGCGCCTGTCGTAGAGCAGTGGTAAATAAGTTAGTTTCGCTAGCTATTGTAAGTGAGACTGATTCTCACCGAGTACCCCTGCTCTTGTGACTTTGTACACGACTAAGCTAAGCTCAGTAAATATCGATATAGATATATGTATTAAGCTTATCTAAATCTTACATCAGTTACAGGAGTGTGGCATACTGTGAGGGTCAAACACACCACACCAACAAAGAGCGAGACCAGCTTGCTAAACCCTACTTTGAAGGGGGCCTTCATCAGAGTCAAAAGAGGATCGAGTGGGAAAAAGGGGAGTAAAAAGAAATGATAATTGTTGCCAAATGTGATGGTGTTATAATTAACATGTACAAACATCAATCCAATACACAAGACGGCACTACCTTCATGAAAATATTAATTTTAAAATTTTAATTTTTTTTTTAATTTTTAAATTTTATAATTTTAAAATAAACTATGGAAATGTAAATTATTTTCAATTTTAGTATTCTGGACGTTATAAATATTAAAATTTTAAAACTTCAACATTTAAAAATAAAAACCTTAAAATTTCAAAATCACCGTTTTTATGAACGTAGTTCCGTCTTGTGTTTAGGCCATTTGCAACATCTCCTTTTATAATTTTAATATTTATAACGCCTAGATCACTGAAATTGAAAATATTTTTCATTTTAATAGTTTGTTGTTTTTATGATTTGTTTATTTTATTTACCTGAACAATATGTCATTAAAAGATCAGTTACCAATCGATATAGACACTGACTGAAAACCCGCCCTATCGGGGGGGGGGCTTTCAGCTAGTTCCTGCAGAAGGCCCCTGGTCTTCGGGAGGCCGGTCGCCCCCAGCCCACGGGGGGGGGAGATAACTGAAAACCGACCGATAACACGTGGACACACAAACACATGATCTACTTTCTGCATGATGGTTGAAACAAAACATAGTACATTGTCATTAGCTGGATACTTTTCGGACAGAAACCCCCCCCACCACCCGGAATACAAACATTGACCTAATTTTTCACTACTGCTTGAAGCAGAAGCTGTTGGCTGGATACTTTTCGGACAGGACAACCTCCCCAATCCACGGTGACAAAAAAGGCCTAATCTGTTCACTGTTGCTTGAAACCCTGACTGCTGCTTGAAGCAGAAGCCGTTGGCTGGATACTTTTTGGACATGGACGAAAAAAATACGTGAGAAATTATATAATTTTCTTTTTCTAAATTTGTTCGACCTATAAATATGTGCTGTTGGTAGATTGAGACGTGCTGAATACGGTTATGCTTTTATTTCTTCTCTGGGATGCGTAGTTCTCGAGCTATACGAGTACAAACATACATACATTACTACATTAGATATATAGAAGAAACTGTGATAGATAATAAATCTGACAACTATAAAGCTGCTTTCCTTTATCCAAACTGCAATGACTACGATTGTTAAGTCTCCACGGCTTCGATGTTTCTATAGATTGTGTGAGCGACTGACAGGCCAGACGATCGACTACCGAAAAGTCTTTCAGCTGAGATCGTCCTCTGAATGAAAAGAGATATTTGTCAGCTGTCGATTCTGCTGGCAAGATATCAGTTTTACACAGGCTTCCTGAATCTACTCAGCCAACTCAATGATCAAAGAATCATTCTTATCAATCATCCGGTTCAGAGGCGTAGTTGAGTTATTGGGGGGTGGGGGCTATTTGAAAATGCCTCGGTCCCCCAACGAAGGGGGCCGTCAAAAGCTTTATAGATTACAGTTTACCTACAGCATTTTTACTGAAAATAGTCATTTTTGACAGTAGTTGTGTCATTAAGCCAGCTTCAGTGTAATTAGGCTGGGTTTAAACTAATAAGAAAAATGGTAGTTATATTTGGTATGTCCGATATCCGAACAAAGATTATTTTTAAAAATATTAATATTCTCGGATGTGAGCGTCTTTTCACTTAGGCTGTTCCAATGTTTGCCACTCTTGCCGAGAGGAAGTTTTTCTAACACCAGTAGAGGTCTGAATTTGTAGTTTATGGCTGTGTCCTCTGGTTTTACTGCAGATAGATGAAGTCAACATTTTCTTATCAGGGCATGTTGTGCTATGAACGTCATATTATACAAATCGCACTAAATGTTGGAGGGAGCCCCCTCAAAGAGCCAAGCCCCCCCCGTCCCGCAAATCTCTAGCTACGCCCTGACCCTGTTCTGTCTTTGTGTCTTTCCATTTACTTAGTCCTTCATTTCTTGCCCGAACCTTCCCTTTTTATTTTTGACTCCTCTCCCCCTTTCTTAGCTGCTTTTCTTTTTTCTTCTTCTGTCTTTCCTTTTTCTTTCCATTTTTCTTTTTCCTTTACTTCCTTTCATCTCCTTCTTCGCCCCATTCCTTCCTTTTTTTTCTTCCCCCCCATCCGTCTTTCCTCCCTTCCTTTCCCCCACTCTCCTAACCTCCTTCATCCTTCTTTCCCCACTCCCATTCTTTTCTTCGTACCTCATCCTTCCACTTTTCTCAATCTCACTTTTAAAAGTCGACATATATTGCCAGCAAGAATCACTTAAAAACTGAAGAAACCTACCTACCTATGTGTCGCGCGTACTGGTGCAATGGAGCTAGAGGATTGACATTTACTCCATATTATGTCTAGAAAAAAACGTTCTTTTTTTTAACCCCCCCCCATTAGGTTTTTAGTAGGGGGTTTCAATATATAATGTAGAGTTGATGCTAAATTGGACCCTTAGTTTGTGTCCGGCAGCGTTCAGGCTTGTTTTTTTTTTTGTTGAAAATTCGGACATTCTTTAGTGATCATTGCCCAACAAAAAGGCGAGATAAGTAATTTATTCATTGATCAGCCCCTTTTTCTAATTATTTTAATTGATCACCCCCAACAAGGCATGCTGCCAAAAGACGTTGGTCACGTGACGGTTTCTATTGAGTGAATAACCAGAACTAACTGTTCGAATTTTGATTATGTTTATACAGCTTGCCTCCCCCACACTGTCTCCTTTGCAAAACATGTTTTTTTAGTTAACATTTCCGACTGCCAACATCAAACATTTTTAAAAGGTCATACAATACAAAGCATCAGAATACACCGGGGGCTTATTGCCCCCGCCCCGGGATCTGCGCTGTTTACGCACTGCCTTAGGTCGACGGTCTGGCTTAAATTATGATAAAAAAGCAACTAAAAACATTAAGACGAAGGAAAATAGTAGTCAAAAATTATTAACAATGGTTTACAAAACTTCATCTAATAACATTTTTTTAAAAATAATAAACGATACAAGAATTTCACAACGTGAGGCTAAAATACACCGCCACCTTGCCGATTGAACCACGCGTATAAAAAACATAAGGACAGACAGACGAAAAGACAAAGAAGGAAAAGCTATATGAGGCGCTAAGAACTACGAGATGCCTTGTATGGCGAAATCGAGTTGGGTATACCATTATGATCAATAGTCCTCTCGAGTAGTGAAATGGTTAGCACGTCTGCCTCACACACAGAAGATCCCGGGTTCGATTCCCGGTATGAGTGAAGAGTGGGGGAAAACTCTTCATTAGGACAAATTTCCCTGTGCACTCAGCAACTAATTGAGTACACCCTAAGCTCTGTGATTAGGGTGGAAAAGAAAGCAAAAAGGTAATGCTCCTAGATCAGAATACTGCACGAGCAAACCTCTCCCAAATTGTTGGGCGGAAACCAAGCTTCTTTCTTCAAAGCCTGCTCTACCTGGGGAGCAATTATTCTTCTTTTTTTTTTATTGTGAACTGTGCATGCAACAACAGAGAACTTCATCAACTTAAAATCACACAACAACGGCCAAAAATGTTATTTATCGAAAAATGGAATAATATAGAACAGTAAATTCGGTATATGTATAGAAAAGATACCTTCAAACACATACAAGTGATTATGTACACATATGCGCACACATGTAACACATACAAGGTTCTACCTCAGCGAAAGAAAAACATTGACAGAAAATGAGATTCATTATTTCCCAGTGGAGTGACTTTGAAACAGGCGAAATTCCAAGCACTTCTGGGTAGTATTTCGCGTATGCTACATGTATATATTATGTATAAAAATGTGTTAATTTACATGACGTAGAATGCGATAATGTTTCTAATTGTTATGATATACAACCACGGAAGGTCCTTTCCGGGGCAAACACCTGTGCGAAAGTGGAAGTGACCCGGGGACCTTAGGGAATATGTATATGCGTGGGTGTCCAAAAAACAGGATGTGGAAACCGGAAATGACACAAGCGTAGGCGTTCGAAACCCCATAAAGCTCACAGCCGAGAAGAAGCTCAAGACATAAATAAATCCAGAAGCTCAGAGGACAGAGACCCAGGCAGACCGCCTAGGGTTGGGGAGGCATAGGACCAAGTTCCCCCTGTTGGGAACGGTCTCTCGGCCACACCTTATTTCTCTCCCACTCTTCATTCTCCGGCTGACAAAATTTAAATATGTTTCATATTTTTACAAACAACTTTCGAGTCCTTCTATCCAACATAATCAGAAAGCTGGCACAGGGCAGTCTTCTGATTTTCATTTGGCCTTGTACCGCACAATAAGCTTAATGTGTACGTATATTCATGTGTATATAAATATAAGATATACATGTGATGTATCAGATTACCCTTTTATACCCACGTTGTTAATACGCATAAACACGAACGCCCACTGACAAGAGAAGCCACTACTAAAAATGACCTTTCGCTTGTAGACATGCAGGCTCACGAACAAAAAAAAAACGCCTACTTTCTGCACCTTTACATCTTCTAGACTTTTCAGTACATCACCCCTCGCCCTCCTGTTTCTTTAACTATATTTTTGGCATCTGTGTAGTAAGATGTATAGTGTACAGACAAGTCGTAAGCACGAGCCGTCCAACACCGATTGAAAATGGCCGCCTGCTTACATGGGCATGCGCGACTCGACAGGGCCCATAACTCACGCAATCTCGTTCCAGAATCTTACATATGTATAACGCTTTGGCTACCCACAGCGTTAAACATTGTTGTCAAAAGCAAGCGCGGTTTTCGGCTAGGTTACGTTCTTGTAAGTTCGTCAACGGAGCTACTGTTGGTTCTGTTGTCGCAACTGGGACGCAGTTTGACAAGACGCAAATGACCGCGACGCAAATGTCCGGGGACGCAATTGTCTAGGACGCAAATGACCTGTCACCACTCCAAATATCTCCAGAGTTTGTTAAAAGATTTTATCAGACTCCAGTCGAAGGCTGAAGTTGACTTTATTTTTCCACCGTAACAACAAGAACAAAAAACCACAAGAAGAATCCTCACCTAATTTAGTGGAGGCAAATTTTCACTGTTTGTCTGTCTCGTCAAACCAAACCGATATACAAAATTAACATTTCCGTACAGTGATTTGAAATCACGACCAAGTGATCGGTGGGCGGCTCTCTTACTGACTGAGCCAAACTGACATGTTTACATATCTACGCAAATTAATATTTCAAATAATTAGAACCATTAAAAACTACAACTTGTTTTTTGCAAGTTAATTTCATCCTTATAAATAAATACATTTATACTAAAAAATAACTTACTTTTGTATTTATTATATATACAATACATAAGTTGGTGTAATCATCTTTAGTCGGAATAGAGTGTAGTTTCACCCTGAAGCAGCCAGGCTTGTTAATGGTGGTTTCATGCAAAATGATATTCAAATAACAGCTCAAAAGAACAAATACTCCTTTGTATAAAACGTTCAAATTGGATATAGTAGACCTTTACAACCGATTCACCGATTCTAGATGTTGCAAGCAAATCCAATTTATAGATTCACAGACCCCTGGCTATGAATTCCATTTATATTCATGTTCAAAATGCTTCCTTCAGATTGGCGCATGCGCATTCAATTTCCATAGCCTCGTGCCCAAATATCTAACATTCATATTACGAACACGAATCTTTGTGACGGTCTTTCCGCCTGTCCTCATGTTCGAATTTATTCTAAGAAAATATGTTTATATTTGTTCATAGTATTGCCCCCAAGGATAAACATATCCAACAACGGGCTTTATATCGAACAAGCCTCGCTGCTGCAGGGTCAAACTCCACTCCTACTTCTATTCCGACTGAAGATGATTACTGTAACCTTTGTATTGTATAGATAATACATTCGTAAATATAAGACGTGTCAGTTTAGCTCCGTTGGTAAGATACCCGCCTACCAATCACTTGGTTGTGATTTCAAAATGTTAATTTTATATATCGATTTGGTTTAACGTGAGGGTACAGACAAGCAATGAAAAGTTGCATCCCTAATTTAAGTGAGGGTCGTTATTGTTGTTACGGTGGAGAAACAGTCAACTCCAGACTTGGAAAAATAGGTGAGGGTTGTTGTTACGGTAGAAAAACAAAATACAATACACGCAATTCGAAAGCTTACTGACAAACGTGATAGACAAACGTTGAAAGGTTTACTACCAAGAATTAGGCGAGGATTGTTCTTGTGGTTCTTGTTACGGGGGGGGGGGATAAAGTCAACTCCAACTTGGACTGGAGTTTGACAATAAACTTAAAATGTTTTCTTCAATAAATATTATCTGTGTTATTCAATGTATAAAGTTCCTTTGGCCAGAGTCCGTAATCAGAAACATTCCTATGTAGAGGTGTTATGATATCCTGCCACGAAAAGGTTATTCCAGGGTCAGTCACCTCTGCGGAAATGTAAGTGACCCCGGTCAGCTTAGGAAATAGGTATATGCGTAGGTGTCCAACAAACAGGATGTGAATGACACCTGCGTAGGCGTTCGAGAAACCTATAAAGCAGACACGAACACCGGACAGAAAACTGAGAGGACTCAACAGGGGACAGACTGAAGGTTCTCCTTATCTCTCTCCCACTCTTCATCCACCGGCCGCCGAATTGTATGCTGTGTATACTATAAAATAAAAATATGTCCAGATATCTTTACAAGCATTTCCTTTCTATCCAAGTCCAGGACATTCACCCCGCGATACAACAGAGGTTTTGTAAATTGAAACCACTTGCTTATGTACCTACGCCATTCATCAAAATGATTGATCTCTATTCTAATACATGTCCTGCTATATGATTGCGTGCGCACGGTTTCGGAAGAGAGATATGCTATTCACTGTTTGGTATTTAAATTTGCTTTCCACTCGGAATAATAGCGTGCCATATTGTCACCAACACGACCGCCAGAATGACAGCAACAGACTCAAACGAATTTCGCCGATTTGATCCCGTCTCTTGCTTTGAACCAGGGGTAAAGTTGAATTGATAGAACAGAAAATAATTTTAAAAAGAAAGAAAAAAAGGTATTTGTTGATCAAAGCTGAGTATGGCCTAATACTGCATTTCCAGAGCACCCAGCAATAATTCTATTCACTATCAATGGCGTGAGAGATTAGCACTATAAACAATACCCTACCACGACTCCGTCACTGAAAAATTGAACTCAGAAGTAAAGATCAGCTCTGGTGTACTAAGAAGTGTCTGAAAAAAAAAGCCCACTTATGAAGCTTTTAGCGACTATTAATGAAATGCCGTGCAGCGTCTTCAGAAGGTGAAACTCGTCAACTTCTGACAAGCCAACTTCGTGTACAACGTCCTTTCACTAGTCGATACGGAAGTTCTTAGCGCATCCTAGCTGATACAGGCTGTCGGCAAAAGAAACGCCACATTTTAAAGGGAAATAACTCTTTAAAATAAACTTTGGAGTTGCCTCCCTTAAATTTGCAGTTAGCTGATGAGCTTGCTATTGTCAGCTAAGCAGACACCGTGTATATGATAACAGTGCCTATAGATACAAGGAAAATAATTAAAACCCGTTTGATGTTTTAACTCTTAATATGTTTACACATTATTTTCCTGTAGACCCCTTGTGCAGTATATGGCTGCCTAACAGTTTCAGCAGCAAGTAGAGGTAGAATTGCTACCCCCAATATGGACAGCCTTACAGGGCTTAAGAGCTCCAACTGCCCTGTAATTTGCTCCTAACTAGGGTAAAGCTACTACTAAATTAATATATACTAGTTTGCTTTCATCATCATCCGTTATAAGTCCACTGCTGGACAAAGGCCTTTCCCATCTCCTTCCATGACCACCTATCTTGTGCTAACCTCTGCCACGTCTTACCGACAAACTTTTCTAGCTCATCCCTCCATCTTGTGTCTGGTCTTTTCATACTGTGTTTACTGTCCCATGGGCACCAATCGGTTAGTCTTTTCCCCCATCTATTGTCATCTCTTCTTGCTAGGTGGCCAGCCCAACTCCATTTTTGCTGCTTAATTAGTTGTATAATATCCTTCACTCTATGTCCTCTCTCTGATCCATGTTGATCTTTTTCTATCTCTTAGCATTGCTCTTTCCATGGCTCTCTGTGCTATTCTGAGTTGGTTTTCAGGTCGTTTGGTTAATTTCCATGTTTCGCAGCCATAAGTCATGGCTGGTATTATGCAGCCGTTGTATACTTTACGCTGTAGGCACATTGGTAAGGTGCTCTTCAAAATGTCTCTATTCATACCGAATGCTTTCCAACCTATCGTTATGCATCGTTTTATTTCGCAGTCATGGTCCTGCCGTCGTATATATTTTACTTTAAAACATTATCCTAGGTTCATTGAGTGTTCATGCTAAACTTGGTTGGGCAAATCAGACTATTAATATATACAAATAGATGGAATTCAGATCTTTATTATCGGGTTGAGAGCGAATGCAGACACCAATAATTTTTGTTTTGTGAAAGGGGAAACCATATGTGGATTTTGCGCACATATGCAGCCTATTTGGTACCTACTGGAGCAGTTTTAGGCACTGGGTAAAGTTATAAGTTAGAAAAAGAAGTGGTTCAACCGAAAATCGACCATTGTAAAATAATTAATATCTATTGTATCAGATATTAATTGAGTAACCGCTTCGGCAAATATGCCTAGGCGTATTAAACTGTAATTTCGCAAGAAACATTTAGTTGCAAACAAGTTCTACTAGAAATACATAAATAAAGGGTAGCAAAGCAAATATACAACACCTTATCGATTTTCAATATCTAAGCCTGAGCACTGATAGATTTTACTGACTGAATGAACGCCCGACTTACCACGCCGACGTAAACGAGTAGAGTTTAATGTGGGTCCGCACAAATGTACGTGAGGGAAAAAATTGTCTGGTTCCTCCATGCCTCGGCTTTTGGCACGCCACAGACATCAAGGTATGCTCAAACCATATCTGTCTTAATACAACGGGGAGGTGAAGCCTGAGGGAAGCAGGTCCCCTGGACATTAGACATTAGGAACTTTATACCTTTAAGGAGAAATCCTGACGCGAATGACCGAGATTGGAAACTGAGAACTCCATCGATTAAGAAATGGAAAATCAAAGAATAGAAGGAAAAATGAATTAAAATAAAAGAGGGACTATATAACAGATCGATACCAGTTCTGTGAAGCTGTACAAAAAGATATCATTAAATCAATAATTTGCCATGAAATTATTGATACGTTTTTATGGCCGCTGGGGAAAAGGCATACGTTGGTCTGCGAGAATATTTTCTCTTTTGATAAGCTGAACGTTCTTTTACCTTCCTTCCGGCCAAGTGCTAATATTCATTCATTTCACCCCCTTTTACACACACACACACACGCCGCGGCCATTCATTTTCGTTTCCACCTGATTTGCATTCGTGACATTTACCTTTTTATCTCTTCCCAGTAATCTTGAGTTTTCTATTGAAGCCAAAAGACGAAAAGTTTTTGAATTCGTTATGTGTTTTCAAACTTTCATTATTCTGTCCCTTATTAAACACGGCAATACCATGATTAGTGCGGGTTTTGATGTAGTACTGTTATGGTATTGCTGTACAGTTTAATGTAACCCAGTATAAGCTGGGGAAAAAACACATTAACTTATAAGATCTTGAAAGGTTTTGACTAGAGCGGATTTTGATGTAGTGTGATTATGGTATTGCTGTGCAATTGAATGTAACCAAGTATAAACTGAAAATAAGACCTTGAACAGTGCGGATTTTGATGTAGTAAGATTAAGGTATTGCTGTGCAATTGAATGTAACCAAGTATAAACTGAAAATACGACCTTGAACAGTGCGGTTTTGAACAGTACGGGAACGAATTAACCGCACTAATCCAGGTATACCTGTATTTCCTCGTTTGCAGCATTTCATTGCTGAAGAGAGAGGAGCAGTATGTTACCAACACTTTCACAGATACGCAAACGCAAACGAAATACAATTGAGGAAACCTCTATGTATTGTGTTTGTATGCACCGCTATTACTCGACAACTGTTTCTGTACGAAGTTGAAATTCGTCAGATGTATTAGTTAACACACAAGGCAGTGCAGTGCTGCGGTTCGAGAAATCTAATAAAATAAAATAATAAATTAAAGATTAATAGATCTTTCTTCCTATTTTTTATTAATAATCTCCCTTAGCTTCCGCTCTTTGGAATTATCTAAATTTAGATATAAAACGTCTAAATGGACCGCACTGAAGAGAAGTAACCGAAATAGTTCGAAGACGTAGTTTCGTACGACGGACGGAACATTATTTTACATGACAATTATGGCAGGCTGCTCCAAGCACCACAAAGTCCGACCCCTTCTAAACAGGCACCTTTGGAACGGGAACAGCCATAGTGTAACAGAATATAGAATGAAAGAAGGGGGGGGGTGAGTCAATCTGACTGATACTTGATCTCCAACAAACATCTTTTACTGGAGGTAATTCTCTATATAACAGAGTTTATTACCCGAACCTAAAAGCAGCTGACGTAGACCGATGGTTACCCAGGCCATCCTGCAAACCATTGATAATCCTTCCGTCCTTTACCGAATGCTCCACGCGCGTGACCCTGCAGCTAACCAATATGTGCGAGATCGTGTCTGAGAGAATGGTGCGTGCTCCAAAGTTGAAAGAGTGTTATTGTAACGAGGCATAACCCGCAAAACCAGACCAGGCTATGAAAAAAATAATCAATACAACTTTGCACTAAATAGCATCTTCGCCTGGAGAATGTTGAACTGAGAAGAAAAAACAACAATACGATAACAGTTTGAAAGACCATTGAATCATAAATACCAAGTTTACAAATCAGGCTTCTTTAGATGAAAAGATATCACAAGCACACACACATCCATCAACTAAATACAGAATACATTCCAATCCTAACTTAAAAAAACAAATTTCAACAAATGTTCTATATCTAAATATAAAACATCAACAACTATTATTTATGATATGAACAGTTTGATTTTTAACACATATTCGAATCTATATCAATTCGTACAATCAAACATTCTAACCAAAGAAATGTCTAGAGACCCCCAGTTCATCCTCTGGGTTATCATCACATTATTCTGTTCTATAGTCTTTGAAATCTAACTCCCCGGCCCCACGCACACACAAACACTTGAAAACTATATCCCGGGGGAGATTATGTCACTAGTCAAAAGCTGTCCATCCATCAACACACCAACCAATTGACACCACCGGTGACCTTTGGGGACCAACCAAAAACTACAGATGAAATACGAGATGCTTAGCTACTTAATAAGAGCTCACACCCAGATCAGCTATATATACTTATGTATACCAGAGATCCTTCATTCGTCCATTTATTCACTTCTGACGATTACCTAAGATCGAAACATGATTTTATTTCATTCTTGTGTTCCTAACATGTTTACACCCGTCTGTGCGTCAATCCGGTAAGCCGAATAAGTTAGTCTGAGCTAACTTCTTCAGAAATGCGTGAGTATACAGATGGGTGTCTAATCTGATTTGTAATATCATCTGCGGCTTTCCGCATAGTCTTTTAAATATAATACTGTCGGATGAATTGTAATCCACATCCATACAC
>VCCN01001378.1:1715343-1734393 GCA_006491835.1 Architeuthis dux | reverse complement strand
TGTACCCTTCAAATAACGTTCTTGCTCTCGCTATAAGATACCGTTCTTCAAATCTAAGATATTATTCTCGAAATCCTAACTCGTAACGCTTTGTATGAATTTTGGAGCGTACACAACATTTTTAGCTATAAGATTATCTGGAAATAAAAGATTCTTTTTTAGCCATCAAGGGGGATAACCTTTAGCAATCTTTACGCTATCGTATTTTAGGACCAAATAAGCAAGGATTACCGAAACTATTAATAATGATAACCTGTACTAACGAAGACAAAGGAATTGAAAAAGCTTACCTTAGTTGTCTGAGACATGGCGTAGTCTCCACATTCATCGCAAGTGATTTCTTCACAATCCTTGCAGACATTTTGATTGGTCCTGGTGCCATCCGAATTGAGTTTTAATTCTGTTGTATTGCAGATCGGACACATGATCTTGCCTTCATTTTCAATTTCTGACCACGAAGACTTTCGGACAATGTCCGCCGCGTAAGTTGTGTAGTCTTCTTCGATTTGTCTGTAAGGAAAAATGAAATCGATATTATGAAAGAGCAAACGAGATTTATAAGATAGATAGAGAGGGGGAGAGAGTTAGTGTAAGTGTGTGAAAGATATATAAGCAATAAGCGTATTATAACAATACATATCATATATAAGAACATCAATATATGTTGTTGATGATATTTAATCAAAGAGTGCTCAACATCTGATAATATGAAAACTATAAGGTGAGAGAGAAAGAAAAAGTGTGAGAGAGAAAGAGAAAGTGTGAGAGAGAGAGAAAGAGAGTAAGTGAGAGAAAGAGAGTAAGTGAGAGAAAGAGAGTAAGTGAGAGAGAGAGCGAGAGGGTGTCTGTGAGAGAGAGTAACTGTGAGAGAGCGAGAGAGTGACTGTGAGAGAGCGAGAGAGTGACTGTGAGAGAGCGAGAGGGTGTGTGGGAGAGCGAGAGAGTGTCTGTGAGAGAAAGAGGAGCAGATGGTGATTTTATACGCGCACTTACTCCATTAGGCTGATTCCTTGCTACTCTAACTAACTTTATCAGCCCAGAGCTATGCCATAGTTTTCGGGGCTATTTCTGGTAATACTCACTCAGACACCTCGTTACTCAAGGCGATATGCGGATGTCAGGTTTCTCGTTGAGAAGTGAATATTTACTACCTGTAAATATACATTATGATTATAAAAATACTCCTCCGCACACACATAAGAGAGGGAGATTTACATTAGTAATAATATGTACTGCCCGTGAGGATACGTTTGTTTGCTTTACACTACTATTCCATGAATAAATTAGATCTTTTAAATATATAACTACAATTGAAGAAATATCTGTCAGTGTCTATGTATGCACCACGATTACTCAACAACCAGCTATTGTACGAAGTGCAGTGTCGAGTTTGAAATTGTTTGGGTCAGTGGTTCTCGAGAAATCTAATAAAGATACATTAAAGATATTCCTTCAGTTTCTATGAATTATCTCCCTTGACTTCCGCTCTTTAGAATTATCTAAATTTGGATATAAAATATCTAAATTGGCAATACTGAAGAGCAATAACCAACATACATCGAAGCCGTAGTTTTGTACGACGGGCGGAATATTATTTTACATGATAATTATGGCAGGCTGTTCCACACACCATAGAGTCCAGGCTCTTCCAATGCCCCTTTTGAACGGACAATAAAGTAATTCTTATTTCTTCAGGTAGGCGCGGAATATAAAGATTACACATATAGGCAAAAGTGCTACTCCAATAGACGTCTGAATAGCAGCTGTGTGCAGCTGGGTGGGTTTTCCTGACAAATCTTTAGTAGCGAGGTTCCTTCTTTGTTCAATTAATGAGTCCATGAGCCAGACTTCGTCATGCTTGAAAGAAAAAGTTCTGGTAATTTCCATGCGAGGAACGCAAATGTTTTCTTTGACTTCATTGCATAGGTTCTGAGGCCCCTGTCCGCCAAGGTTGACAATGGGTGACAGCTTTTTGGCTACTATGTCTGGGCGCTTAGTATGGAGGAAGTGTTGTGTTCAAGTTCCACTCTCGATTATGCTGAAGGCCCCCAAAGGAAAGAAGTGTTCAATATATTTGAAGATCGGCATTTCTCCCCAGCTGTCTTAGCAGCTTCAGGACTTGAGCTGCTATGCCTGGGCGCTTAGTATGGAGGAAGTGTTGTGTCCAAGTTCCAGTTCTCTACTCTCAACGATGCTGAAGTCTTCCAACGGAAATAAGTCTTCAATACGTTTTGAAATCAGCATGATTTGCAGGGGATACCTCCCCAGCTGGTTACGGCACCTGGTATTCCCAGACAGTCATCCATCTAGGTACTGACCAGGCTCTAAGTTGCTTAACTTCGGTGATCGTGCGAGAACCGGTGTATCCAACGCGATTTGGCCGTAACTTGGATCGATTACTTTTCAGATTACAGAAGGTATGGCCCGGTTCCATGCACAACGAGGATGTAACGTTTAAACAGTTCTTTGAAACTGCAACATCTTCTGGAAGATAGAAACTCCGGAATTTCCGCAAGCATTTCCGGTCTTTTTACATGATAGGACCTATAAGTGTCGGCAAGAATCGATTATCTTCAAAGATGGTAAACTCTTTGATATCTTCTTAGAACTGGTAACTTCAATGCTCTTCCTTATCGAACAGACTGGAGGTGTACCAAAACGCTCTGTCTGGCACGCTTCCAGCTGATTCTTGGGAAAGATGTAGCACTCGTGCTCTTTTCCGTGGCTTACAACAATACAATGTTCGAAAGATTTGGACAATATGTAGCAATTAACCCGTCTGTTAGGATTTATCATAGAATTGGTTGAAAGAAGTCCATTAAAGACCAATCGTGAAAGTTTCCAAAATAGGAACCTGAAAGCAAAGAGTTTGCATACGCACTTTTGATATTATCTCATGATAATTATAGTTGCCTGGAAAAACGAGTTATCGTCTGTTAGAATATAACAAACCACTTTGTATGGCTTTTGTAGATTATGTGAATGCATTTGACTCGGTAGAACATAAGGCAGTTTTCAACTAAACGCGAGAACAATGTGTTAACGAAAATTACAATTCATTCAGAACATATACGAATGGCACTGCAATAATTAAACGACGCTACAAACAAGATACAGATAGGAACATGAGTAAGACAAAGGGTTTCCAAGACGTCAGAAGCATCGGAAGAACTACAAAACATGTTGGCGGATCTAAATAGAGAAAGTAGAAACAATAAACAGAACAAAGGCAAAGGTAATGTTCAACGATAAAGTCTCCCAAAAGACCATAAGAATAGCGGGTGAAGCTCTAGAAGAGGTTGACGAATAGGTCAGATAATAAAGTTAGGGAAAGATCATAAAAGCGAGGCATAACGATCAGCTGGAAAGCATTTGGTATGAATAGAGTCATATTGAGATGCACCTTGCCAATGTGCTTAAATCGAAAGGTATACAATGAATGCATAATGCCAACTATGATCTACAGATGCGAAACATAGAACTTACCAAGACGAAATGAGAACCAACTTAGAATCGCACAGAGAACCATGGAAAGAGCAATGCTAGGGATAACTCTAAGAGATAGAAAAAAAGATCAACATGGATCAGAGGGAGGAACCGGATAAAGGATATTATACAAATACAAATAGAGATGAGCTGGACACTTAGCAACAGATGGACCAAAATACTAACCGATTGGTGCCCATGGGACAGTAAACGCAGTAGGAAAAGATCAGACACAAGATGGAGGGATGAGATAGGAAGATTTGCCGGTAAGACATGACATTCTTTATGGAAGGAGATGTCCAGCAGTGGACTTATAATGGCTGCTGCTTATGTGTATGTAGATATATATATAGTAATAGGAGTATAATAAGACAAATATATGTTGTTGATAATATTTAATTAAAAAGTGCTCAACACCTGATAAAATATCTAATTGTGCAAAGAAACCTTTCAAGGACGACTAGTAACACGGTGTTTCATGTCTACCAACATGTTTCAGACTAGTGAAGGGGTAGAGACTATTGCTAGTTTGGAATATATGACTATTTATATATTTTTTATTATTGCGCGCTCTATATTTCGAAACTGTGTAGATATTTAAGGAGATTAAAAATTAAAAAAACAAACACTTTTTTTCTTCGTGAAATATAATAACGTTTATCGATTATTTTATACAGAACTAGAAGAAGTCCCCGCTCTTGCCCGGGTTTTTAAATACCTAAAATAAATACATTCATACATTCATACATACATACATTTACTTTATAAATACTGACAATCTGGTCTTGGTCCGGTTGATCAAAATTGTCGCTCCCAAGCAAATAAGAAAATAGTTCTATTTTACCTTTATAAAAATTGGCAAAAACAAACATCAATAAGCAAATATAGGAGAAGCAGGTGGAGGGGTGTCGCCCCTAGCACCGCCACTGGGTAGAAATAGTAAATAGAATCAATATCAGACAATTCTTTTTAGTGCTAGAGTGGTGGGACTATGGAATTTATTACCGGAATATGTAGTGCTAACAACAGATGTAAATGATTACAAAAATGAATTATGATGTTTGTAACACCACCGCAAATGTTTAAGGCCTTAGATATTGTGTAAATATGATTGGTATGATATGTGCTCGTATGTACAATGTGCATACTTTTTTCACACTAAAATAAATGTTCTAAAATTATATTGGGGGAGGTAAATATTCAAATATTTTAATGAAGTAATGAAATACAACGATATTTAACTTTTTGATGTTTAATCGTTGTATTAAAAATGAAAACATCAACAAGCGTCGGATATCGGTGGTATTCAAGTTTAAAGGTGTACAATTAGTTTCTGTTTAAACCATGGAGCCCCGTGGCCGAATGGTTAAAAGCTGCCAGGCATATACTTGACTACCTCTGGCTAGAAGTTGTGAGTTTGATTCTCACCGTGTGCTTTATTTTAATTTCCAAAAACGCCGTTTATTCGTTGCCGTAGGATTACGGTCAGAGTTGTTAAGCAAGTTGGCATAAAAAGCAGCCAAAAATTAAGATTACGGTAAAAACTAGTCAAATTTAATAATAAAAGAAATAAAAATGTCTTTAAATATTTTAAAAATGTATAAACATGATATAAAAATATAAACTCACCTGAAACTATTAGAATGATACTTTTAAAAAGTAAATATCAAAACAAAACTTATAAAATGAAAATTTTAAAATGTATTAACCCTTATAGGCGAGGCGGCCTAGGTCTATATATCTGACTCAATAACGTAGCCAGAAACATACACTATATATCGGCCTAAAATGTAATTAAATAAATAAAAATAAAAACTTTTTAAAAAATGTAAGTATTTTTTGCTATATAGTCAAAAAGTCCATAGCGCTAAAAGAGATAAAATATTATTATTCACTAAAGACGAACATATTTATTAAAACAAACAATTACAATAAACAAATATTATAGGACCTAAAATGAAATTATATTCTTACAATGTTTGATAATTTTCTGGGGAAAATACTTAGGCAAATCAAAAATTATTCCACGTAGACGAATAAAATAATTAAATTAAAAACTAAGAAGAAACGGAGAAAATAAAAGCAATACCTAACCTCCTTTCCTTTCCGATCAAACACAAAATGGGGAAAAAGCAGACGATCAAGACCTGATCACGTGACATCGATAGAAGCTGAGTCAGAGTTACCGTTCTTTTTAAATGAAAACAGAGTTGCCGTTCCTGGTCGAAAATTCGTTAAATGTAAATATATTCATAAATTAAAATCCAGGAAGACCTTGAATAGTGCGGTTTTGGTACAAATTAATGTAATTAAGTATAAGATGAAAAAAAAAAACCACACACACATTAAATTATAATAAGGTGTTGAACAGTACGGAAAATTTTGGAACGAATTCACCGCATTAATCAACGTATTGCCTGTATGCGTATGTGATCAGAGGTTCTTCTTAACCTTTTTTGCTCCATTCCCCACCGACAGCTTAAAAAATTCCACCCCCCACTCACTATAATAAAACAAATTTGATGTTAAAAATATATATTATAATATTAAATTCAGAAATTTACCAAAATTTAGGCTTTTAAATCATGGAAAATATCCGTAAAGAAACAAATTCTTTATTAAAAAATACTGATTTATAAACTTTAGGGCAGTTATTCACATTTTTGTGATTTCATTATTGTGTGTAATTTATTAACGATGCAATTACCTCACGGCTGCTTTTATACCTCACAAAGTTAATGAGTTAAGCATTAGCAACTATTCGCCTAAAGGCCACCTTCACCAGCCATCAGGCTCGATGTCAAGTCATTTGCTTTGTATCGAATTAATATTATAATTATTTGCAAATAAATAAATAAATAAATAAGGGAAACAACTCTATAATTATTATATTTAACCCCCAAAAGGGAAAAATGTTTCCCCTTTCACTTTTGATTCCTAAATGAGAAAAATGTTTCCGCTCCCTTTTGACTCCTAAAAGGAGACCCCCCCCACACACCTTTGACACGTAGAACTGAAAAAAGTTTCCCTTCAATTTTGACCCCATACAGGGAAAAATGACCACTAAAAGAGAAAAAAAATGTTCACCTCATTTTTGAACCCTGAAAACGAAAAAAGTTTACCCCCCTCACTTTTCACCCCTGGAGGGGAAAAATGTTTTTCCCTCGGTTTTGATCTAACTTTTAAAAAAAGTGTGATCAGAAAATGAGACCAGGGGAAAAAACAACTGAAAATAAATATCAGAATAAAAGAAATCTCTCATGATATTGTGACTTCATGAGAAAATGTTATGTTATGTTATGTTATGTTATGATATCCTCCCACAAAAAGGTTATTCTGGGGTCAGACACCTGTGCTGAAATGTAAGTGACCCCGGTCACCTTAGGAAATAGGTATATTGCAAAATAGTCCAAAACAGGATATGGGGACCGGTGAATGACACCTGCGTAGGCGTTAGAGAAACCTATAAAGCAGACCCGAATAGAAAACTCGAAATCTCGACACTAAAAGAAGAGACAGACACCAGCGGAGCCAAAAGGCACGAGACCGCTGTCCCTGTTGGGTACAGACTGGCGGTTCTCCTTATCTCTCTCCCACTCTTCACTCTCCGACCGACAAAGATGTATGTAATAAAAATATGTCCAGATATTTTTATAAGCAAGTCTTAGAGTTTCCTTTCTATCCAAGTCCAGGACATTCACCCCACTATACAACAGTTATATTTCGTCGTCATATCCGGCGAACACAAAATAAGGGTCTAGTCCCGCATTATAGTTATATCGTAAATTTAACCCCATTCCTAAAACATAATGTAACAATTGAAAATCACCTGGATGTGTTTTATTCTTCAAGTTAGAGCATTTAGTTAGTGTAGCACTAAACGAACCCTGTCTACCATGTGCCGTTTGTACTGGGTAACGGTAATATACATAAACACATAAAACCTATTATTATCATTATACTAATTCAAAAACACTGCGTGTGTGTTTGTATTATATTTTTTGATAAAGGCTGGGGTACAAAACGTAGAGATGGTATCGATCGTCCACCCACGCGACTAGCGAAGACGTTGCTGACCAACTAACAAAAGAATGATTGCCTCCTGTCGTCTTCCCTTACCCCCTTCCTCTCGCTCTTTTCTTTTTCAGTCGATACAATTTTGACGTTATTCAGTCATGGCTCTGGTGGACGATCATCACTTCATTCAGTCTTTCCTTCCGGAGATCGAGTTTTGAGCTTGGGTGATTTGAGAGCAATAAAAATAGGTATGGTTAGTCACTCAATAGAAACCGTCATTATGGTGGCATGTCGTGTTGGAGAGTGATCAATTAAAAAAGAATCGGGGAAAAAAGGGGAGTATAATGATCAAGTTATTTCTCTCCCCTTCTGTTGGGCAGTGATCACTAAAAAAGTCTGCATTTCCCCAAAAAACAAGCGTGAATGCTCCCGGACACAAACTAAGTGACTAATTTAGCATAAACTTACTTTGTAACTTGAACGCCCTCACTAAAAACCTATAAATAATAAGGAGTAAATGTTTAAATGTTCAGCCCTCTAGCTTCATTAGTGCGGCCTGTACGCGCGATACACAGCCAGCCAGACCAACTTGAAAACTGAAGAAACCTATGTTGACAGTTTCTAATAACCAAACAAATAATACATTGAAGCCTCAACGTCTCTGACAATAACAACAATAAGTTTTAACTACAAGAGCCAGGCATCTTCAAAAGGCGAATCAAAGGCGATGAAAGACAGTATAAGAAAAGTTGCCTGCTCGTGTGTTATTAGATGACAATTATCTCCCTTTGTATGTCTCTGTAAATATAGATGTGACTCGTCCTTTCCATTTAAATAAAGATTAGCGATACAAAAGAGTAATTTCCTGAAAGACATGAATCGGTTTTTTTCTCTATCTGAACTTATTTTTAGAACTGAGGGTATTGAGGTTTCTACAATTGGATCATTGTCTTAACCATGTGTAAATGGGGTCGGCTTTGTAAAATGATATACTAGGAAAGAAGAAAAAGAAAAGTTAACTTTTGTGCAACCGGGGGGTGCGGGTGTCACAAATATTAAAAGTATTAAAGAAACATATTTATGCTTTATGACATTATATATCTTTTTGTTTACTGATGTGATGCTGCACTATAAAGGAGAGAGAGAGACACACACACACAGCAAGAGAGGGAGAGAGAGAGAGACACACACACACACAACGAGAGAAAGAGAGAACCACAACGAGAGAGCGAACGAGCGAGCGATGAAACAAATGTTCAAAATGGAAAATGAAAAAGAAAGAGACACTCAAAAGACAGAGACAGAAACGAAGAAGGCCGTCCTCTACTCAAAGCGTCTGTATGTATCAACCTTGTCTAACACAAGACGATATAAGTTTCATTGAAGGCCACAGACAAGAAATATATTTTCCTTTTTCCTTTAATTAAGCAAGTGTAAGTCCGTGAATACTGTATACATGAACATACGTTCCTGTCCAAGCGCTATCGACTATTCATCTAACCATTAAGATCAAAGACCTTAAACATTGGGAGGAAACTGTAGTTATGTTTTTTTTCAATTCAATGTTTAAATCATAAAGCGTTAACATGACGCCCCCCATCACACACACACACACACAAAAGAAAGAACAACAACACAAAACAAAACCTAATATCTATAATTAGGTTTTTGTTCCTAATTATTAAGGTTTGAATCTTGAAAATGGCTGGACCAATAGCCGAAAACGCTCGGTAGTTATGGACCTTTGTATACACACTTCACTAACCTACGTTCACTCAAAGAAACGAAGACGATTTTTAAAAAATAAACATTTCTTGTCTGAAGTCTTATATCAAATTTGTAATAATTAAATATTGTTTCATCACCAAACACTGCAAAAACTATCAACAGTTTTTAAGCAAAAAGATGTACGAAATTGATTAAAATGTGGAGAATGGCTGAATGTCATCAGTCTGCATTTGATGTGACCCAAGAGATTGGGAAGACACCGTTAATAATGTTTTGACTTCAAAAACTTTCAAAATTAACCTCTGAACTTGAAAGATTTAAGCGCTTAATGGATTTCACCAGGAAAAACGCACTGGAGATGACAGGAAGGGGACGGTTTTTCTGGATTTAATAAATAAGAAGATAGAAAAAGAAGAGAACAAAATTGACACCTAACAGGGAATTGAGAAAAGTATGTGAGTTAGGATGAACGACAAGAAAAGGACGAAGCCAGAACTGAATTCTGGCACAAATCAACGAAGCGCAAATGGAAAGAATGAAAACAAAATGAAATAACAGTTTTTAATTCCATTTTGCTGCTAGCTACCAGCAAATACCTTTTGTAGACTAGTTCTTACAATGTTCGAATCTGTCAGTTTGCTGAGCACTAGGACAAACTGATTTGCAAAGACGTCCCACTTCCTATAAATTACAGCAGCAGAAGAGAGCCATAAATTCGCTAAACCGAACAGGGTAATCCTTGATCATTCAGTCCGAAATACCATAGCATACAAATTGCCAAAAGTTATCTCCCTTGATGGCTAAAAATGGCTAGAATTTTCATATATTTCCAGATAACCTTATAGCTAAAAATGTTATGTACGCTCCAAGATTCATACAAATGGTTCTGTCTAGTATTTCGAGAACGATGTCTTATAGCGAGAACAATAAGGTTATTTGAAACGTTCATAACATTTTAGCTATAAAGTTAGCTGGAAAATGAAAGATCTAGCCATTTTTAGCCATCAAGGGGGATAACTTTGGCAATATTTATGCTATCTAATTTCAGGACCAAATACCCAAAGACTATCCTAAACAGATACTTAGAAATAAAAAGATAACACGAAAGTAAAGAAAATACGAACAATTCTCACTGGTGCCAGTGGTCGGTATTCGAGCCCAGGCAAAAGGCCAAGGTTTTGGAAGATCATATATTCGAAGTAGGCAGGTAATCTTTGTTTTGTTGATGTTACGACCGATTAATTCTACATGTTTCTTTGGGATTACATCCGTAAAGAGAGAAAAAGCCCCCCGCCCCAGCATTAGACACTCTTTTGTTTGTATGTGTCTGTGTGTAGATATATAGAAGTGTAATGGTTAGCATGCAGGTCTCGCAGATCATGCTCTACCCTCACTGTGTGCCTTAACTAAGCTAAGTCAATACCTACATACAGTATCGCCCATAAATGAGTACACCCCTACCACCTTTTAATAGAACGTAAACTGTTGCCATAAATATGTTGCCGTCCAAAGATGAGTACACCCCTACGAAAAAGCATTTTTGGCAACAGAGTGTCAATGCTGTAGAGTTTGAGCATAAATCATACCTGATAATATCCGTTTTTATTATGTAATGTTCCACTAGAAATAATAAAATCCTGCTATATTTGGTTTAGAAGACAATTAAATTTCTATACAATAGTGGTTGGGGTGTACTTATTTGTGGACGATACTGTATATGCACATACATATACAGCATATATACTTGTGTGTAAAGGTAATTCTTTTTAAGGTAATCAAATATGAACAACAAGCAAGGCATCCGAAATTTAATATTTTGCTTATCTTTAGAATATTTGTATACAGCAAGTGTACATGAAAAAAAACCCCTCAAAACAAGTAAGCACCCAAAGACCGCATACCTCTGACAATGCCATTACACAAAACAAGAGATTGCAAGTAAGAAGCCGACGGCAATTATGGGAAAAGAAATGAAAACCCCCAAAAGATTATATCAAAAATGGTATCAAATATGAATAAGCAATAATTACAATAGTTACAGAATTATATTCTTAAGATAGGAACAGGAATGCTTGCCTAATACAATACAGTGGATAATTTGATTGCAATTAACACAAACACATAGTGGATGGATCGGCCCCAAAATTGAATCAATCCTTCCATAACCCATTGTCCATCCTTTTCATTGAAAACCATTGAGTACTTTTAGAGATATCGTGTGGACGGGCAGACAGGCGGACACGATCGAATACATATACCTCCCCACCTTCGTTGGACGAGGTGAGGAGGACATCAGTTAATCTGAATTTCTCCACAACCTTTCAATCGTCAGTTAAAATGTCCGCCCGAATGACTAGATTTCTTTTTTTGCTTAAGAAGAGACCAAAAAAGAAAACGTCTTTATTCTATAAATGCTGACGTCACACGGAATCTTCCATGGAAGAAGCTCTACGCAAGACACTTTGTTACCGGAAACCGTAATTGAGATCATTTTCGCTTAACTTGTCTTCGTGCGAAAGAAAGGTTGTTTTTTTTTTGTTAGTAATTTATTGATATATTTTGTTTTCTTTCTTTTTTTGACACCTGCCACCTCTTCTGATACGATCAATACGACTAGAGTGTTTTGGGAGTTTCAACGGCAGAATCTCTTTCTCTTTTCTGTGTCGCATTGGAGCACTCATTTAAAATTAAATTGCTCATCAGTAATCTCCCCTTCATGCGAAAACCGCCCCAGCTCCTTAAGTTCTCTTTCATACACACGCACTCATGCATGCGCAACCCACATGTTTTATTTATCCAGAGGAAGCTGCTTATTATAACCACGGAAACTGTTATCAGCTGGTTACTGTTATCAAAATCAGTCGGTCCCAAACACTTAAAATAAAGTGATCACAATTAGCGACTTCCTCCTTATATTAATATATATATAAGTACAATAGATTATGACTACGTTCATTACATATATAATCATACGTGCATGAATACATAATTTAGCAATACGCTCAGACATGTTAATACATACACAATGTAAACATGAAAGCGAAAGAAACTGACAAAACGGTTTCAATCCTGGATAACGGTTATTATAATTATCTTCCAATAATAGCAGAAGGCAGGGGCGTAGCTGAGGGAAGGGGGCTATTTGAAATCGCCCCCGAGCCCCGCAATGGAGATGGCCCCCAAAAGCTTTATGAATAGTAGTTCACCTACTGAATTTCTACTAAAATTATACAATAACAAATCTCTAAATGTTGGAAAGGGCTCTTCAAGGAGCCAAGACCCCGGGTCCCCAAATCTCCAGCTACGCCCCCGGCAGTATGGAAAACAATCTTCCAAACATCGACACACCCAAAAGGAGAGTTGGATCAGTGTCGATATTGTTAATAACCATAGCTGTTGTATTAATATACCATCAGATAATCCCCGTAATAAAAATTCACGGATATACTGGTTTCCCCAGCTATTCAAAATGTTCAGTTGATGACCCCCAACACGACATTCTGCAAAAAGACATTGGTCATGTGATGGTTTCTGAATTGAGTGACTAACCAGGCCTTTTAGTTGTTTTTTGTTCCGTCGAATAATCTTACCGCCCCATTGTCTAGAACAATTATCGATTGGGTCCCTGGTGGTTATATTTATAGTAAAGTGTCCTCTTCTAAGCAGACAACTGCTGAAAATGGGACTAAAATGGGTTTGTTTGCCAGAGAAGTTCAGAGGTTAATGTGCATAGAATACTTTTGTGAGATGGGATGGAGGAATGCAGAGTTGGTGTTTAATACATCAGAAAGAATGACATAAAATTAATTAAGAAAAGATAATATAGGAAAAGAAGTGTGTGTGTGTGGTATGATCTTGAGTTTATGTGTGAGCAGGTTTCATCCACCAAGATATATTTAAAATAATGTTTGCATATTTAATTGCCATGCATAAGGAGCACCCGTGATTGAATGTGCTAATCTTGATAACCGTTGAATTAGTCTTTTTTTTGTATTCTCAGCTAAGCGTATCAAACAATCAGCTGACTGTAAATTAAAGGAAGAAACTGACAAATCTCTTTTAAAGAGTTATTTCCCTTTTTAAATATTGTGTTATTTTACGAACATCTTGTAGAGGAGAGCGGGGCTAGTTGTATACAGGGGCAAGTTGATACACTGTCATAACATTCAATATGTGATGACAGACGACGCCCAGCTTATCGACGTGCACAGGCGTCAACATCGATTATATTGTGAGAGGAAGGCACGTCGGACAACGCTCTTCAAAGCCACACAAGCAAAAAACGGATTTGGACCCCTTGAGTAAGTATTCTGGTCTATACTAAAGTTTTTATAGACCTTGCAGAAACCATAGCTCAATAAAACTAGTTTGATTATCTGAAATGGCTGTCTTTATGTTTGATTTGTGTGCAGACTTTGTTTTCCGAGAATTCGATTGTATGGCATAAAATGGTCGGGTGTGAGCTAGTTTTTACACCTTGTAACAACCTTCCCCTCATAAAATATGACTGTAAACCCTGAGGAAATGCGACCGTTTACAAAAAGCTAGTCCAAGAAAGACGCAACGTGGTAGCAACAAAAAGCGCCACATATTAACTGACACACACAAGAAGATGAAATTAGAAGAGTCCCTAGAAAAGAAAAGAGCAAAACCTGCCAAAAGAACCTGGACATTAAACTGTTTCAGAAGTCTGCTGAGAGAAAGAGAAAGGCTACAGAATATTGTTGGTGTCTTGAATGCGGTGAACACTGGCCAAACTCTGCCTCAGGAGAGAAATGGGTGAAGTGTATTAACTGGAAAGATTGGGCCCACGAGGAATGTACAGATGAGGAAGATTCTTTATGCCACCTCTGTGAATGAGAGAATTTTCGGTTTTTATGTTCAAGATAAACATTATAAACTTTTAACAGAAGAAATTGGTTTTACTTTATCTTGTGAAGTTTCTGAATGGGTGGCAAAAATAGTGAAAATTGTAAGTAGTCTCCCAAGGAATTCGTGGTTTTTTCTTTCATTAGTAACAACTTACCTCATGTCATAGTTACTTTGAACGATACTTTCTGTTATATCTCGAAGCAATGTATCATTTTTCTGTTTGTTTTTTATGGAAATAAATAGTAACAACTAGACCTCCACACACACACTTCTTCCCCTCTCTCACACATATATATATATTATATATATCCACAACATATCCCTCGGTATATATCAAATGCATAAACATAGCCCCGTCTTTCTCTCATATCATATATACACATATCCCTCGCTAATATATATTCACACACACATGCATCACAAATAACGTAAATGCATCACACATACGCATCATGTATGTGAACATAAAACACACGCATGTATATATTTACTACAAATATCACCGTTTCGCTTAAAATATCAGTTTTAATTGTTTTAAAATACAAGCGTTACTTACGTAGGTACATCAATAAATCCCTAATTATACGGCAAACGTTTTGCAACGTCATTTTCTTCCTTGACAACGCACTTAATTTAGTGGTGAATATTAATTATATAGATCAAACATTATACAATGAGAACTTCAGATAAAAATGCAGGTAATAACTACATGTCATGCTACATACTTATTGATCCACACTCATATATTGTATAGTCGTCACCCATTAACTGTAACGACCCAGCCCATCCATTAATTGTAGGTATAAGTGTGTATCTTGGCCATGGAGCTCCGAAAAGGGCGCCCGTTTTATTTGATAGTCAGAACGAGTCTCCAGACTCTAAATAAAGAATAGATAAATGAACAAATAATCACATCTTGATTACAGCCGTTAAGAATCGTTGTTTCCTAAGAGCTTCAAGAATGGCGTACGTTTTCTTTGATTATTATGCATATTTGCAGGGATGTGGCTGGAGTTTGGGGGGGGGGCTTGGCTTCTTGAGTCCCCACTCCAACATCTAGTGCAGAGGTTCCCAACCTGGGGGTCGCTGTCCACAAAGATATTACAGGGGGTCCGTGGGCAACTTTTCAAAAGCCTGGGGTCCGTATGCTTGTCGAGTAGACAGACTTTTAAAAGCCCAGCTAGAGATTTGAGGACCCGGTCGTGGGATTTGGGCACTTTAGGGACCCCCTCCAACAAAGTAAAAATGCAGTAGGTTAACTAATATTCATAAAGCTTTTGGAGGCCCAACCCCTCTCCCAGCATGTTCGTATGTATCTTATTCAAGTCCCTATACTAGGTTAACCATTATTTTGTACAGACGTCCAGTAATAAAGAGAAAGAAATGTCTCCCTCCTTTTTAACTCTTAAATTCATGAATTGACAGTGGAACTCTTCTGCGAATAGCATAGACAATTATAGAACTCTTTTGTGAATTGAATAGGAAAAAAAAAGTTCAAAGGAAGTAACTTCAATCAGCAGCCATTTCCCTTGATATTGAAATGTTTGTATGAATTTAAATGTTACATACGAAACACGAAATCTTAGCGATATCCACACCAGATGATATGTAAAGTTTCTCATGACAAGATGCTTATGAAAGATAGGTAAACATATTGAGAGAGAAAGAGAGAGAGAGAGTGTCAGTGGTCGGAGCTGGCCACCGACACTGTTCACTCAGATACCATTCTAGAGATCTCTCAGTCTGATGAGATTGGACAGCAACGAAATCGGGTAGACGATGTTCCCCCGAGAGATTGATGTGAAGCGAGTAAGGGAGAGCGACTCGTTTGGGATGAACAGATTTGATTCAGGATTACGTCGTCGTCGTCGTCGTCGGTAAGATCGGCTGATTCGCTTCAAGAGACAATATTGATGGAAACAAGTTTGTGTATGGACGTGGGGAAATCAACCGTCAACAATATAAGGTAGCCAACTCCCGAGAGAGGAAAAACAGCCGTCATCTACCGTACGCTGAAAGATTGGAGCACCTAAACCTGGAATCAACTTTGTAGAATAAGCATCTTGTATTGCACATGTTCTGCCGATACGAAAGGAGAAGTCTCGTCGCTGGGTTGTACCTTTACGGGGGGGGGGCGAACATTCTGTGGTGGGTAAAAGCTCGCCCACGTGAGTATTGAATTTTTTTTTCCTTTAAAGATTCTAAAGAGTTCCTTTACTCAATGACTAACAGTGCTGGTAGTTCAAATCAGATTTCTTCCTCCTCCTCCTCCTCCTCCTCCTCCTCCCTTCCCTCTCACCCGGACGGGCGGATGAGCCAAGCCCTCTAGCTAGTTTTACCCGTCGCTCCTGAGTGTCGGATGCTAACTGACCCTAAACTGCCGCCAGATTTGAAAACCCCGGCCATCCTTAAACCACACTGGTTGGTTGAAGGCATTTTCTTTTGTTCTGACTTCGTCGGCCGTTTGACCTATTTTCTACCCCCGGGAATATGATATGGCGTTTTGGTCACGTATCACTACCATTCCCCAAAACGTCACCCTTCTGTATCCTCCCTCCTTCTTAGCAAGCGAACACGCAACCAGAGTGTATTTCATTACAACTTGAATACATGTGAACATAGGCGGACCTGTTGGAAACATAAAACGGTAGCCGGACAATACGGTAGCCGGACAATTCGGTCGCGGACCATTCGGCCGCAAATATTTCCCAAAATGTCCGGGGTAGAAATATGCGGCTGAACTGTCCTAGATGCCAGGAAAACACTTACTTGATCAATTCTACTGACACCACTGTTCAACAAAACAGATACCCCCTCTCCCAGCTCACACACCATGGATCACAGCAAGAAGATACAGATTGAGGAGGCAGCAGCATTGAGAAGAAACTACTTTTCTGCTCGAGTGGCAAATCAGTGAAATTTACTTGATGAATATACAGTTTCCTCCAATAAACTCTTTCAAAAATAATTTCAACAAAGACATTGGACAGACTAAATTTCAATATATAAAATTATATAATATAATATAAATCCTAAATTGGATAAGAGGGCAGCATTTTAGAAGGCAGATAACAATTAGCCGTTGGGGAGGCAAATAAAGAGAGAAAATAAAACAAAAGAAACTGTATTTTAAACTTAGAGGCCCGTCAAAACCCTTTTGGAGGGAAGATATCGTGTAGGATAAGTATGAAAAAAGGGACAAGATAAGGAAGAGATAGACTATAAAAAATACGCCAGAGAGAGAGAGAGAGGTTGAAGAAAATGTTGTGAAAGAAAGATACAAAAAGGTAATGACTGAACAGGAAAAATAACAAGAAATAGAAACAAGCCTAGCTGCTCCATAGTCAAAACTCTGCTCCTACTTCCTTGCGTAATTCTATTATACATTTTGGAGGTATGTAAGACTTGTCAGTTTAGCGCAGGTGGTAACACGGGTTTGCGATCAATAGGTCATGAGTTCAAACCACGGTAGGTGAATGGGGATTTTACATATCGGTTTACTCCTATTTTTGGTGAGGATTATTCTTGTTATATAGGAAAGAAAAGTCGACTGACTTTGTCCTGGAGTTTGACAAAAATATAGCAGGAGAGAGAGCGAGAGAGATAGAGAGCGATATATATATAGAGAGCGAGATATATAGAGAGAGATAGTGAGAGAAAGCAAGAGAGCAATCATCTGTATATTGGTGTCTTACAGCAAAACAGCAAGTACATCGTGGCGCAATTTTTATTAGGGCAATAACGTTAAAATGCTCTAACTAGAATAAATCAATTTCCAGTCCAATTAGGCCACCGGTTTCAGATTAATTAATTTAATTATGTATAAATTGAAAAAGAATTACTTTCCAATTGAAACAATTCCAGATCTGTTGCTAATTACAGTTTTATTAATAAGAAAATAAGAGGAATAAGAAACAGAAATGCTATAAATAGAAAGTGACTTGACATCGAGCTCGAAGGCCACTGAAAGCGGCTTCTAAGAGAGTCCATACATAATTTCAAATCACGGTAGGGAAATGTTAGTTTTATATATCGGTTTGGTTTAACGTGACGGGACAGACAAACAGTGAAGAGTTTACTCCCCTGAATTAGGGGAGGATTGTTCTTATTAGTTCTTGTTGCGAGGGGAAAAGTAAAGTCAACTCCTCCAATGGACTGGAGTTTGACAACATCTGATTGGGAGAAATGAAAAATGTTGGGGGTAAGAAAACAAACAAACAACAGAAGATGGAATGAAAAAAGAAGAGGATGAGAAAAGAATGTTTTAGGAGGAGAGAGTCAAAAACAAAGAGAGAAGGAAAGAAAGAACCAGACGCAAAGAAGGAGGGGTTGCAGGACAGAAAAGAAGGGAAAGGGAATGCGAAAAGATGATTGAAAGAGAAGAAATAAGAACGAACAATATATGTGAACAAGAAAAAACAACAGACTGTTCAAAACCTGCGACGCTGTTTACACAATTTTTGACAGCATATGCCAACATTTATTTTCTATGGATATAACAAAAAAAAAAAATGATGCAAAGGTGTTAAGAGATTTAAAACCAAAGCTCTCTGAAAGATGGACACAGCCTGGTTTTTCCGAGGCTTGCAAAATTTTCGTGTGTATCTATCTGTTCTCTCTACGCATACAATATGAGATATGTTAAGAATGTCTTATCTTCTTAAATTACGAACGCATCTTACGTCTCATTTTTTATTTCAAGAATTGATAAAAAAAAAGAATATTACATAGTGTGATGTAAAAAATAAAAACGAAAATGTTTTCGTCATTCATAGACCTGTCAGCATTCGCAGCAGGTAAAAAGAATACGCGACAAAAAAGAAAAACATAATTTAATAAGACGAATCAAGATAAGTGAATGATAAACAAAAGAACGCAGAAGGAAGGATCAAGAAAAGTGGGGAACAAAAATAAGAGCTTCACAAACACACCCTCTCTCATTATTAT
>VCCN01001378.1:1612666-1623136 GCA_006491835.1 Architeuthis dux | reverse complement strand
TTTAAATCCCCGAAACAGTTTCATGGCAAACAACTGATGATCACTACAAAACAATTTTACTTATAGTACTATAAGATATAATTCTGCGTAAAATATAAATCCCTATGAACATCTCTCATTAACAGTTATTAGTGAATAATTGACTTACATGACAAGTAATGAAATGAAACGGATAAACAGAACATAAAAATACATTTCTGTCGGTAAGATCTTTAGTTTAAAAACATTTTCCGTAGTAACATCATAAAGGCTTAAAAACAAACTTATATAAATATGAAACTTCTATATTTAAAGAGAAAACATTCTTTTTCTTCAGCAACTTCTTTAGTGTTTGAAGCTAGAAAGCTTTTTAGACACAGACACACACACACACACACATATATATATATATATACATAAATATATAACTAAGGAAGAAGAAACTCAATAACACGAAGAAGTTACACGAAAAACTCATCTACCTGATTATAAGGTTGACTTGAAAATATTGGAAGAAAAAAGGCATTAGAAATTAGATACAAAGAGTCAGAATGTTCAGCCACGACATCGGAACGGAGTTTGGAATCGATAAAAAATATTGATTCACAAAGGAAAGCTCGAAAAGACAAGGAATTGAACTACTCAAACATGAACGGAAATGAATGACACACGCGGCTCGTTTGGTTTTATATTGTTGCAAGGCTTTTGTCCGAAATGAGTCGTCGGCAACAGCACATGACAGTTTCAGGGCATTCTTTTGAAAACTAAAATTAGTAAACCCTTGAAATAATTCCGCCTAAAGTAACACAGAAACAGGAAGGAAAGCCAAAAGAATAGCCTCATCAATAAATGATCAGCTTGGAATAATTGATAAGATGGAACGAGGTATAAGTAGATGTGTATTAATATCAGAATATAACATCGGGTCTTCGCCACTATATGATATCAAAAGGTCCAAACCGCAACTTATGGAATTCATCTTTGTTATTTTTGTCTGTACTTTCTGGTTTCTCATTACGCCGTTATAAATGGAAACTCGTTATAACGGCACTTAAATCCCAAAGGAAGTCTACTGTATATGGGAATGCTCGTTACTACTGGGGATTGTGTCGACTCTACTATCAGAGGACTTGCAGACTACACCATTGCTGAATAAAAGAAATATCAATTATGATGGCCAGATGCTTCAGCAGCAGTGACAGGAGGACACATGTTGAATTTGAAAACTTTAAAAAGAGAAACCAAACATAAGAAAAACGACTGCGCGGACATTTCAAGAGAAACAAGAACAGTGTTCAAAACCTGTGACGTTGTTTACACAATCTTTGACATTTGTTTCTGACATTGACAAAATTGTAGGCTTTCATTAATATATCAGGTGAGATCAGAAATGATTCTGTGGGGAATATTGAAGAGACTTGCTGTAGCTCAATCTCTTGTGAAAGTCACCAGATACCACTGGAGTGAAAACTCAACTAGTACATAATAATTTAATATATTCAGATCGTCATGGTTGTACACGTGATCGAATGAGTGTAAGGCACGTAATCAGGTCATGTGATGTCACATATGATTATGTGGCTTTAACCAGAACTTGCATGCTAGCCCCAGTGGTGGGCGTCAGCGGAATCAGGAGTAGTCAGAGAAAGATTCTACTGGGGTCTTGCAGCCGTTCCGTGCAGTCGAAGATGGTCAGACGAAGCGAGTTCCTTGTTTGACTGATGAAGAAACCTCATCCATAGTTCGACCTCTCATGCTCTTTCTAACCATCATTTCGAATAAAGAACTCTCAACCAAAACTAAAGAAGTCCGTGTTCGACAGTCTTAACCACTAGACAAAGAAAAAAAAGATCACTGGCCCATGAAGATGAAGTATTTTATCACATTGTTGTATCAAACCGTTTTACTACTGGAAACGATCGTTACGTGAACCTTTATTGCAATAATAATCTATTATATTGTTTTAGAATGGTCGATTTTCGGTTGAACCACTTCTTTTTAACTTTTGACTTTACCCAGTGACTAAAACGGTTCCAGTATGCCCCAAATAGGCTGTATATGTTTGAAGAATTCACATATGATTTCCCTTATCGCAAAAAGAATGTGGGGTCATCGGTCGCTCTCACCTCGATAATAATGATCTGATTTCCATCTATTTCTATATAATACTAAAAGTTTGATTCGCCCAACTAAGTTTGGCGTGCATACTCAATGAACCTTGGGGAAGGTTTTAAAGTAAAATATATACGACACAACACGGAAAACTAGTAAATATAATTCTATAATAACTGCTACTTTCCTTGTTCTTGTAGTTGTTGTTCTTATCATTAGTATCGTTCTTGTAGTGCATCTATCTTCACACCAGAAGTTTCTGTCGATCGTCGCTGCGAATCAAGTGATAGAAAATCTCGTCCAATCTCTAGCACTCTCCACGATATCTTTCCGACTTCAAAAGTATTGCAGTGTCCATCGTCTTAATTCTTCTTCCAATCTCTTTGTGAATACGCCGAAGGAAATGTTCGATAAAGAACAAGTCTCAAGACTTAAGAAACTGAGCTGAACACTTGACCGAGTAAGATCAATCAATATTGGCATTAAGTTGAAGGGGGAGAAAAAAAGGCAAAAGACAGGCTTATATCATTGATATTGACTTGAGCCACTGACGACAGAGTGTCTATCCGAATCCCGAAGGAAAAGCCCCAATAGAGAATATTGGAGATGGAGACAAAAATAATGTCAAGCATAAAGACAGTTTCTGATGAAAGCAGTGATTGTAGATCTTGGTCACATCAATAAGCGGAAATAAAGAGATTATTACTAAACTTCCGCTGTAAACGGTCACTGAATGTCCAGCAAAAGATAATTATACTGTGCATCTCCTTTTCTTCGGTGTTTGTGCCTGGGTAATAAGTGTTATTTTCTGATTGATTACGTCTAAAAAGTATAGAAATGTCAATTATTCCCTTCAAACTTTGCTTTTGTGACCAAGATTTTCAATTGGACAACGAGAAAATTTGCACATTTTCAATCACATACAATAAGAAAAGAAATTAAATATGAACATCAGTATCCAGGATATTATACAAATAATTAAGCAGCAAAAATGGAGATGGGCTGGTCAGAAATGACAATAGATGGTGGGGGGGAACTAACTGACTGGTGCCCATGGGACAGTAAACGTAGTAGAAAAAGACCAGATAAAAGCTGGAGAGATGAGATAGAAATGTTTGCCGGTAAGACGTGGCAGAGATTAGCACAAGATAGGTCGTCATGGAAGGAGATGGGAAAGGCCTTTGTCCAGCAGTGGACCTATAACGGCTGATGATGATGATGATGATCCAGGTCACAAAAGCATTGTTTGAAAGGAATAATAGTCATGTCCTATACTTTTTACACATAAACAATTTGAAACTAACATCCCCTACCCAGGAACAAAAATCGCGTTGCACTGTGTTATGACAGCTACCGTTCGTTCAGTCAGGTTTACTAATAAGACAATGACGAAAAGTGAAAGTATTGTGAGATGTAATAATGTCAAATACGGGAACATTGATGGCTTCCGGGGATTTTGTCAAACCTGTTTAGTGCCGAGTATATTTTAACGTTGAAACTCCTGTGCCAGTGAAGAAAGAAAAAAAAAAGAAAAAAAGATTGAAACATGACAGTGACAATTATGAACATCATCATTGGCACTCTTGGAACACTCTTTAAGAGCCTTGCAAATCGTTGGAAAATCCGGCGAAGAATCGAAACCATTCAGACGCTTGATTTATGGGGCGTAATGCAGAAATTAGTTTCCTCCTATGAGGATTAATGGGATCGCCACGGGAGTCTCTCTGCATGATCCTCAGCTGTTTAAGGCTGGTATACCAGTTGGTCACCCATCTAGGTACTGCCCATGCCCAGCGTTGCTTAACTTTGGTGGACGTGAGAGAACCGGTGTACCTGCACACTGAAATGTCATGAAAGACAGTACAATTCAGAACCTGATGGCCTTCGCTTATTAGGACGATAATCCTAAACATGTCTATTAAGTATCCCCGATCTCTCATATTTTCTAACGATGTTAACCCTAACACTTTTAGCCTATCCTCATAACTCATACTTTTTAATTAATAGTAACATAGTTGCTCGTCTTGGGTCTTTTGCGATAGTCCACACCACATTAAATAAGTATAGCTATTACAGCACACCGTATTTCTTTTTGATAAATAAATGTAAATAAAAAGAAAATAAAGACATTTCGGCAACTCGGCGGTCATTCTCTTATCGAGATAAAGACCTACGTTAGGGTTAGGATTAGTCAGTCAATCAGTTAGGGAAAGGTTAGGTTTGGGGCTTTGAACATTTTTTAAATTTACATTTATTTAGCCGAAAATACGGTGAGCTGTAATAGCTATAACTATTTAATGTGGTGTGGATTAACGAAAAAGACCCAAGACTTTTTGTCATCATATCTTTATATATTTATCTTTTAAAGTCCAGAGATGAGCAACTAAGTTACTACCGGAATTAAAAAGTATGAGTTATGAGGATAGGCTAAGAGTGTTAGATCAGATCAGGTTGCTATCGTTAAAAAATAGGAGGGACCGGGGAGAGTATGCGTGGTTTAGAAGTAGTAAGCCCTGATGTACCTTTTACTAGAAGGGGGTACAAAGGACCGAGAGGCCACACATATACAGTAGAAGCAAATAGAAGTAGATTGAATATCAGACAATTCTTTTTTAACAATAGAGTGGTAGGACTTTGGAATATATTACCGGAATATGTAGTGCTATCAATAGATGTAAATGATTTTAAGAAGAATTATGATGTTTATTACACCACTGCAAATGTTTAAGGCCCTAGATATAGTGTAAATATGATTGATGTGTGCTTGTATATACAAATTGTAAACTTTTTTTCACACTAAAATAAAATGTTCTAAAACTGATTGTTTATGTACCGTGATGCGAGTACCTGCAAAGTGTTTTGATGAAAAAGAACATGTTTATTCACTTTGCTTTGAATAAGATACAGCCGGGTTTTCGTTCGGTCTGCAACAATTCTTGTAGTCGCCGTCAGAGAGACGGCCAGGGAAAGTTCTATTAAGTAGAAAGGGACAGTCACTCACTAATGTCTTTATAGGCACGTGTGGGCAATGGACTGTGATTAATTCGGTCAAGTGCCGACTTAAATTACGGTCAAGTGCCTCTTTTCGGACTTGGCGGTAATTTTCGAAGACAGCGATTTCTGTGGATAGGGCACTCATTTTGTGACTTATGACTTCTTCCAATTCCCTCATTCTAACTAACTTCTCTTGGAAATGACTGGGCCTATTTATGCTTGCTGGCCGCTCTGGCTCTCTTCGTCTCCATTTCGGCTAATTATCTTTTATCGTATGACACATCTATGCTCCGTGAGAAATTGGCCCGTCGCGAACACAACTCATCCATCACTAAACTATGTTGGCTTTCTCCTCAGTCATCAATTTTGACTAATCTAGGACCCCTGCTGTGAATTCTGGTACCGGCATTTCTTTTACCAGACTTGTTGTCTCTGTTTCGCTAGATAATCTTTTCTCTATAATTCCTCTCTGCTTTTTGGCAAACTTGCTCTCCCCAATTCTCTGTATTATCGTTTCTTCCTCTCAGTTCTCCTATATCCTTTCTTCTTGCTTAATGTTCTCTCTATTTTCTACCTCACACTAATTGTCAAATTCCAGCCCAAGTCTGGAGGCTGGAGCTGACTTTGTAAGAACAATAAAAAACAACCCTCCTCTATTTTAGGGGAATAATCTCTTCACCGTCTAGCTGTCCTGTCACGTTAAAACAAACCCATATATAAAATTACCAGCTAACAAAGACTACGCAAACTACAAGGATTGGAAAGTATTCGAAAAGTATATTATTTACTTACTTTATTTTATTCTGTCTGGAGTTCCTACCCGAACACTGTTTTCAACTTGTTTGGCTAGGATTCAATCAGAAAAATTCTCATAACTTCGCAGTTTTTCTCGTTTTGTGTTATTTATTTAAATTCGTTGTTTTGGCCTCAATCCACACAATCAACCGTGCACTACATGTTGCTAAGCTTAACATTCTTGTCTTGTTGTCACACCCTGTCTAAGTCTGAGGCTGGAGTTCGGACTTTGTTTTTCTACCGTAACAACAAGAATAATCCTCATCTAATTTAGGGAAATAAACCCTTCACTCTTGTTATGTCCCGTCACGTTAAACAAAACCGATATATAAAAATTAACATGTGATCGGTAGGCGGCTCTCTTATCGACTGAGCCAAAGTCGCACATATCTACGCACATTTATGTTACAAATACGCAAGGGCGTATTTCATCCTAATAAATGAATACATTTATACTAAAAATATTTTAATAATTATTTATGTATTATATATATACACACACACACACACACATAGAGTAGAAAAGTTGCAGTCATCATCTTCAGTCGGAATAGAAGTAGGAGTGGAGTTTGATCCTGCAGCTGCCAGGCTTGTCTTTCATTTGTTTCTCTTTTATATTATTAAGCAAATATATACTAACCACAGAAAATCAACCACGGCTCGACGGACAAACTCACGGATGGGGCATGCGCTTCATTCCAACCGAATCTTTAGCCACTGGTATACTCACGACTGATGTATTTCGGTCCGACAGAAACATGCACCAGTGAACTAACTAGACACGGACCCACCGAAGCAAATCTCGCAGCCAGTGGACCGTTCACTTACGTAAACCTTTGTGCAAATAACGCCGCATGGTTCCTGGCTTTCTAAGTTGGTATAATCTTTGATTGGTAACTTCTCACATCTGTTATGCTCGTCAGTAGAAATGCAGTAGGTGAACTACTATTTATGAAACCTTTGGGGACCCCCTCTATATTGGGGGCCCGGGGGCGTATTCAAATAGCCGCTCCCCTAACCCATGCTTCTGATTAGCCACAATTCCATATCCAATCTCAGCATTTTTATTAGAAACCCTCAACCAAGACTGTCAACATAGGTTTCTTCAGTTTTTGAATGATTCTTCCTGCATGTATGTGTAGATGTGATACATTTACAGGTCGCACTAATGGAGCTAGAGGGCTGACAATTTCAACATTTACTCCATATTATGTCTAGAAAAAAACATTTTAACCCCCCCCCCAATACATCTACAATGTAAGTTTATGCTAAATTGGTCCCTTAGTCTGTGTGCTGCAGCATTAACGCTTGTTTTTGTTTTTAATATTCTGACTTGTTTGGTGATCAGCCTCCAACAAAAGGCGAGATATGTAACTTATTCATTGATCACCCTCAACACCGCATGCTGCTAACAAGACCCGTTTCTTTTAATTATTACTTTAAAAGAAAAGAAAAAAAAACAAGCCTGGTTGCTGCAGGGCCAAACTCCACTCTTATTTCTATTCCTACTGCTGATGATTACTGCAACCTTTATATTGTATACATAATAAATACATTCGTAGACATGTAAGACGCGTCTGTTTAGCTCAGTCGGTAAGAGAGCCGCCTACCAATCACTTGGTCGTGATTTCGAATCACGGTAGGGAGATGTTTATTTTATATATCGGTTTCGTTTGGGTTAACGTGATGGGACAGACAAAAAGTGAAGAGTTTACTCCTCTAAATTAGATGAGGATTGTTCTTGTTGTTACGGTAGAAAAACAAAGTTAACACCAGCCTCAGACTGGAGTTTGACATTATCCTTTCACCAACAAGGAAGTCTCTCCCCCACTTGGAAGACAGGGGTAACAAAACCTTCTCACCCCACCATATCCCCGATTCATGCATGTTACTAAGCTTAACTTAGTAGATATCTGCACAGACAGAGGTTCACACGACTAAAGTAGAGAAGCCTGGCTGCTGCAGGGTCAAACACCGCTCTTTCTTTGACTTCCTTGAAGTATTTGTAACCAAAAATGTTCGTAGAAATGTAAGGATTTTCAGTTTGGCTCAGTCGGTATGAGAGCCGCCTACCGGTCGCTTGACCTTGATTTCAAATAACCGTACAGAAATGCTAATTTGTTTGGTTTCGTTTGGTTTAACGTGATGGGACAGACAAAAAGTGAAGAGTGTACTCCTCTAAATTAGGTGAGAATTGTTCTTGTTGTTACGGTAGAAAAACAAAGTCCGAACTCCAGACTTGGACTAAGGTGTAACAAACAGAGAAGAATGTTAAGCTTAGCAAAGTGCAGTGCACGGTTCATTGTGTGGATTGAACTCAAACCAACGACTTTAAATAAATAAAACGAGAAAAACTGAGAAAAGTTATGAGAATTTTTCTGATTGAATCCTAGCCAAACAAGTTGAAAATGGTGTTCAGGGTTGGAACTCCAGACAGAATAAAATAAAGTAAGTAAATAATATACTTTTCGAATACTTTCCAGTCTTTGTAGTTTGTGTAGCCTTTGTTAGCCGTTGACCAGACGAATTATTTTTAAACGAATTCATCAAATCACCAAGCAATCACTAGAATAACAATCATCCACAATATTCCAATTAAGTTACATTTATTTGTTTTACCATTAGTTTTGACGTTGTCTCAGTAAACCTACGGACATTTTATTATTGTGTTCTTCCATGAATAGTTAAAGCAATATCATTCTTGGAAAACTTCCCAAACGAGGCTAATTGACATTTATGGAAGTTCTGCCTTTCAAAATACTGGTCTTCCATTAATAATTCTGTCCATTCGGATAGTGTAATGGTTAACACGTCTGCCTCACGCGCAGAAGGTCCCGAGTTCTATTCCCGGTATGAGTAAAGACTAGAACATTTGTAATTAGGACAAATGTTCCTTAATTGAGTTAATTCAACTAGGCTGTGTAATAAGGGTGGGATTATCCCTCCTGTGGACTTGCATCCTGCCAAGGGGTGGTCATACATTCCTGGTTTCGACAAGAATTGACGCATTCAACGGAAACCGACCGTTCATACTCAAATGGGAGTTGTCTGGGATGATTCTATTAATAATTCTATGTACCTGGGCCTGCTTGTGGGTTAGATAGTTGCGTGACACTAGAGGTCGGTGTTCGAGTCAGATTTTCACATGCTGATTTCTAAGGCAAGTAGGCTCTACCACTTGGAAGACTGACAACAGAATCTTCCAACTTACACTAAGCAATAGTAAATATCAATAAGCAAGTTTGACGTAATGTGAAGTAACGCTGCATTTGTTGCATCCACAAGTCGCAACCTTAATTCCGGACTTGTAGAGCGGGTGTATTACCGCTTGAGTTTTATGCACATGTGTGCAGATGCATCCTTGAATGAAAAGTTTCAGACGGTGCCGTCCAATGTAAGAATGGAGAACAATGTAATAGTCTGGAAACGAAGCACTGAAAAGGAATTTCATAACTTGAAGAGGAAACTGGATTCATTCTCGATGCTAAAAAGACGAAGTCCGATTATAAAATAAATTGATATTTATTTGTCTGAATTTAGTTATACGAGGTATATGAAACATTGTGTATGATATGGTCGGACTATTTCCATCGCCTATATGTTCATTTGTTCACAACGTTTTGGCCGTTTACCCCCTGGCCTTCGTTGTTTCTGGTTCTAAAAGGTGGCATCATTGTTTAGAGCGCATGCTCGATTCGGCTGGACACGTCACATCCGTTCTTTGTATCCTGTATGTCGGGGTTGTGTGTTCTGTGTCAATACCGAGTTGGTTGCCTTATATTGGAAGATCTGTTTGGGTTTTCTCTCTTTTTTTATGAGGGCTTCCCAGATGCTATTGTTGTCAATGCAGGATAGACAAAAAATACGAAGGTGACGTGTCCTGTCCAATCGAGCATGCCAGAGCCCGAAACACCCGACGAAAGCCGGCGGGTACACGGCCGAAACGTTGGGACCAAATGAATATATAGACGAGGAAAATGGATATTTATTTGTCCTTCGTAATATGCGTTTGGTTTTCCTAATATCTCCAGAGACGGGGCATTGAGTTTCGGATTATAATTATATATAATGTGAGAGAGAGAGAGGGGGGGGATCGACATAGATCAGAAGGAGGACTAGGGTAAAGGATATTATACGTGGCCATCATTATTAAGAATGACAAAAGCCCAGTGTGAAAGTAATCCTTTTATTCCTTGTTGAAAGAAACTTGTAATCTGGACGTAAAGCCTATTTTAACACCTAAACCAAAGGTTCACTTTCATAAGGTCTTGGCGAATAGTCGGTGGAATATGGTAGATATCGTCTATTAAGAGGTCTTAGGCAGGACAATCACAGCATATCTTTATTCACAAGAACCAATGAAGAGTGAAGATTTACGCAAAATGCCTTGATTTGGTCAACAAGATGTACCATATTCCAAGATGACAATACAAGCCCGCACTCAATAACTCTTAAATTCATACGAAGAAAATAGATTGTCAATTTCAAAGGAAGTAACTTCTGGATAAAAGTATTTCTTTGACCATTTGGTGAATTTTCTTTTTAATTCACAGAAGAGTTCCACTATTTCTATGCTATTCACTGAAGAGT
>VCCN01001378.1:1578351-1590756 GCA_006491835.1 Architeuthis dux | reverse complement strand
ACATACGTTTCCACTGATTTTGTGTCGATGTTTGTAAGTATGTTCCTTATGTGTTCCTCTTGATTTGTGAAGAGGTTGCCGTGGCCTAGTCTCTGTGCTAGCTTTCCTGCTTCTACGAACGTTATCCCTCCCTGAATATTTCGGCCGAGGGCTTGAGGTATTCTTGGATGTGGTCCGATCAGCCAAGGATTGTGTGTGTGTATTCTTCACCTCGAATCAGTTGAGCAAGAAATATTTCCGGTGTTTGTGTGATCTGAGATTAAGAATTTCTTGTATCTCCGTCTCATTTGTAGGATTTCCATGTCGACAATATGATCAGTGTATGGACGTGGAATCCACACAAAATCATATCTGTGCTCAACCAGCATATGGAAAGTCGTTGGTCGGAGTGACCTCATCCATATATATATTATTGTAAAACGTAGGAGACCAACATTGTAATCCTACCTCCGTTCCAGAACAAGGTCGGATCAGCTGTTTCATAGGAACAGGAACAAATAGTAAATATGAATACACATATTTGATAAAGAATATTAGCTACATTAAAATGTGTCTAAGGCGGCGAGTTTGATCTTCACTGGGTGTCCCACAGTTTTATTATTTTACCAAACTAAGATAAGCTCAGAAAATAAGGGTGTCTCGTTGTGGGTAATAGTTAGCGAGTTAGTCTGGCAAACCATTACTCGTGCGTAGTGAGTTCGATCTTCACTTGGTGCCAGGTGCTCATGGTCTGGTGCCAGACTAAGCTAAATTCGCTGCTGCAGGGTCATACTCCACTCCTTTTAGGGGTGGGGGGGCAACACTTCATTGATTGCATCTATACATATTTGGAATATATTGGAGTTACCTCTCCTAAATCTTGTTACGGTGGCAAAATCAACTCCAGTCCCCGACTTGTACTGGTGTCTGACTCTTTCTTATAGGTGTTTGACAACACCTATAAGAAATAGTCAATCAAAATGGGTAAATGCAGATAAGGAAAGTGTAATGAAATACACCCTGGTTGTGTGTGTTCGCACGTTTTTAGAGATAATTTGTACGTGGCCAAAACGCCATATCATATTGACGGGACTAGAAGATAGGTCAAACGGCCGACGAAGTCAGAACAAAGAAAATACGTTCGACCAACCAGAGTGGTTAAAAGGTTTGATTTCAAATCGGGTAGATTAGAGTTAGTTAGCGTCCGAAAGGACAGTACCAACAGGTCAACAAGCGAGGAGCTTTTCTCTTCACCCGTCAGGGTGAAGGAAGGGGGGGAGTAGGAGGTGGAAACCAGACGCCTTGATTTTTTTAAACTACTACAATCACTGTCCGACCTTCAGTACAGAAATTCGTTAGAATTCTTTTAACAGAAAATCAGAATTCAATACCCCTGGTGGCCCGCGAACCAGCCCGGAATCGAAGCTATCAACGGGAATAAAACGAATCCATATTTTTAAATGAAAATAATGAATTTTGTCGTCTTTCCATCCAACCAGGTTGGAGAGCCTTTTCTCCGGTATGGACCAAAATGTTATATTTCACTTCACAGAATGTTCGCTCCCGTAAATGTACAGTCCTGGAATGAGACGTCTCCCTCTCCCTCCCATCGGCGAGAAGAAATAAAGACATTATCTAACAAAAGCACGAAAGAAAAGAAAAAAAAAACAGAAAAAGGACAAATAAAAACGGAGATTGAAAAGAGAAGGAAGGAATGAAAACAGAAAGGAATGAAAAAAGAAGGAATGAAAGAAAAGAAAGAATGAAAATGAAAGAATGAAAAGAATGAAAATAATGAAAATGAAAGAATGAAAAGAATGAAAGAAGGAATGAAAAGAAGAAATGAAAAGAAATGAAAAGAAAGAACGAACAGAAAGAATGAACGAACGAAGAGAGAGAAAGAATGAACGAAGAGAGAGACAGAATGAACGAAGAGAGAGACAGAATGAACGAAAAGAGGAAAAGAAGAATGAAAAGAAAAAAGAATGAAAAGAAAGAATGAAAAGAAGAAAGAATGAAAAGAAAGAATGAAAAGAAGAATGAAAAAAGAATGAAATGAAAAATGAATGAAAAGAAGAAAGAATGAAATGGAAAATGAATAAAAAGAAGAATGAAAAGAAAATGAAAACAGAAAGAATGAAAAGAACCAGTATGGAAAATAAAAAGAATGAAAAGCGGAAAGACGAAAGAGAAAGACAAACGCAGCAAAGAAAGGAAAGAATGAAAAACGGGGATTAAAATAGAAGTATAAAAACGCGGATAGAATGTAACGCTTAAAATAGAATGTGAAACAGTATCGAAAAAGGAAAAAGAATGTAGAAAAAAACCGATAGGAAGAGAAAGCCAAAAGGTGGAAAAAAAGAGAAGAAAGTAATTAAATCAATGTCGAAAGATGAATGTGTAAGTGGCCTTGACTGGGACGAGCATCGTGAAAAGGGTCACCGCTGTTCTCACAGAACGGATACTATTCAATATGCCCATGTTGTATACCGTCATTTTACTGCCTTGGTGTTCAGCGCATGAAGTCCAAACCACTTCACTGGCCAGTGTTTCATGTTTAGTGACCGTAGACAGAGTAGTCCAGGGTTGTAACCAGTGGCACTCCGGTGGCAAAGAATATCGGTGGGGGCCAGGGACAGAGAATAGGCAGGGAATGTAAATGTCAGAAGCAGATAAAGGGCGCGCTATTTCAACCATCAAAATCAATAACACAAGAGAATGTATCGATGGACAAAGCCTAATGCAAGAATAAATCGATATCAGGTGATTGGTAACTGCAGTATTTGCCTCGTTATTCTGAATCGATACATCTTTCACGAACTGTAAGAACAATGCTGTAATAAGAAAACGCTCTGATTCAGGAGTACAGGAATACCTTGAATGGTCTGGTTTTGATTAGTGCGGGTTTTCATGTAGTACGTTTAAGGTATTGCTGTAAAAGTTAATGTAACTAAGTATGACCTAAAAAACACATTAAATAATAAGACCTTGAACAGTGTGGTTTTGATATACCTGTATTCTCGTTTGATTTAAATGAAATCTGGCACAAGGCTACATTAACCGGAGCAAGTTTGTAAGATCGAAATCAATGGTGTACAAAAGCAGCTGACTAACCACTGCAATATGATTTAATCCCCGACAGTTTCAATACATTTAATAACAGTAATACTGGTTTTCCCCCGCTCGCCAAAAGCTGAGCGTTCCTATAAAAATGTTTCGTAAGCCGAAATGGCTTAAAGCGTAGAAGCAATTACTATTATTTCTCAAGTCTTCGGACTTCCGGTGTAACTACGTGAGGACGAATGAAACAATAAAATGATCGCGACACACACACACACACAGAATTAAAGAAAGAGAATTAAAGAAGAAGAAACAAAACGATTAGACAGCCGAGAGAAATAAATCTAACAAAGACACCTACATAGATAAGTAAAACTAAAAACCTTGACGCCGGTTGTATACCTGGATGACAAATGCCAAGGAATGATTAAGACGGATGTACGACATTTCAAACAAGAAAAATAAATGGGGGCGAACGATGGACTTCAATTATTCAATCAATCACAAAAGAAAAGGAAAAGACAGAAAGTTCGAAAGTTGGAAAGCTGTCTTGTTAAATACGTTTTTATTATTGTCCAACTCCAGTACAGAGTCTGGAGTTGACTTTGTTTTCCTACAACAAGAACAGTCCTCACCAAAGTTTGGGGTGTAAACCGATATGTAAAATTCACATTCTCCTACCGTGATTTGAACTCACGACCAACAAATTGCCAGGAGGCTGATTTCATTCTAATAAATATATACATTTATACAAAAAATCTTTTTTTTAAATTCATTATATATACAATACCAAAGTTGCAGTAATCATCTTCAGTCGGAATACAAATTGAAGTGGAATTTGACCTTGCAGCATCCTGTCGTGTTTAATACATTTATCTCACTTTTATCGACATTTCCGCCTTTCTCAAACCCGTACCGTGATTTGAACTCACGACCAACTGGTTGCCAGGAGACTGTCTTACTGACTGAGCTAAATTGACAGTCCGAAATATATACAGATACGTACGAGCTTATTATTATTTTTTTTTATTCAGTATATATACGATACAACAGTTGCAGTAATCATATTCAGTCGGAATAAACGTAGGAGTGAAGTTTAATCCTGCAGCACCCTCTTGTGTTTGCATGTATCTCACTTTTATCGACATGTCCGCCTTTCTCAAAACGCTTTAAGATTTCTGCAATATTACCTTCGTCACTATTCAAACTAGAAGCCAGTGTTTAACTCTTGAACGGGTTGAAACCGCTGTGGAACTCTTCAATGAATAATTTTTAAAACAAAATGGAACTCTCTTGTGCTTTGAATTAAATAATTATTCTTTTTAAAATACCAGAACGTGCAATGGAAGCAACTTCAATCAGAAGTAACTACTCTTGATTTAACATTTAAATCCCGTATATGAATTTAATAGTTAAACTCCGAGCATCTGAGTAATAATATGCGAAGGTCAAGGGTTAGATACTCGCTAATGGCTCATACTCAAAATAATCTCTCTTAATCTCTAATTTTTTCAAGTGGTGTTCAAATGATTTGGTTAGTTTCCAGGTTTCACGATCACTTGAAAACAAACTCAGAATAACACAAAGAGATATGGAAAGAGCTATGTTAGGAAAACACTAAGAGATAGAAAAAAAAGATCAACATGGTTCAGACTAAAGTAAAATATATCAGACATAATTAAGAGACAAACATGTAGATGGGCTGGACACCTAGCAAGGAGTAAGGATAACAGAGGATTCAAACGGTTCACAGATTGGTGCCCCAAAGGGATAGCAAACGCAATAGGAGAAGACCATACATAAGATGAAGAGATGCGATAGAAAGGTTTGTAGGTAAGACATGGCAGACGTTGGCCAAGTCACGGGCGACATGGACGGAACTGGGAAATGTTTTTGCTCAGCAGTGGACTTATGATGGCTGCCGACGAGGATTTAATGCATTAATCTCACTTTTATTGTCCGTCTTCCCCAAACAGCTCGCAAATCTCAGCTCAGGGTTAGGTCTTCGCCATTACTCAAGCTAAAAGCCAGTGTTTAAACTCCGACCAGATTTCACTAGCACATAAATGTTCTGACAACAAGTAATAACAGTCCTGCTTAGTCACTCAATAGAAACCGTCACCTGACCAAAGCCCTTTTGGCAGTACGCCGTGTTGGGGGTGATCAATTAAAAGAAATTTGAAAAAGGGGTGATCAATGAATATTTTACTTCTCTCGTCCTTTGCTGAGCATTATTTTCATAAAAACAAGCGATCACAAACTAAGTGATCAATTTAGCAAAAGCTTACATTGCAAATTCAACCCCCCCCCCACTAAAAACCTATTTAGGGGGAGTTTTTAAAGAAGAAAAAAAGTTTTTCTAGACATAATCAGGAGTAAATGTTAAAATGTTCAGCCCTTTAGCCCCATTAGTGCGACCTGTACGCGTGAGACATACGGAGCCAGCCAGACCAAGTTAAAAACTGAAGAAACTTATGTTGACAGTCTTGGTTGACTGTTTCTAATATGCAAAAGTCAGGGGATAGATACTCTGTACTGGTTCAGACTCTAAATAATCCCTCTTAATCTCTAACGATTAATCAAAAGCCGTGTCCCTTGTCAATATTTAATGTGACTTGTATTCCATTTACGAACTAAAGACCAATATCTTAATTGTCGATGTTTGCTAAGCTTAACTAAGTATGGAGGAGATGGGGGGGTTGAGGGGTTAACGGCACGGAGACTGGACTAGGCGATACAGGTTCAAACTCCAGCTGCGACTGTTTGTTTTCACTTCGCGCTAATGTCCTTGGGAAAGGCGTGAATCCATCTCCCTCTATGAGTAAAATAGTACAGGGTGAATTTGTAGCAAAGCTGTTTTGTAGGGGGTAGGTAAGAGATAAAGTCTTTCTGCATGGTAGTACAAAATAAACAAGTGGATCAGAACACTTTGGTTGGAGAAAGGTCTCCCCGGAAAATCAGCATTTGAAATCCTGATTTTTAGTTGGGCTCGAAAAGGCTAAAGCCATCGTCGCAGATATAAAGCACAGAGGAAATTAAAAGCCAAATAAAATATCGGCGCTGGATGATTTCAATTCGGCTTTACCCCAACGACCCTGAGCTACTCGTATGGGCGTCGTTATCTATCAGCAGATACGAGAAGCAAAGACATCTGGCAATGGAAAATCGCCAAAAGGGATATGGGTTGATTTCTACTTCCTTGAGAGAGAGAGGGGGGGGTCCTCATCATAGATAGAGGGATGTGAAGCAGACAGAACGGTTGGTGACATCAATGTTTGCAGGTATGAGATAAGCAGACGAAAGGATAGGAAATTAAAGAAAGAAAAGCTGGTCTGGTTTGTCACTCAATAGAAACCGTCACGCGACCAATGTCTTTTGGCAGCATTCAGTGTTGGGAGTGATCAATTAAAAAAAAGAGAAAGTGGGGTGATCAATGAATAAATTACTTCGCTCGCGTTTTGCTGGGCTGTGATCACTAAAAAAGTTCAAATTTTCAAAGAACAAGCGTGAACGCTACCGGACACAAACTAAGAGATCAATTTAGCATAAACTTACATTGTAAATTGAACCCCCAATTTTGTTTAGACATGAATGTTTAAATTGTTAGCCGTCTATCTCCATCGGAGTGGCCTGTACAAGTGGTACATACATAGATATCCAGTTAGGTAGAACCACTTAAAAACTGAAGAAACCTATATTGACCGGTGGACAGTTTTGGTTTACGTTTTCTAACAGAGAGAGAAGGAAAGGTCGATAAGGAAACGGATCAGACATTCATTTTGGCGCAAGGGAAAATATTCACAAAGAAGCACCTGTAGTTGGCTGTAAGAAAAGGTTACATTTAAGTACATACCGTTCGCATACTACTAACCAGTTCGCTGCCACGGACGAGATAACCTGGCTTAGCAAGTCATCAGTCCAGTATCATGGACAAGATAAATCGTCTTACGATAGGGTGTTATTCTTTTTCTTCCTTACATTCATTTATGTATATATTACGTCTATTATATATTCTATATTAGTTGATTTGTATGAAAATAAAACCGTTTGAAATATGCAATGAAGACTTTCTATTTTCTTCAACTTTTAGGAGAAAAACCCTGCAGTGACAACGTTAATTTGTAGTTTGTTTGGTAGGGTGTTTGGTAGGGTGTTTGGTAGGGGGTAGTTAGAGATAGAGCTTTTCTGAATGGTAGAACAGAGCAAAAATGATTGTAGGAAATTTAGCTTAGAAAGGTCTTCCCTGAATATAAGTCACCCGGGTGGCAGAGCTTTGGGCAACTGGTGGATTTGCTGTGCGCGGATTGGCTGAGCGGAAGCAAATGGAACCTTTCTTTGGAGGGGGGTTCAGTAGAGCGTAGCCGCTGGCTGACCGCGAGGATGGACATGGAAGGTCTTGGACCGTGCGACTGCTACTACGATGAGTGGAAGAAGTTTACGACGGGGCGGGGCGATGAAGAGAGATGACAGGAGATAGGAGGGCGCGTGGGGTAGATGTAGAAAACAGTAATTCGCATTTTATCGAGCAGTTTATAAAAACTGCAAATAAATCGAATTCCTATATTAAATATTACTCGCATTGCCTCGTTATCTTTCGATATGACCTACCTTCCCATTTTCAGATGTGACCCGAAACAAGAACCAACGACTGCAGTCTCGTTAGGTACCGGAGTTTCCATAACGGTATCTTTACGGTGCACCACACGGGTGCATTGTTGCATAACGAAATCTGTTGACAGCAAACAGACTAAAAATGGCACATAATTAGTATATGATATCCCAGAAATGTATACACACTTTTGCAGATAGTTAATACGTTTATTTTCTTTATTAACACTAAACTAAGGAGTAAATATTACAATTACTAATAGGTATGTTTTAAGCTGAATGCTTTCCAACCTATCGTTAGTACCCTGCCAATGTGCTTAAAACGTAAACTATATAACGGTTGCATAATACCAGCCATGGCCTCCATGCGAAACATGGAAATTAACAAAACGAATTGAAAACCAACTTAGAATAGCACAGAGAGCCATGGAAAGGGCAACGCTAGGGATAACTCTAAGAGATAGAAAAAGATCAACATGGATCAAAGGGCGGACTAGAGTGAAGGATATTATACAAATAATTAAGCAGTAAAAATGGGCTAGTCACCTAGCAAGAAGAGATGACACTAGATGGGGGGAAAAGGCTAACCGATTTGGTGCCCATGGGACAGTAAACGCAATAGGAAAAGAACAGATACAAGACGGAGGGATGAAATAGAAAAGTTTGCCGGTAAAACGTGGCAGAGGTTAACCCAATCTACGACGTCATGGAAGGAGATGGGAAAGGCATTTGTCCAGCAGTGGACTTATAACGTCTCAGACCGAGTTGGTGATGGTGTCGCGCGGCTGATGAAGCATTCAACTATTCTCGGCCAGTCTGGTGGTGTAGTTCCAGATTCTGCCGGAAGTCTCTCTCCACACGCCCCCTCTCTCTCTCCGTTACCAACCTTTCTCTCTCCCCCTCTCCCATCGTTAACAACTTCTCCCCCTCTCTTCGTTACCAGCCTTTCTCTCCCCACCCCTCTCTCATCGTTAACAACTTCTCTCCCTACCCCTCTCCCATCGTTACCAACCTTTCTCCCCCCTCTATCCCATCGTTACCACCCCCTCTCTCCCACTCTCTATATAAATCATTCTCCTGCACCTGGTTTTCTTCTAGTTTTTCTCTAGTTGTATTACCTGCTGCCCTTCCTTCTTCATACCCTCTTTCCCCTCCCTAATCCCCATCGCCTTTTCCAATTTATTTCCGCTTAATATTATTATAATAAGGTCTCCCAGTCAGAAAGCGTAACTGATTTCAGAAGGGCCGGGATCTGGAAGATACTACATTCTGACTCTAGAGAGAAATGTTAACGGGCGTACATACCAACAACCAGGAGAAGATTATTAACTCTTATTAAATTAAGTTTTTTTTCCGGCTGCTCCGTTGTGCTTTAAATGGAATTGAAGCATGATCCAGATTGTTAAAAGAAGCTTGGAGGGAGAAAAATAGATGTCAAACTATTGTATTCTGACAATCCTCTACGTGTCTACCTTGAAAATCCGCATTCGATATCCTGGCTCTCTACCTGGGCCCAAACAACTACTCAGCGCCAGTAGAAATTACACAACTACTACAGCCACGAGGTAAACTAATAGTATTAACACTAATAAAATAACACTTCCGATTTTAATCTTTTACGAAACGATCTCAAACTACTGAAACGTAATCCTTGTGTATCCGTTCAGAAGTGAAGAAATCGCAGAAACGTGCGTCCAACTCTTATTTTTGTCAATATGCCTGATGTCCCATGTTAGAAACCGTCAACACAAACTGTCAACATCAACATGGGTTTCTTCAGTTTTTAAGTGGGTCTGGCTGACTGGATATGTATGTGTCGCGCATACAGGCCGCACCAATGAAGCTAAAGGGCTGAAAATCTCAACATTTACTCATTATTATGTCTAGAAAAAACTTTTTCAAAATCCCTCCCCCAAAATAGATTTTTAGTGGAAGGAGTTCAATTTACAATGTAAGTTTATGCTAAATTGGTCTCTTAGTTTGTGTCCGGCAGTGTAAACGTGTTTAGTGATCACCACCCAACAAAAGGTGAGAGAAGTATGTTGCTGCTTCCAAAAGACATTGGTCACTAACCAGACCTGTTTTTTTATGATTTAATAACGTACTTCAAAAAGTTCGTTTCCAGGAGGTTCGCCCAATTAGTTGATCTGATCGGAAGAAATATTTCAACCAATTCCTGATACAGGCGCCCGCCGTTATAACGCGGGTGTTGGGGCGGGGTCCAAGAAAGTCAACCGCGTTATAACCGAGCCGCAATAACCAGTTGCCAATTTAGCTGTTTAGTAGCTAGATCTATTTTTTGGGAGCTAGATTAATATTTCGGGTTCCACTACCCACCTGCGTTATATCTGGAACCGCGCTATAACGAGGCAGGCCTGTATTAAGGATCAAGTAGGTATCAAACCTACTCTGTACTGCTGATAAACGCAGGAGCTCTCTGGTAAAGCTGACATGTAAACGGCCAAGAAATTAAAGAATAAAAAACAAGGGAGCTTCAAATCTAATTCAAGTACAGGTTTCTATGAAATTCGTAAGCCGAAATGGCATAAAGCGAAGAAGAAATTAACCTTCAAATTGTATGAGAAATGTTTTCGAGTGTTTCCAAACCCACCAAAATAACCTTCTTCAATGTCTAATAGTTTTACGCTTTAAGCGTAACACCCTTACGGGCTCTCATAGGCTTTTCAGATACCTTATGATACAGCTTGCTAACGGGTGCACATACATCGAGATAAATCACGGATGCTCACCGACACAGTTCGGAGCTATGGCGACTTGATGTATTTCGTAAAAGTGAAGTGGCGTAAACCGAACTTTCGTAAAGCGGAGGATACACGTGCTTCCTTACAGTGATCTGTCAGGAGCCTATGGAAGTCATGCGACCACAGCTATATTAACGACTTCATAGCAAATCCATAGTCAGGTCTGGTTAGTCACCGAGTAGAAACCGTCACGTGACCAACGTCTTTTGGCAGCATGCCGTGTTGGGGGTTATAAACAGTTAAACAAATTGGAATGAATAATTTACCTCTCTCTCTCTCGCCTTTTGTTGGGCCATGATGACTAAAAAAAAACGAATTTTCAAAATACAAGCATTAACGTTGCTGGACACACACTAAGGGCTGTTTTAGCATAACATTACATTATAAATTGAATTTCCCAATAAAAAAACTATTTTGGGAGTATTTTCAACAAAACAACGTAGAAACGTTGACGCTACGTTGACAGTTTTTGGTGATAGTTTCTGACAAATGTTTTAGATCATTCGGATTAGTTTTAGTGCAGTGCAACATCAAACAACTGCCTAGCAATTAAATGTAGAGTCGTCTGCTGGTAATTGGAATAATGACAAAATTATCACAAACAGTGGCAGTCGTTAACCGGATTGTCGCCGTAAGCGCGTCACCATTCTCGTTATTGCGAGACCTGAACGTGACGTTGTAGCGTTCTCTTTCAGATCATGGCGTCCAAGGTGGCAATATTTCAGAACTTAACAAATTTGAATCAAATGATAAAACATACCGGCCTCGCTAACCAGGACATGTACACGCTTTGCGATGCAACTAAACGGTTATGGTCTTTTATTATGATTACAACGTGATGTGTAGAAGATTCAAATGAAGAATTTGATTCCAAAACGTGATAAGCGCCGTTTAAAAACATTAAAAGAAAATAATCAAATTGTTTAATTAAATTTTAAAAATCACATTCTGGATTTGATTTTTTTTTTATTACAAACTGATAGTGTTATACAATAAACTATGAAAATGAAAAATGATTTTCAATTTCAGTGTTCTAGACGTTATAAGATATTAAAATTCTAAAACTTCAAAATCTTTTAAAAACCTTAAAATTTAAAATATCAAATTTGTTTTATGAACGTAGTTCCGTCTTGTGTATTGGATTGATGTATGCCTTCTGATGTACATGTTACGGCTGTTTAGGCCATTTTCAACATCCCGATTGCTAGAACGTCAACAACCCGCAAGCCTTTCTAGGCATGAGTGTTATATTAGTGTTTCAAACAGAAAAGAGTTGTTTTCATGCCAAGCATTTTTTAGTAAACCACAAGTTTTTTTCTCAAGTTAATGACAGTGGATTTATATCGTTTTGGAACCAAACTCTTCAGATAATTTAGTGACCGAAAAATTAGGTTCAAATTCTGATTACATACTGCTAGTCTTATTTCCTAATGATGCTCTAAGAAAGGAGACAAAACTGTAATGTCCGTGCCAGTTATCTTGAAGGAACCTCGTCGATTGTGCACCGTCATTTGACACGGGACTAGATTTAAGGTGATGTTGAGCACTACACTTTTATATAATTGATTTCGATGCAAAATTATCAATCGTTAATTTGAACTATGGTTATTCTTTGACAAATATAAGTATAAATATACAAATTATAAAAACATCAGATTTGGCTACAATTACCTGCCCCCCCCCCATTTCCTGATATTTCGCTCCTCCTTTGACGTGGGGCTCCAGTAGAGTGAACCTTTTAGTATTTTCATAACTATATATGATAGGTATGAACAAAATGGACGAACATTTCAGCGTGAAATCGACGTGAGGAATCTTTTTTAAATCTGGCAAAAATCAGCATATTATTCGATTTTAATAAAATTGTCAATACTTATTTATTAAAGGTCGAATTTAAACAAAATAACATTTTCCATTCCAAATTTCAGAGAACAACAATGTTTTTTTCATATGTTTCCTACACCACTTTTTATTAGTTTGATGATTTATCTATTTT
>VCCN01001378.1:1538425-1550343 GCA_006491835.1 Architeuthis dux | reverse complement strand
CGTGGTTCTCCGAACTTCGTGGCCATGGCGGTTTCGAAGAACGTATACTAGACTTTGATCTTAGCCAAAAGGCCGGGAAGCCACATGAAAATGTTGAGAACGAGGGTCGGTTGGATGAGGAAGAACGAGTCGTATAGGACCCAGTTGGATGTTGAAAGAGGTTGAAAGAGATTGAAGGAGAAACATTTGAACTTTGAAGAATGAAATGAATTAAAGAAGGAGAGGAAAAAAAGAATAAGTGAAAAATAAGATGCCGAAAGATAAATAGGACGAAAGATTAAACTGAGAAGGAGATTGTGAGGGGGTGAATCAGTTGAATGAAAACATTTCCAACTTTGTGACAGTTTAATGATCCTCATCTGATCGCTTGAAGTAATCACGTATAGAAAATACGAAAGTAGAACAGCGTCTCCAAACTCATCCATTTTGACAATCCCACACGCCTGCATTTATATCCAGTTCAAGATTAATTCTAAGCCGATCCTACCAATTGTCTTCCTTTTTTATCTAGATCCATTGTAATGTAGTCATTTCCCCATCTTCACCATTAATTCCCAGATCTATTTCTATTTTCTTTGTCTCTTTCCTTTGCATGAATTCTCACATTCTTCAGTTCATTTATTTCATATTATTTCTTGTCTTTTACATCACTTACCTGCATTTAAAAACCTTTCCCCGTTTTTAGCTTCATTCACTATGGATGTCTGTACGTCATTGTTGTCTTTGTCGTCGTTGTATCCTTTTTCTCAATTAGATAACTTCGTTATTCCTTAATATATTTCAATGACATTTTGGTTGTAGGCTTGTGGAGAGATTCCTTCAGGGGGCGGGGGGTATCGCTGATTCGATTGTTTGTTTACATTTTATAAGCAGAACAGTTGTTTTTGTTTACAATTGGGAACATTTCTTGACAGATATTGATGAAGTTTGACTATAATGTTGACAAGACTCCCGAAATTACAAACAAATGTTGAGTTATGGTCGATCTGATTGTTTACATTTTATATATAAATGTCAACATTAAAAAACTTTGGAACTGCTGAACCGATTCGAATGTAAACTGTTATACAGCTTCTTGGGCACCTAATTACTGAAAATATATAACATTTTCAAGAATGGTATTGGTTCGAATAGAAAGAATCGTGTATCTCGGGGTTAACGGTCCTAATAAACAACTAATTGCCACTCTAGTATTTCAGCATAGCATATCATATCGGTTGTGGGAGACAAACAACATCTTCGTTTTTAGGTTATTCATGTGTTCTGACATTTATATGTATCCGGACCTCACCCAGCCCTAACCGTTCATAGTAGAAACTTTAAATTCTTTTCTCTCTTGTTTTTTGAGAATTTCCCCCTCTAAATACATTTTTAGTGGGGGGAGGGCAAATCTACAATGTAAGTTTATGCCAAATCCATCACTTAGTTTGTGTCCAGCAGCATTCTCACTTGTTTTTTGAAAATGTGGACTTTTTAGTGAACACTGTCAATTAAACAGTGGTGGTGGGCAAAGTAAAAAGAAGCATAAGTGGCGGTGATTCATAATTTCCCTTGGAATGCTAGTTTTTCATTTATTCTTTTTATTTTGGCAAACTCCAGTCCAAGACTGATGCTGGAGTTGATTTTTCTTTTACACGTAACAAAAACAACAATCCTCATTTAATTTAGGTGAGCCAACCCATCACTGTTTTTTCTGCTCCGTTACGTTAAACCAAACCGATATAACATTTCTTTACCGTGATTTGAAAAAACAACAAAGTGATCGGTAGGCGGCTCTCTTACCGACTGAGCCGAATTGACAAGTCTTCCATATCTACGAAAATATGTCACAAATGCGCAAGGGCTATTTCATTCTAACAAATAAAAATATTTATACTAACAAATTATATATACAATACAAAGGTTGCAGTAATCATCTTCAGTCGGAATAGAAATGGGTGCGGGGTTTGACCATGCAGCAGCCCGGCATGTTCACTTATTCATTTCATTTTCGTCTTTAAATTATTTCATTTTTAAAAGTTCAAATGTATCACCTTCAACATCCAACTGGTTTGTTCGTTCCTCCTCATCCAACCTACCCTCGTTCTAAACTTCTTCATTTTCAGGTCTTTGCCTTCCAACCATTTCTCGCTCCTATTAACTCTATTGCCGTCTCGCCCTTGGGGTAAGGATTATCGAGCTTATCTTGCAGACCCTTACTTAATAGTCAGTTTGATCCTCAGTGGGTACCCCGAATCCGAGGCCCTGTTCCAAACTAAGCTAAGCTTATTAATACCTATTGTTCTACGATTCTTCTTTAACATTTCCCTCCTTAAAAAAAATTATAAAAATATCAGAGTTGGCCACAATTACCTTTTCCTACTTTGAAGCCCCCGAAAAACTAGAAGCGAAATATCAGGGGGAAAGCCAAATCTGATGTTTTTTTTAAAGATTTTATTTACCCGAAACCGATTTCATTAAAATATCACTTTCCCTTCTTAACAATCTACTGTTATTCTTTCTTTTCATACTTGTTCTCCTGCACTTTCAATTCGTTTTCTTTCATTTTCTTATTCCCTCCCCAATCATTACACGCTATTCTACCACGACTCTCTCTGCTTCTGCCCCGTCTTGACAAGCAACTCATCAAACCGCTCTTTCATTTCAAGTTGCAATTGTGATGACAACATTTTCAAGACGTTTGCCAAATAAAAGCTCTCTATATCACTACATATAATCCGCCATCTTTCTTTTCTTATTCCTCTTACCTTATGCATTGCACTCTTTTTTCCTTTTCGTGGTTCAGTTGAACTGTGCGATGGAATCTGTCGAACTTAGAGACAATGGCGAGGACGTCAAACTGCGCGGTGTCAATCGGAAACTCATGATGCAGAAACGAAAAGAGCGGGAGAGAAAGAGGACGAACCGCTTGTTGCGGCAACAAACACTCTTTCAGACAAAAGATGGCGGTAATATGGCAGCATCAAAGTTGGGTGTACTGAATCTAAACACTATCTTTTTGACACGATCTCAACATGCACACATAATTGAAAAGAAGTTTCTATCCATCTCAGTCTAAAGCGTTCTGTTTATTGATTTCAATGCGTTCGGTGTCGGTCTTTGTATCTATGAGTCTGCTTTGTGACTGAATGGTAATCTGAAATATATAAGTGGAAAGTGTCTGTTTGTCTGACACGCTATAGAAATCGACTAAACACAGCCGCAGCCCAACCAAATTTGGCATATATACTCAAGAACCTAGCGGAAGCCGCCATACTCAGATCAGATCACTGCCTCTTGATACGAGTATCTATATCAGTTTCCGTTTACAGCCGATGGCTGCTGATAATGTGTGCGTCTATGTGTGTTGATACAAAAACATCCACACGTTTGATTTCTGGTCCACTTGTGTAATATATTCAACAGCGTGAACCAGAGACGGTCAGTTTTACAAGTGGTCAAAAGAGAGCAAAGCATGTAATTTGATCTCGCAATTCAAGTAGACATCAGGATTAAATGGTTTTAAACTATATAATGTACATACAAAGACCTGATAGCAGAGGCACAAGCAACAGAGGTGTCTGAGAAAAGAAGATTTCACTCAGGTCATGGTACCCTACAATACGGCCAGAATTGGTCAGACGATTTGAAGTAAATATCATCCGTATTAAAACCTCTCATTCTCTCTCCAACATTCATTCCGAATAAAAGTCAGAATTCCAAGTTGAGATCTTTCTACACCTAAACGTTTCTACTAAACGAAGTGGGTTACCGACAAGTATATTAAACCTCTAATATTACACCTGAACCAAAGCTTCCAAAATGTATAATATAATCTTAAAAGAAAACAAAAACAATCTGCTGGTATAAACGTCATTGGTTTTTATGGTGTAACTGATGCTAAAGAAAGAAAAACAGGTTAGGTTAGTCACTCAGTAGAAACCGTCACGGGATCAACGTCTTTTATCAGGAGGCCGTGTTGGGGGTGATCAATTGAAAAATTGGAAAAAGGAGTAATCAATGAATAAGTTACTTCTCTTGCCTTTTGTTGGGTGCTGATCACTAAAAAGTCCGAATTTTCAACAAAAGAAAAACAAGAGTGAACGATCCTGAATACGAACTAAGGGACCAATTCAGCATAGACTTACATTGTAAATTGAATCCCGCACTAAAAACCTATGGGGGGGTAAAAAACATATCTAGATATAATAAGGAGTAATGTTTCAGCCCTCTAGCACCAATGGTGCGGTCTGTATGCGTGTCACATAGATAGATAGATAGATACCCATCCAGAATCACTTGAAAACTGAAGAAACCTACAATATCGCCTATAAATAAATACACTCCTACCTCTATGTTATAGGAAGTTAATTTTCTTCTAAACTAAACATAGCAGGAAGTTATTATTTCTAGTGGAACATTACAAAATCAAAACGGATATTATCAGGTATTATTTATGACCAAACTCTACGACATTGAAACTCTGTTGCCAAAAATATGAATATATTGCCGTCCAAAGACGAGTACACCACTACGTAAAAATAATTTGGCAACCGAGTTTCAATGCTGTAAAGTTTGGTCATAAATAATACCTGATAATATCCGTTTTGATTGTGTAATGTTCCACTAGAAATAATAAAATCCTGCTATGTTTGGTTTAGAAGTCAATTAACTTTCTATTAAAAAGTGGTAGGGGTGTACTTATTTAGCACAAGGCTACGACAATAGCGCACACAGTGAGGGTCGAACTCATGCTAACCATTACACTTCTATATATTTATATATCACAGACACATACACACGGAAGAATGTTTATGCTGGGGGCTAATGGCTTTTTCTTTCTTTACGGAAGAAAACCCAAAGAAACCTGTAGAATTAATCGGCTGAAACGTTCTGGTAACAACATCAAGAAATAATCAAATCCTGGTTTAGAAGACAATTAGCTTTCTATTAAAAAGTAGCAGGGGTGTACTTATTTATGGGTGATACTGTATGTTGACAGTTTTGCTATAACTGTTCTTGGTTATGAAAATAGATAGCGGACAGTCTTGATAAACAATTCAATTATCTCCATTTTAGTAATGAATAATTGTCTTGGCTTGGCTCATCGACTAAAATTGTTAGTTCTATAACAAAGCATTCAGGGAATAACATGGTGGGTGTGCCGACGTAAATATGGCGGAAAGGAGCCTGTCTTTGCTGCGAGCAGTTAGAGATCGATTCTTGGTAAAGGACAGGAAAATGTCAAATGTTTACGTTCTGGAAAGTCCCTTATACAATTCTATCCTTGATTTTAACTCATGAAGTCTAAGTGAACATTTTGGAGAATTGTTTACTGGTAGTTTTTTTGTTTATATTGCTACAAATATTTCGTCTTTTATGAGTGCCGAAGTTATACGTTTGATATAAGTTGTGGACATGCATATAACGAGGCAAATCTATGTTACTAAGCAAAAACAATATGTCAAGCTGATGTATTTTCAAATGATGGAAGAATTTGCCTTAAATGCCCAATGTGACATATGTCACATTATATATCTCGGTCACTAAGAGTCGTCTGGTCTGTTTTATATCCCACATAATCCTCAAGTAGAAATGGGTCCGGGTTATTATGGGTTATATAGGATTAAGTAAAGCTTAGGATATGTTTGACCCTGTGCAGGATTATTGGACAATAATCAGTAATAAATATGAAGATAAGCCTAGTAAATAACCACACTTATGTGTGCGTATACGTGCGTGTGTGTGAACACAAAACACTTACACATGTATACATTTACTTAAGTTTTGGCATTTTATAACAAACAAATTCACACCTGACAATCATTTTAACATTACCAAAGTTCGGCTTCAAATACAGAAAATAATAAAACAAAAAAAAACAAAAAATGTTCTTCATACTGTATGAAAGATGGAATTATAGTGGTAGTAATAATGATAGGGGAGTGATTCACGTACAAACGACTTGGGTTCAACCAGGTAAACAGGTGATATCAGCACAAACTAAAGAGTGTCTCAGAAAATAAAAAGAACAGGTCTGGCTATTCACTAAATAGAAACCATCACGTCACCAACGTATTTTGGCAGCAAGACGTGTCGGGGGTGATCAATTAGAAAAATTGAAAAAATAGGTGATCAAAGAATAAGTTATTTCTCTTTTGTTGAATCACTAAAAAAGTCAAAAGCAAGCGTGAACGCTGCCGGGCACAAACTAGGGGACCAATTTAGAATAAAATTACATTGTAAATTGAACCCGCTCACTAAAAGATTGTTTAGGAGGGGATTTAAATTTTTTAGACATAATAAGGAGTAATGTTTAAATTTGGGGCAGCTTGTACGCGTGACTGGCCACTCCATTCAAGCGAAAAATCGGATCTGAAGTGGACCTGCCAGAGAGTAAACGTGGCCGCGTCAGCGTTTCAAAGTAGGAAGATGAAGGAAAGTGAAAAATTTCAAAAATACCAGGACCCCACCTGGGAATCGGGAAGACTGTGGAGCATGAATGTTAGGGTCACTAAAACTGAGATTGGTGAGTTAGAAATTCAACGAATAATTGAGACTGTCCAGACCACGGCGTTGCTAGGGTCTGCGGGGATAATGAGAAAAATGCTGGAAATGTGAGGAGACTTGAGACTTGCTGTCACTCAATCTCCAGCGATAACCACCAGACACTTTATGTGAACATTCAAATGCATGATATTATAAATTATTAGCTTTTAGCAACAACAACAATAATAACAATAAGTACAAAGGGCTTATGTGCCTTGAAATCAACTTTCGAAATCCTAGATTTTACCAGGGTGCGAACACCGACCACTGGCTCCGGTGGGAAATACGCAACTATCTAACTCACCCTTCAGTAACCCTTAGTCTGAATTCCAAACAACTATCTAGTGTAGATGATTAGCTTAGTGACCTTACGCTGACTACGGCACCAGTCGTCCCAGCCTGGGCTTCCCATATCAGAAGTGTCTCTTGTCTCGGCTCAGTGATATGTGAAATAGAAGCAATAAGTACCCGGAGTGGCGTCACTCACTTCACTATTTTCGCTTACGGCACTTGGTGTTCTCAAGCGGCCACCCATCTAGATACTGACCCGGCTCGAGGTTGCTTAACTTCGGTGATCGTACGAGAACCAGTGTAATCCAACGTGATTTGACCGTGAGTGTAGATGATTATATTACCAACTTTTAAGATCTTAGTAAATGATTTGAAAGAAAATAGTGACACTTATTCTCCGGGATGAGATTTCTAATTTACTTCATAACATAGAATGGCTCGCTTCCTGTATGTTGACACTCAAGTGTCACAAAATGATAGATTGGAACACAAGATAAGAGCCATGCTGTAAGAAATAATTTTCTCTAGATCTAAAATAAAATATTCCATAAAGATCTACATCCGTTAACCAAGTAAAAGAGAAATAGAAACAATATTTCCCTCCAGTATTTGTTTGTGCTTTTAATCCCTTAGACCCTAACAATCTCCCTAGAAGTTGTTAGAAAGAAATCGACATTAAAATATTAAAGAAACCTAGTTAACCTTCCAGGGAAATAACAACATGCTTCGAAGTCTCACTTCCATACAATTGACTGTAAGTAACGGTCCAGTTTACCTTAAACAGTTTTTTCTAAAAGTTAACAACTTCTAGGAAGATTGTTAGTGTCTAACGGATTAAAAGCACAACATATTACTGGCGAAAAGAAATTGTTTCTATTGGTTTTCGACTTGGTTAACGGATGTAGATCTTTACCAAATATTCAAGATTATGTGCAGAATAATGATATGATGTTGTTCATGGCCGGATAAGGAGAATCGCATTCATTGACCAGATTTTGGGGAGAGTCGAAAGTGGAAAATGTGAAGAAGGACGAACTGGGAGATCTATTTCTATTCCGACTGAAGATGATTACTGAAAATGGTGTATTGTATAATAAATAACACATAAATACGTACGACTTGGCAGTTGTTCAAATCACGAAAAGGAAATGTTACTTTTATTTGTCGTGATGGGACAGACAGTGAAGAAGGTATTCTCGTAAATTAGGTAAGGATTGTTCTTGTCTTGTTACGGCGGGAAACCAAAGTCAACTCCAGCCTCCGACTTGAACTGGAGTATGATAATAAAATTACGGCCAGGCCTCGAGGAGGAGTTGAGATGGAATTGGTCCGACTAAGGTTACAAAAGCGAGTTGGTTCTTCTCTGTAGTTTCCGACTCTAAGTGAATTATAAATGTGTTGACATCGAAACACCTGTGCTGAGAATGAGGAAGGGGGAGAGAAACTAACTCACCTGCCCTCCCTCTCTCTATATTTCTCTCTGTCTGTCTGTTTCTCCCTGTCTCTCGCGGACATTGTTTCGTTCGCAAGTTCCGAAGCCGATAGCCGTATGTCTATTGTGTCGCCTAATTGCAATCTCCCCAGGACGTCCTGGCTGTCATCCAAAATATCCGCTTTGTCAGATCAATGCAGCTGGATAGGGTCGGAATGTCCCGTTGGCTAAGGTAAAGTATTTCCCACTTTTCCATTCGGTACTTATAAAAGTCTGATATATGTTCCTGTTAACCATTACCATTCTATAGAATTTACCATTTTCAACTTTGGTTGAACTAGGCTCCAGCTAGTACGTTGGTAGGTGACCAGGCGTTAGGTTAAACTCTTCTGATAAACTCTTTGTTGCATGGTTTTCTACATTTCAATTCTAAAGAAGCCATTGAGGGATAGTCTTAGAAGGATCTATAACCAATGTCCCCTCTTTATTGTCACCTATGGAGCTGAAACGTGGAACCTAACCAGAAGATTGGCTCTCAAACTAAGAACCATGCAACGTGCACAAGGGAGGATCATGCTTGGTGCCACATGGAGTGATCGGAAGACTGCACAGTATATTAGAGGAACACTGGAGTCAAAGATATCATAGAATCTATTAGAAAACTCAAATGGAAATCGGCAGGCCATATTGCAAGAATGTCAGACAATAGCTGGATATCACTACTCACAACATGGATCCCCAGAGATCATATGCGAAACTGTGGCCGGCAGAAAATAAGACGGCGAGGCGATTTAGACAGGTTCAGGAGATATTGGCACCATGACGCCATCGTTAGAGAGATCTGGCGAAACTCGGGGAAGATCTATGTTCAACGAAGGACGTTAAAACGCCGATGAGGATAATGATGAAATGAAAATGGATTTCGAAGAAGTCAGTTATTTATTAATAGTATAATAGCCCCATTCCGTCGGTCAGTGACGCTTGCCTTATTTCCTGACCATTGACAATCCCCTTTTCCTTGGTTTTCGTTACATCATTGTTTCATTCCTTTTCTACAGCAAGTATTTGCTGCTTCACTATATATAAGGTCCGTCTGGAAAGCAATTTTAAATATCTCGAGAAAAAGTGATGTAATACTAATTGATAAATATTTTGCGTGAGAGTCTTGGTGCCCCGGACTCACGAAACATCAATTTATAGAACATAGCGAGATTTTAATTGAGAACTTATATTTCATATGTCTTAAGACATGCCGCTTTGTTAGCTCGTGTGTTGTTCTATTACTCCGATCATACAAAATAAAAACAAAACAAAAAACCCAGATAAATCAGGAGTCGACTTACGGTATGTTTTTTCAATTACTCGGCGAACAGTAGAGCAATGGCACTGCCTTATCATTTAGTTCCAACAATTGATTAAAATTATATTCATGACGCAAGAATCTTGTAACACAATCCAGACATTCTGTTTCAGGAAGGAAGCCTTTGACAAGTGATAGGATTCAATTCCCCAAGCATGAAATGAGTTTTCAAATTCATTTCATTAATGAAGAAATTTGAGAAACGAACAAAGATTCCTAACTTCAATCTCCGTGCCATGTCATCTCATCGTCGTTATCATAGTGACTAAGATTAGTGATGTACCGGGATATCAACCGGGTCGTATATCCGGCGCCGGATTCACATGGTAACAGTGATAATCTTTTGTGAATCCGGCCGGATTAATATTCTGGTACATCATTAACTAAGACTCACCTTTGCATAAGACGCAGATTTATTCCCAGGGAAATAAACGAAGATAGTATTATACATTGATTCGGACAATTTTCTTCATCTTTGCTGTTTTAATCACAACGTGTCGGTTGCTGTATTCTTGGGGCTTCTTCGGGAATTAGTCGCTATCATTCCCGTACCTTTCATGTACAGTATCCAACCTTTAGAATTTCAGAACTAGTGACCGTCAATTCTTCCTTACAATACCGCCGTCACACTCAACTGAGCAGGTGTCTATATTTTTGCAGTGTCCAACCCAGGGATTGAACTCACAGTTTCCATATATGCCTCGCCAGCAGTTTTACCGTAGGATACTCAGATACTGGTTTTAAAGTGCATATATTAATGTTTCTTTTAGAGCCTTAAATGTAATGTCTATCCTTTCTTATTTAGTAACACACATATATCATGATGATTTGAACATAGTATGTGTGCTGTTACTTTAAATAGATAACAACACTGGAGAATAAGGCTGTCTATTATTTTGACTTTGTTCCATGAGGGTCAGTGTGCTCCCTATTCTCCTCATACACGATCAGCTATACCTAATTTCAAAGTATCTCAACGGATTTCTGAACAACATACTACTAACATCATCTTATCTCAAAAATTCATCATAGTAGTCCAATAAAAACAAAACCAATAAGTTATTAAGCCTATTAAAAAACGAATGATTCAATTATTATAATTCAATAAGGACCTAAAATTAAACAACTTGGTAGTAACAAAACAGACGCTATTTCTTTCGAAAACGTTCGCGACTCGACATTTCTCTAAGGGCTGTAATATCGTCTCGGGGCAAAGGGACTGACATACGAAGACGTCACCTGAAGACGGACGGGAAAATACACCGTGCAATGTTGTGTTATACTAGAAAACAGGCAAAGATTGGAATTATAATCCAAGGAAAATGTAACTAAGTTACTATTACACGCCATTAAAACGTTTGATAATGCAAAACAAAATATCTCAGTAGAAACCCTTTGTTGCATCGGATTTCATAACACTGTGTCAAAGTTTCTTTGGTAACTTCCCAAGCCCTAAATTGTACAGATACTAGTCTTAGTACATCATAAAGGATTGAAAATATTCACGCATGCAGGAATTATATACGAGGGGGTGCTGCTGAGTTCTCGGCTTGAGAAACGATGTCAGTTCTCAGTCCGACCCACTTCCCACAATCTGAGCGTTATTTTGTCACTGTATCTAGAAATAGTGTTCACTTATATTGTAACGTGCCAATTTGCCGGATCTTTGCGCTTATTTTGAAATTTGTTTCTAGGCCAATACCTTCTTGGTCGGGCCGAGAACCTTTTAGTACCCTTCGTATAATGTAGCTTTTTCAGAAAATAATGGCCAATTTAGAATAATTGTTTTACTTATGTGAAACCTATTTATGGAGCTCCTCCTCCCCCACCCTTTCCAGTTTACGTAATACCGCTCTGCTCACTTGGAGTACTGGAATTATTTCTTGAAAAGACCACGCCCTTTTTGGCTCTAATAACACCGTGCTACGCGATTTTGTCCAAGTTATTCTTAAAATTATGCATACCTGTACTGTTTATTATATAAGTTGGTAAATTATTTCAGTATTTCAAAATGCTCTGGGAGAAAAAAAAATCAATTTGATTTTGCGGTTTGTTTTAGCAATGGACGCAGCCAGTCAATTACCTGATCGAATTATCGATTTTGATGAGATTCTTTCTACCGTTTTTCCATAATTTGACACATCTCGCCCACTTGTCCAGGGGAAAAGATAGCAAAAAAGAAAAGAAATCCCTACGTAATTACCTTCCGTTGAAATCTACCTAAATTGAGAGGAAAGAGAGGTAGAGGAGAGAGAGAGAGTGTAGAGAGGAGAGAGGTAGAGGAGGAGGAGAGAGGTAGAGGAGAGA
>VCCN01001378.1:1519178-1538089 GCA_006491835.1 Architeuthis dux | reverse complement strand
AGAATAAAAGGGAAAAGAATAACTTAAACCAAAATGGAAAAAGGGAAGAAGACCTGTCAGGAATTGAAATGGAAAGCGACTTTGTCATTCCCCACTCCGAGCGGAAAGGGAAGTCCGAAGAATCGCGCAGTTGGTGCCAAGTCTTTGCAAATTGCCATAAATTGCCATGATGTTATTAGGTATGAACATAGGACATTTTCGAAAATCATAGCAAAACAGTTGGTGCCGACTTGTGCTGGCCTGTGCGTACAAAATCCAATATGGCCACCACCGAAAAGCGCCAATATCATGTCTCCACTGCTGGTAGCCCCGGATTACTGTGTAACACTACACATTATATGTATTTTATTATGAGAAATTATTTTTTATTTTCATAAATCACTCTTTAAGGTCTGTTTATTAAAATTACTATAGCTATGGATTTGAAATGCATTTAATCCATGTACAACCACATATACTAGATAAACAGAACGATAAGTTGGAAAGCATTTGATATGAATAGAGACATTCTGAAGAGCACCTTGCATATGTGACTAAAGCATACAGTATACAACGGCTGCATAATGCCAGCCATGGCTTATGGATGCGAAACATGGAAACGAGCTGAAAACCAACTCAGAATAACGCAGAGAGCCATGGAAAGGGCAATGCTAAGAGATAGAAAAAGATCAACATGGATCAGAGAAAGGACTATCAGTGAAGGATATTATACAACTAAGCAGCAACAATGGAGATGCGCTGGCCACCTATCAAGAATAGATGACAATAGATGGGGGAAGGACTAACCGATTGGTGCCAGGAAGTAGGAAAAGGCCAGACACAAAATGGAGGGACGAGATAAAAAGGTTTGCCGGTAAGACTTGGCAGAGGTAAGCACAAGGTAGGTCTTCATGGAAGGAGTTGGGAAAGGCCTTTGTCCAGCAGTGGACTTACTGATGATGATCATCATCATGAACATGAAATACTTTAGGCTCGACAATTGTCGCTAAATATGATATATTCCCACTCAGCTATCCCCCTCCTCCTTCCATTTGTTTTATTTCTCTCTATATCAACGTATCCTACTCCCTTTCTATCATTCAAAATAATTAAAGGTACAGAGGATATTCAAGCTGATAGCTTCTTTACAATGAACAGAAGAAAGAACAACAAAGTATATAAAGGACACTGCAAAAAAACAAAAAACAACAAACACAAGAAAGAATTTCTCACAAAGAACTATGAACAACTGGAAGACACTAGTAAATTACGACCCAAATATACTGAAAACAAAAACATTAGATAACTACAAGAACAAATAAGTCCAGCTGCTCCTACCTCCTTGCGTAATCCTACTAAAAATCACCTGATCACGAGTTCAAATATCGGCAGTGAAATGCTGATTTTATATGTCCTTTTATTCCTCTATTTTTGGTGAATAATGTTCTTGTTACATATGAAAGTAAAGTCAACTGACTTTGTCCTGGAGTTTGACAACAGTTACATGACACATAACAAATCTGAAAACCTTTGAAGACAATAACTCTAGATATAAATGAAGAGCCGAGATACAAGTACGAAATATGTGCACACTTTTTACTCGCTAAACTTTCATGTGGTTCCATGTATATCTGTTGCATAGTTGGGTGAATGTCCTGGACTTGGATAGAAAAGAAGAACTCGAAGACTGGTTGTACAAATATGAGACATTTTTATTTCATAGCATACAGTTTTGTCGACCGGAGAATAAAGAGTGGGAGAGAGATGGTGGGTGCCGAGAGACCGTTCCCAACAGGGGAACCTGGCCTTGTGCCTTTCCAGCCCTAGGCGGTCTGCCTGGGTCTGTCCTGTTCTTCGGGTCTCCTCTCTGAGCTTTATACGGTTCGAACGCCACGCAGGTGTCACTTCCGGTTTCCACCTCCTGTTTTGGGATACCTGCATATGCTAAGGTGACCAGGTCACCTCCATTTCTGCACAGGCGTTTGACCCCGGAATAACCTTTTCGTGGCAGTATATCATAACATATCCACTTTACTTCTGCCCACTGAACTGAAGAGGTTGCTATTATATCCAAAACTTGAAATGGTAGAAACAAACCAAAGACTCCTTAAAACCAACCCAGAAAATTCTCTAATCTTTTAAATTCTGAGATTATAAAATGTTAACATTATGAATATTTTATTAGGTTTTCTTTCATCTTTGCTGGTTTTTAATCACAATGTCCCTTAGCCGGTCCATTTTGGTTTAAATTGCAAGAATTCGAAATAAAGAAGAGCTTCAGGTAAAACTAGCATCCCACACATCACGAGGCTGTCTTTCATGGATTATCCAATATCATTATATCTTAGCCCCCTCTCTTTCCTCTTTCATCCAGTTCGTCGCCGCTTTCAGCGTTGAGTGTTGCGTCGTCACGTGTTGAGAACGTTCGGCTAACGAGACGCCGCCTTGAAGATTTCCTTACAGCCAATAACTAAGACTGCAATTATTGCTAGCTGTATCGTGGAAATTACACTGCTGTTGACAACTAAGATATCACCAATACTCTCGCATATCTATATATATATATCGAAATTAAAGTATATGGTTTTGTTAAAGTAAGTAATTTATTACCTACGAAATGTATTTATATTAACTATAATAACAGGCAAATCCAAATTAAAGCAATATATATGTTGTTATTATGAATTATATGTTTGTTATCCGTCTATACCTTTATGGTCTACTATAATAACTATTCTAGGTTTTAGACCTGTGAGGAAGTAGTAATGAATGACAGTTGTAGTGAAGGTTGTGTCTCTTATGCACCCATTGAAGCATAAGCAGCCTCTCCCATTCTTACCCTTGTTCGTTACATTGGAATCTTAGTTTCAACCTATTTGTAAGTTTCTTCGGGACTGTTCCAAGTGCTCCAATAATAATGGGTACAGCTGTCATCTTAATGTTCTAAAGTCTTTTCAGTCGTCTGGCAAGATCCAGATATTTTTCCAGCTTTTTATCAGGCGATACGAGCAACTGGGCGTTTACCACGCTTACCTAGGTAAAAGGGACGTGAGTTAGAATCTCACAGGGAGCTTATTCTTGATCTCCGATCCGTGCTGTTTGCACACTGCTGTAGGTCGAAGGCCTGGGTCAAGTTGTAATAAAAATCAACTAAAAATATTATGATTAAGGAAAATAGTACCGTATCTTTCGGCGTATAACACGCGCTTTTTGTCTCAGGAAGCGAACGCAGTACTGCGCTATGCAAATAATGTACACAGCCAGCCACCGTGAGGGGGTTAATATAGAATTGAATAGATAAGAACATTAGAATAGCCCAATAGTCTGGAGGGCTATGACGATCAGGGAAAAAGGTGTTTTTTCTTTCTTTCGAGAATATGCCTTCAAAGATTGAGGTGCGTGTTATATATGCCAGCAAATACGGTAGTCCAAATTTAATAGTAATATATGTTATTGGTAGTTTTAAATTAATGACCATTCCACGAAGTTGACATTCGCCAGATATATTAGTCAGCACACAAGGCAGTGCAGTGTCGAGTTTGAAGTTGTTTGGATCAGTGTTTCTCGAGAAATAATAACAAATCAATAAAACATTACAGATTCATAGTTTCTATAAATTATCTCCCTTGACGTCCGCTCTTTAGAATTATCTAAATCTAGATATAAATTACGGGTGAGTTTATCTTTCACTGAGAGTATCCATAAAAGATACTTCAGGTTCAAAGTTGGCTACATCCTATCCAACATATTAGCCAACATTTTCGACAAATTGTACCCCTTTTTTCGTCTTGCAGCTTCCCTAATAACTAAGCAGTAGCAGCACCAACATGCTTTTGAGAAAATGGACATTTTGTTTCCCGGCAAAAAGAAGACCAAGAATGAAAACCTTAATAGAGCCACTTGAAGAGTCAATCAAATCACAGATTGACTTTAAAAGCCGGATAGTTGTCAGCCCATCGGGAGAGGCTACTTCTCTAGCCTTCAATGCAACATGTCATTGTGTTTATTCTGATTTACAAATAATAAACTGTCTTCTCTGCAACGAGTGTGTTGCATGAAACATTTATAGGTTCATAAAATTGTTGCAGAGTTTAGGGTCAGAATAAAACAAATAAAACCTTTTGTAATAATGTTAACAGAAAAGCTGACGCCATTACGCGGAATGCCACACGGAGCTCTAACTATTAATTCGTCGGCTTCTCTTTGCTACCGAATGTCACGAAGGGCACAGGCGTGCTGACGGCAGTGGGTAATTTTCCCTATGCATTTTCCCCTTGGACCGGAATGTTTCAGCGCAAAATAACATGGCCGACAGCTGCCAACGTTCGCTTGGAGCTGCTTGTCTCCTTCTACAAATTATTCACTGATATCTTGGCATCGAACTTGGGCGATGCTTTTACCTTTGACTCACGATTATGAGGACAATGTCACCGCCAGCCTTTAATCTGCTTTAGATTTCCTCGACCAATTTAGTAGAAAGAAACGGCCATCAGATATTAACCATTACTTTCATTGAATAACACTCGATTCACATGACACAACGCATACTTAACCGAATTAAAGGGTTGTCAATAAGAATTACCAGGGCCTCCAACAGGAATTGTATAAGGCGGTACATAGCTGTTCTCGGACCCTTCTACACACACACACACACACACACACACACAGCACTAACACCTTCGTCTTTTAGCCATCCTGTTTTCATCTGCTAAAACCTTTTAGCACGACATACTATAACCGTTCACCGGTAGAGTAAACCTATTTTATTAATGGACATATCGCATTGGCTTAGACGTTTGACTCTCGGGTCATCTTTAACAATCAAGTGTCTTCTTTAGCACCAGCTGCACCCACATCTCAGAGGCCCTGTGAACTACTACCCTACATGTTATAAGTCACAGCGCCCTTTATTCAGGTTTTATTCCACAACATCCTTAGTTTCCATTCACTGAACAGTAATAGTATATACTAGCTGGGTTAAAAGGTGGGTGGCTGATTTCAGTAAAGACGGACATATAAAAACAATCATCCTTTTACATAAGATGTAGCGTTGGAGCATTTGCAGATTGATGGTTGCTGTTGCAGGTAGAAAGTAAGGCCCAGTATCTTCAACAATGCTTAAATAAAATGGCCACAAAAATAGCTCCCTGAAAGATGACAGAGAATGGAAGGGAGATAACTCTTAAGTCGTTGATAATGAGTTACGTCCCTTGAAAAAACAACAGAATGTAAACAGGGGAAGATACGGTGAAGTCTCTTTATGTCCGAGAGTTGAAGGTTTTGGCGCGCGAAGGAAAAAGAAAGGTTCTGGGAAGATCCCGTTTCCCCGGGATTTTGAATTCGGCGCGAAGACAGAGAGAGGACAGCAGGAGTAGGACCGGGAGGCGGTGAAGGAGACGGAGGCACGAAAGTTTTGCTGCTGCTCCCAGCCTAGCCGACTGAGGCGGGTTGTTTAAATCCGACTAAGGGAGACACGATCTTCGAGGATGTAGCTTCTTTAAAAGGCTGTGGACCAAAATCAACATTTTGAAACCCCAATATTTGATTTTCCTCAAATAAGGACTATTTTTCTCTCCCCGGAATTTACCTCAACGATCAAGGGACTATTGTTCTATCCCTGGAGTATTTCCTGTGTTATAGTTGATAAAACTACATATTGCCCACCAAAAATCCCTGAGTTTGTCTTTTTTGTTACCTAGTGTTTATTCTGTACGAAACATTTTGATATCGTTTTTTAATCAGTTTTTCGTGTCTCGGTGCATGATTTGCTGTTTGACCTTAACCCCTCGATATTCCACGACAGGCGCATACGCTTGAAAGTATAGCGCGCCGTGACAATGACCTTCAATCCTTTGCATCCATATCTATCTGATGTGCTACACAAAGGTTCGCGAACCGAGTGCAGTACGGACTTTTGCCATTACTCTTTGTGAGTAGAAACTTTTGAGAGATTGCTATATACATACCTAACGGGATTACTTCGAAAGAGACGGATCTCTATACTCACCCCCTATCGAGAACGGATGGAAAATACCTCAGCCGTGGAGCAGGCCTCTTATTAAGATTCGTTTAATCTGGCACAAGTCCGGAGCACCCAGTTAGGATCGAAACCAGCTTGCTAGCCACAGAGTTAGAATAGATGCCCAACAAAAACTGATTTATTGCCAAAATCCTGTCCAAGTCGGCGGCTGGAGTTGATTTTGGATTTTCTACCAGAACAACAACAACAACAACAATCTTCACCTAATTCAAGGGAGTAAATCACTTCCCCATCACGTTTAACCAATCCGATACATAGAAATAACATTTCCCTACCGTGATTTGAAATCTCGAGTAGATAAGTAGGCGGCTTTCTTACCGACGGAACCAAACGGACAAGCGTTACATATCTACGAAAATGTATTTTAGAAATAGGCAAGAGATTATTTCATTATAATGAATAAATACATTTATAGAATTAAAATGTACCTACTGTGATTTGAAATCACGACCAAGTGATCGTTAGGCGCCTCTCTTGCCGACTCAGCCAAAATGACAAGTCTTACATATCTACAAATATTTATGTTAGAAATACGCAATGACTTATTTCATTCAAATAAATACATTTATACTAACAATATATATTTGTATAATTGTTTAATTTATTATATATACACTACAAAAGTTGCATTGATCATCTTCAGTCGGAATAGAAGTAGGAGTTAAGTTTGGCCGCTAATGGGTCTATAGAAAATATTTACGTGTGAAATTTCCCAAATGCCATTCACTTTAAAAGAGTTAAATCTCACAAACGACCATTAACCCCGAAACACTGAACTCACAATCAATGCTTTTGCGAACAGAACGTTTTCTATTGCACTTTGATGGGCAATTAAATCTTTTATTCTGGTCGTTTTGGCCTTTTGTTTTCGGGAGCCAAAACATCTTTTTCTCGCCATGAAAGCATTGACGCCAATTCCGAGGACAAGTCATAAATAATGTGTCTAGCAAAAGAATCGCACGAAAACGAATAATACAATTAGTTTCAGGGTTGTAGCTCCTTTGTTTTGGTCAATCGTCAGGGATATTGTTAACATGATGATAACAGCGAAATGACAAATGTCTGTCTTTTCTGTTTGATTCTATGTTGGACTTTCAATAATCAATGTTAATGCCACAACACTTTTCGTAATTACATGGGTTTAACGAAGATAAATAGCGATATCGAATGGATTGTGAAGGATGCCGGGACATTCAAGAGACTTTGGGTCGCTTAGAATCCCACAGAAAATGATGATGATGATGCTGCTGCTGTTAGGACTACTACTACTACTACTTGCAATGGATAATTATTGTATTTTCCACCTCACGCCGCTAATGGGTTAATCTCTTATTGTGCCTAATTTATAAATTACCGTATTTCCCGGCATATAAGACGCGCTTTTTTTCTCGGGGAAGCGAACGCGTTATCAGTTGTTTACTAACGTTACTGCGCTATGCAAATAATATAAACAGCCAGCCACTGTGGAGGGGGTTAATATAGATCTGAATAGATAAGAACATTAGAATAACCCGATAGTGGGGAGGGCTATGACGATCAGGGGAAAGGAGGGGGTTTATTTTATTTTTTCGAGAATATACCTGCAAAAATTGAGGTGCGTCTTATATAACGGTGCGTCTTATATGCCGGGAAATACGGTCAACTTTATCATAGATATGGATGAGAAAAACATGGTATAAACGAGCTGAAAACCAGCTAAGAATAGCACAGAGCCATGGAAAGAGAATTGCTAGGAATAACTCTAAGAAATAGAAATAGATTAACATAGATCAGAGAAAGGACCAGAGTGAAGGATATTATACTAATTAAGCAGCAAAAGTGGAGATGGACTGGCCACCTAGCAAGAAGAGATGACAATGGATGGGGGAAAAGACTAACCGATTGGTGCCCATGGGACAGTAAACGAAGTAGAAAAATACCAAATACAAGATGGAGGGACGAGATAGACAAGTTTGCCGGTAAGACTTGGCAGAGGTTAGCACAAAATAGGTTGTCATGGAAGGAGATGGGAATGGCCTTTGTCCAGCAGTGGACTTATATCCCCATCATCATCAGCCGTTATAAGATTCAGTACTATCCCCGGTTTCAAGCATCCACTGGAGGTCTTAGAACATACCCCGCGGATAATTAGGAAATACTGTATAATGACTGACAAGAAGCTACTGTAAAATACTTTCGTATGACCTGAAAGGTTCCTGCTTTAGAGAGGTTTTGCAAACTAGTATGACATACTATTTGGGTAGTGAATACGATCTTCACTGATGCTCCACTAGTCTGGCTTCATTGGGTCTCTACTATTTTGGTATTTATCGAACTTAGCATCCGTACTAAGCCGAATTCAATAAATAACCAATGGGTGCCATTGATTAATGGTTAACTAGATAGTCTAGCGGACTATTACTACTGGCTAGTGAGATCGATCAATACTGGGTGTCTGAAACTTGTAACCTTGACTAAACTTAGTACGTGGATGCCTAGCATGGAGCGATGGTGAGCAAGCTTGTCTCGTGGGCCAAATTTCCAGTGTTGTGAGTTCGATCCTCACTGGGTGCCATTATGAACTTGTGTCGTACTAAGCTAAGCTTAGTAAACCTGTGGAGTATTAGTGAGCTACTCCAACAGACTATTCCTAATATGTAGTAAATTCGATTCTCACTGGGTGCTTTGTGCCTTGGATTAACTGGTTGTCTCACCCCGGTGTAATGACTAACGAGCTAGTCTAGCAAACCATTACTACCATGTAGTGAGTTCGATCCTCACTAGATGCCCCACGTTTGTAGCTTTGTTCCAGATTAACCTTAGTTAATACAAGGGCGCCTGCTGGTTACCAAGCTACCAATGGGCAAGCGTTGTGAGTTCGATCCTCATGCGTGCTACACTATGGTGGCCTTGTGCCAGACTGAGCCACGTTTATTAAATAACCATTCTTATGACCTGACAGGAAAAACAAAACTTTTCTCCATTTTGTTTTGAAAAGCTTTCCTGGTAACATGAAAATAATACCGACGTGGTTATTACTAACGTTTCTCTATTTCAAGGAACATCCTTCCTTTTAATTTACGACAATGATCACGTTGTGATTCTTTTCTGCAGTCAATCACCGTGTCCAGCTTATTTGCCTCAAGATTACGTTTCAATAATTTCGCGCATGCGCATTAAAAACCTTGGAGAAACAATTACCTTGGACACAGTCTAAATCGAAAGCACAAAATGCTTCTTCTGAGTACATTACAAAAGAACCGCACGCGACACTCTGTTCAAGTCAATTATGGAAGATATAAAGATTTCCGGGAGCTTCTCATATTCTCCCTTGATGCAGAGTTGGTTTTGAGTCAGAATAAAAATTAATGTTAAGCTCTACTTTTACGATTTCTATCTTTCTGCACACGCTCCTCCACACGCGTCTACTCTAATAAGGAACAGTCTGATTTCCTTAAGGCATGAGACCAGAGAAATCGGGCTCCGCTAAAGGTAGTGGTTTTTACACATTTAAAATATATAAGCGTATGTTCACATTTTCACGATGTAACTATAGGCGTATGTCTGTGTGTGTTTGTTCCTCTTTCCCAAAGTTTAGAAGAGAACAGATCAAGATCATTGACCTTTATTAAGATATCAACGGCTCTTTCTAGTCTGGGTGTCTACATTGCTACCATTTGAAGGACCGCCTGCTGAGATTTAGAAATCTCTGAATAAGATATGTTAACCACTAGGGATATTTGAGTTAGTATATATAAAGCGTGTGTGTGTGTGCGTCTCTGATGCACACTGTACTGTATGTTTTTTCTGTTCTCATGTGTGAACGGCAAAAGTGTAAGCTAATAAGTGTGTGTGTGTGTGTGTGTGTTTTTGGATTGTGCCCGGATATGAAAAGTTATGACCTTTAGGGGTAATAGTAAGCAGTCCGTTTCTGCCTGAAACAGCAGACGAACTCTCGTATAGTAAAAGGTGACTAATATTAGAATTTCGGGATCGTTTCTTTTATTACGAAAAAACTAAATTGCATTTCTACACTGCAAACCGAAACGCATTGTCCTCTCTCTGGATATGTTGGGAAAGCCAATGCATGCATATTACGAAGAAGAAAATAAATATGCATTTATTTCATCAGCAGGCTTTTTTGTTATTTCCTATCAAGAATGGATCTCTTCACTGTTCTACGATCCCTTCGGAATCTCGTTCCCAACTTTCATTTTGTTCTCATCGACCCGTTTGAAAACACAACGAACTTTTCACCAAGGATGTATATGCGCACACGTGCATATTATGAAAGCGGTAACCCACCCGCTTCGTAACAAGTCCGGAACTGAGGCCACGATTTGTGGATGCAACAAATACACCAACAAATGCATCGACCAAATCCCCTGTAACACTTCCCATTAAGCTACATTGGTTCGCTGTCCGTAAAACGTCCATTCAGGCGTACAAATGTTGCTGATAAAAATACCAACATTTCAAATTATTAGTTCATTTCTTTTTTTTTTAGAAAAATAACAAAGAAAAAAACCCATTTCAAACGAAGTATATCCGTGATTTGTTTCACTGAGATTAACGATCAGATCATATGAAAAGTAAAAATAAATCAGGACGTATGTCGTATAGCAATGGCCAGCAAACTATTCTTGCTGGCCGATGTTACTAGATTCAATCCTCATTATTGATGGTCCGATAAAAACTATAGTAGGTTAACAAATCATATGAAAGACAAACAAACATGCAAACAGATAAGGACGCACGTCGTATAACAATGATCAGCAAGCGAAACCTTCAAGCCTTTGTTAATGGATTCGATCCTCATTGGATTTACCACTATTGGTGGTTTAATACAAAACTATTACGTTAATAAATAATATGAAAAAAGTAGATCGTGATCTACGTCGTATAGCAATGATCAGAAGTTATTCTTACTGGCCGTTGTTAGTGGGTTTGATCCTCATCCGATCCCTAGTATTGATGGTCTGATACCAACTCGAGCTAAGTTAATATACTTATATAATGAACAGTGTTACGTTTTTGTTTTTCTGTCCGTAACACTGGACTCTTCCACACAGGAGTAACATTTTGTTGATAAAAATCTCTGTTCTGGAGGATGGCATTATGAAGTATGGCGGAAGATGGGACAAAACCGTAAATATTTTAATAAATTGTCCTTTATTTTGAATTAATAAAGTGAACACACCCTTTGGCCAACCCACACGTACATAACAGGATCGATGGTTGGAAAGCTAGTGTCGTAGGTCATTCACTGTTGTAGACTTTGTGCTAAATCAGGGCTTCTCAACCTTTTCACCCTCTATCGCCCCATTTTGATTATTGTTTAAATCAACCTCCCTCAGACCAACTTTCTCGCCCCATCTTGGGGGAGATTGACTCCTCTACGTTATCTAATGCATTTAGCCAAATAAATACTCACATCAAGTAGCTTGACTGTACATCTTTCAAAAGGAATATTGTTTTCCATTATGTAATGCCCTTGACCAAATAAATACTCACATCAAGTAGCTTGACTGTACATCTTCCAAAAGGAATATTGCTTTCCATTACGTAATGCCTTTAACCAAATAAATACTCACATCAAGGAGCTTGACAGTACATCTTCCAAAGGGAATATTGTTTCCATTATGCAATACCTTATCTTGGAGAAGCTAAGTAAATTTCAGTATAACTTGTTTTCAGCAGATATTTAGAGCTTCTGGACGACCTACGCGTGCTTGCATAATGAGATATGACGATAACGGAAACATGAATTAATAATTAAAACAACCTTTTTCAAAATACATATTTTGTAATTCACCTTATTTCCTGACTTTACTGACATAAAATGAAAGATCGCCTATTTTTTTTTAAATAAAAATATATTTGTATGTGACAATTTATCGCCCCCCGCCCTCATCAGTTCAACTATCACCACCTTTGGGACGATATTGTCCCCATTGAGAATGACTTTGCTAGACTGAGCTAAGCTTAAATATAACCAGAATAAATAAGTGACACAGGCAAGAAAGCAGAACAACATTATACACCAACGTTTATCTATGTGAGAATATAGGATGTTATAACCGGGACCTAAACAAATGGATCTATGTAGACATGGAATTTTATCACCGTGCACCTATCACTAGGTCGGCATGGTGGTCTTATACAGTTGTCCTTCTCCATTGTATGTTAACAGTAATTTACGTACACGTCAATATTGATCTTCATGTAATGATGTGTGTATGAGACGAAGATCTTGTGCATGGCAATATTGATCTAGATGTAAACCACATTGACACTTCAGGACCGTAATTCTTGCAGTATATACTTCTAAAGAACGTTGTTTGAATATGTCCTCATTGATCCACATATTTGAACTAGGAACGACCTAAAAGCACACGTCTACCGATAGATAGAATTGACCGTTGAACTTTAGGAGTCCATTTATGTCTTGTATTTATTAGCAATAAACTCCGATTTGGCAATATAGAAGATAACTAGTTAGATCAATGTATGAGACGAAAGCTTCATAGATAATAAAAGTATTATCACTGCGAGTATGTGCGTATTTGTGATAGGGAAGGCTGTTTGGAGAAGGCTACTGAATAAATATTCGAAAATAGAGTCTGAAAGTTATATAATAATGAGTCTTGTATCAGGAGTTACAGATGTGCATGCTCCAGGCGTTTATCGGTATTCAGTAAGCTTATCTTAGTGGGACACAAGGCCAGTATTGTGAAGCATCCAGTGAGGACCGAACAGTATTAACGTTCTCCAAATCTAGCCTGCAAATCACAACTTGACAGTGAGGCTCCCTTTTTTGCAGACATGTAATATGTGGTAAAGTAGTGCCCTTACGCTTGCTACGGCATCGGCCGTCCATGCCCGGGCTTCACATATCACCCGTTTCTCTGTCTCGGCTAGTTCATCTAGGTTTGCGAGATGTGAAATCGACTCATAGGCGACAAGCACCTGAAGTGGCGTCACTCACTTCACCATACGCTGTATTTATGTATATGGAGTTATTAAGCTTGGTGTTGTCTACTGCCGGTAGTATTTCTTCTCGACGATACGAGGGAGAGACGTCTCGTTCCGGTGCTGCACATTCACGGTAGGGAACATTCTGCGGAGGGAAATAAACTCTGAGAAAAGGGCTCTCCAACGAGAAAGACGACGCCAATTCAGTATTTTCAATTATTTTATTCCCATCGATAGCTTTGATTCTGGACCGGTTCGCGGGCCACCAGGGGTAGTGAATTATGATTTTCTGTTAATAATTCTAACGAGTTTCTGTACTGAAGGACTGACAGTGGTTCTAGCAGTTAAAAAATCATGTCGCCAGGTTTCCTCCTCCTACCCCCGCTTCCTTCACCTTAACGGGTGAATAGGGAAGCTTATACATTAGTTTAGTGTTAGCGCAAGGCAACAATTGAGGAGTACCCAGTGACGATCGGATTCGCTACATTCCTGTGAGACTAGCTTGCTTACCACTACCCCACTGTAAGATGGCCTGCTTCAGCGGTTTAGTTTTCAACAATGCTTGAACTTTGTTTAATATGTAGGGTCTAGAATAAGACAATGAAACAGCGACGCCAAAATATAAGGGTCAGAATTGACTTTACATTCCTATGTAACAAGAACAAGAATAATCCTCACCAAAAATAGGGGAGTTAACCGATATGTAAAATCCCCATTCCCCTGACGTGATTAGAACTCATAACCTAGTGATCGCTAGTCTGGTGTGTTACCACTTGCGCTATTACATATAATTACGCAATAGTAATAAAGACGTATATAAAATGCAATGTCTATCCATATATTCTCCAAGCTCACTGCAATGCAAATCTCTATTATCCAGGTATATATAATGCAATGTGTATCCATATATGCCCTCATTTTTGACGTAAACTAGTTATACATATAACAGCCCTCCTCTGTCAGTAATGGGGGTTGCATTAAATCCTGACCACTGGCAATCTCTTGTTCCGCATATTCAATTTATGTAATACAGATTGAGCGCTAAATCTTGCAAACATAAATCTTGGGTTAAAAGAAAACGCAAAACATTCGTGTGAATTTAACAGTGGAACCAACACCGTAATGAACCATTGCATCTTATATTGAGCTATTTACAATTTGGCAGGGGTAGTTGTATTTGCAATTTGGCAGGGGTAGTTGTATTTGCAATTTGGCAGGGGTAGTTGTATTTGGCAGGGGTAGTTATAATATTAATATGATATCGCTGAAGACATAAGACCCAGAGAGCGTATACATCTGCCAACGCCATTGTCAGTCAGAATTGAATGAAAATCAGTTCATATATAGCTACTATGCAGGGGCGGTCACTGTAAAAATACCCCCATCCGCCCCAAAATTAAATCAATTCTTATTTAGCCCATGGGCTACCCTTCCAGAAGATTTCATTGAAATTCATTGAAAACCTTTGGAGATCTTGTGTGGAAATATAGCTACGGTGCAGAGGAGGTAACTGTACATGGATCCACTCAAATATTTAATTAATTCTTCCTTAGCTCACGGTCTACATATTTCCATTGAATTCCATTAACATCGTGTGGATAGACAAACAGAGAGGACGGACAGATGGACACCGGTGAATACATATACCTCTCCCAACTTCGTTGGCAGTAGTAAACAATAACCCAGCATTTTGAAAATGCCACCATATGTGTTATTTTATTATATTTTGCCAGTCCTCAAAAACTGCGATAGACAGGGTAAAAAGCCCAACCATCTAAGCAACTGCCTAACCTAACTTTTTAAAGCTGAAATTGGATATTTGGGAGATGAGGATCAATTTAAGACCAGACAACCATTTAAAAAATTACCAGAAGTCACATGGTCTTAAATTGATCATCATGACTCAAAGTACCAATTGCAGCTTTAAAAAGTTAGATTAGGCAGTTGCTTAAGTAGTTGGGCCTTTACCCTGTCTACAAAGAGCGTTCGTCTATTTTGATGGCTCAAAGGAAAACACATGGGGCAGTACAAATATTTATCCTGCATTTGTGTGCGTTGGTATACAAGGGCTGTCCGGAAAGTATCCAGCCATTTTCAATATCTCAAGAACCGGTTGTGTGGTAACGAATTGAGCCCTTCGGATGAGGAAAATAAATAGTTAGAGGGATAACAGAGTAAAAAAGAAGAAAACTAATTTCTAATTGATTAATCTTAAAGACAGATAGATAGATGCGGAGATAAGATAGATGGATAGATAGATATTTAAATGCACTCTCCGTATGACACTAGTAGGTAAACTGGAATTTGGGAACAGGAGCTGTTCAGCTGATTAATGAATGCAGAAGCCGATAAGTATACACGAATGCAATTGTTTGGTTTCGTCGAGCCTAAGAAGGTATGCATCCTTCGAAATATCACGAGGATGGAAATAGGTTCTAATTATAAACAATATTGAGAAGGAATTTCAAAGTTGAAATATAATCGATCTTGCTCGAATAAAAAAAGTCGGATGATGTCATCACGTGACTGTGGGGGGGGGGCGTGTTTCTCGACACGTCACTAGATGCAGCAATAAATAGAAGCCTAAATTGAGCAGACAGGGTTCACCAAGGATTCTTGTCGGCGGTTTCGGCGCCCCCTCTCCCCGTTGAGGCGGGGGGTCGACGAAGAGCACCGGGAAGTATTGATCCAAACTCAGTATTTCTAGCTAGCAACAACTTTTGATATGAAGTGTAGAAACATGAGAAAGAAAGAAAAGAAAAAAAAAGAAAGTGACAAAGATCCGTAGAGAGGACGAAAGAGTATGGAAACGTAACCAATAGTAGCGGTTGGTAGTTTTTAATTCAGTCTATTTGACGTTTTACAACCTTGAGTGACAACAAGGTTATGAAACAAATATCCCACGTCTTTTTAAAGCGCAGTTTCCCAGAGCGTTGCTACCGAGAATAATCACATAAAAACAAGACGTAATGTTTAATTAATCTAATATAATTCGTCGTTTCTCGCCATGAAGCAAACTTCACACCAGTTCCTTAAAAGCCACGGCACACGAACGAAGAATGAACCTCAAACCATATTAGTTCGGGGGCCAGAAGTTTTCTTCGTAAAATGCTGAATACTTAGCTTCACGTTTTGGGCTGTAACCTTTTAAGCCCAACGGATACAAATTGGGATACACCGTTGGAAAGCTGATAAAATTCTCTTTCCAACGATATATATATGCATATCTCCTTCATGAATTAATTCCATAATTTAGCCTATAAAGTGTACGTGAAATGTCCTTGTAAAATCCTGAAATACCTATAAATTAAGTGTATTTCTGAATTCATCATGTCTGCAAACCATGATTTAGCTTTTTAAAGTACTGAGATATGAAATTCTGTTGTTTTTTTTGGTGTGTGCTGGCGGCCATTTTGTTTTATGCAAATGAGGTACTTCTTCCCAACATTTTTCTTGCGAACATCTTGAAAGGATATCCTAAGGAACATATTGGTACCCTAAATGTAGCATCAGTGGGGTGGGTGCACGGTAGGCCCTGCTGCTCCCCCCGGACTGTGTCTGACAATTTATTGGAAACCAACAACGCAGATGCATAAGACGATCGACACCAACAAGCGATCGACCGAGCGCGTCACAGTCTACCGTTCTTCAGTCCGCTACAACAAGGTTATACACCAGTCGACAAGGTACCTCGAAACAGATCGTCACACTAATATAGGGAAAACCTTTATATATTCAGGGCAACAGGGGTATGCACCCTTGAGTGTGATAACAATATGTTCAGGGTGCACCTCGATTCACAGATCACACAATTTAGAGCCGTGCCTACTTGGCCACGTAACATAAACGTGGCGACGGTACATATACTTTGATTTGGTGCCGTAACGGTACACTTATGATTTGATGCCGTGACAAAGGTACAGTGTGACCTTGATGTAAATTGGTAACCAATCAGAGGGGGCCTTCCTTAATGCTCATATGTAAACAGATACTAACCCGTAGGGTTACTCAGTCGTCAGTGAGACGCTATTGAGTGAGCTTGTGACCGTCGCATTCAAAATAACCAAACAAGTCATTCTTCACGTCTAGTGTAGTTTTCTTTTGCAAAATATGGCATCAACCAGGCAATGGCGGGCCTTTGGTTGATGTCACCCGGGGCGGTAACTTATGGTGTCACCCCCACCACTTCCAGAACTTGCTCTCTTCCCAGGATATCTAGAATGTTGGTGGTCTTTTTGTACTAATATTATTCATCATGATTCTCCCATATTATTTGATGTGATGACAAACCCACATTTACTAATAATTCTATTCATCTTTAGTTTTCAATTTTTCAATTCTGACTTTTTACATGAAAATGTTTTTATTCAGTATCTTTTAAAAGAAAAACTATACAACAAAACTATAAAGCACTCAGAGAGCGCATACCTCTGGCAACGTCATTGTCACGGGAAATAATTGTGCATGGATCCGCCCCAAAATTTAATCACTTCTTTCGTAGCCCATTTCCCAAACTTTCATGGAAATCCATTGAGTACTTTCCGAGATATCGTGTGGACAGACAGATGTTTCATTAGAAAAAGGCTGCCCCCTCCACCCGACCTTGGTATGCTACTGCAATCAGTCTTGCCAACTCAAAAAATATTTTCGTGCTAGTTTGACGGCCAAAAAGTGCTAAACTTTTTAAAATGGCCCAAAACCACTAACAATACGCTAAAAGGGGTCAAAAATAGCCAGAAAATGGCCGAAGCCGGCCAAAATGTTTTAGGTGAAGACGCGCTAATTTAGCGCTTTTTGCACTTCCAAAACAAGAAACGCGCTAAATCTAACGCGAAACGCGCTAAATTGTCAACACTGACTGCAACCAGGCCCCTAAAGCCCAGATTGTTTTTGCACCTCGGTGTCATTCTCCAGTATTCTATTTGTCTTTGACTTTTTTTTAATTCCAAGGCAGTCAAATCGAATGATAACCCGAATGAGGTGAAAAGAAAGATCGATTTTTAATAAGGCTACAAAGCCGAAACACTTGGTAGCTCGGATTTTTAAAATGCGCTGAGAAACACCAATTCTCAATCCTTCAACATTTCACACAAAACATCAGTTACACACCTACCCTACTTTACGCATGTAAACATGTAAACCCAACCAGAAATATCCAGGTCCAATAACTGGTTATTTATTTCTGGTTCAAGTGAAGTATCGTTTTCTGTGTGTCGTGAAGCCATAAGCGCGACATCGTGCTGAGGACAACGTTATTGGCGTTGGTAAAGTCACGCGTATGATGCTTCAAGCTAGAAGCATCACGCTAGGCAAGAAAAGACGATGCAAGAAATAAGAGAAAATTAGATTTTCTTATCTAGCCTTTTATCTTGGTTCTGAACTTTTATAACATCAATAGCACGCAAGCCGTATTCTTTAAATTGTCTTTTGGAAATAATTCTTTTTTTCTTTTCTTTCTTTCTTTCCTTTTATGCCTTGTATGTTCTATTCTCTTTATGTATATTGGTTTTTGCGTTTTTTAAAAATATTTGCTGATTTTTTTCGCTATCTTCATTAGCATATCTGTTTTATGTTTCCTCGTGCGAGTTTGCCTCTCTCCCCCTTCTCTTCTCACACATTTCTTATCTTTCTCTCTTCTCACGCATTTATTGCAATCAGTTTTCTCTTTCTCACTCCTATCAAACATTTTCTTTCCTTCTGTATATCTTTATATCTAGATCTTTCTTTCTATCTTTATATCTATCTATATCTCTCACACAAAGAATCTTTCTATTTCACCTCTAAGGCAGTTCTTCCCCCTCCCCCTCAACGGAGCAATTCTTCCTGGCTGTAGCTTTCTCGTATGGTGAAGTGAGTGACGCCACTTCGGGGGTTTGTCTTTAAAATCTATTTAATTTCAAACCTCGAACTAGCCGAGACAGTGAAAGGTGATATGTGA
>VCCN01001378.1:1501819-1515723 GCA_006491835.1 Architeuthis dux | reverse complement strand
TTTTACATTTATATAGAAAAATATCTATATATTATTTTATTAAGTCCCCTTCCATCTCCAAATTTTGAGATCTCTTTCAGTTAAAGAAAAACTTTTTTACAAAAAATTGAAATATTTAAGCTTCAGAGTAGAGTTTGACCCTGAAGCAGCCAGTCTTGTTTTCAATTATTTCTTCTGTTGATTGGAAAGTTTAGAGGAATTGGAGATAAATAATGAAGAAAAAGGAAGTACAAGTTGTTTGTGTCCGTTCTTTGAATACTGCACTGTGAAATCTGTTTTTGTTTCTTTGGACGTTTAGCATAAAGATCAAATTATAAATGTTCTCTTCTTGAAAATTCAATTAACCAAACAAGACTCTTCGTTTGAATTTTATCTTAGTTTTCGAAAGAAACTTTCAAAGGTTGGTTTGAATTATAAAATATCCGAATATAGAAACTGACAGGTGTGGTTAGTCACCCAGTAGAAACTGTCGCGTGATCAACGTCTTTTGGCAGCATATCGTGTAGGGGATGATCCATTAAAAAATTGTAAAAAAAAGAAGAAACAAAAGAAAAAATTTAAAAAAAAAAAACGAAGAAGTGGGGTGATCAAAAACTAAGTAACTTCTGTAGCCGTTTGTTGGACAGTGATCACTAAAACAAGTCTGAATTTTCAATCAACAAGCGTGAACGCTGCCGTGCACAAACTATCGAATCAATTTAGCATACACTGAAAATGTAAATTGAAACCCCCTCACATTAAAAACCTATCGGGGGGGGGGGGGTAAAAACAAAAACAAACGTTTTTTCTGGACATAATAATGAGTAAATGTTCAGCCATGTAGCTCCATTGGTGCGGCCTGTATGAGCGGAGCGAAACGAACACCGAAGAAACCTATCGTGACAGTTTTGGTTGATAGTTTCTAATAGCTTATATACATATATGATTTAGGCTGCCCTTGGAGAAGACTGAACTCATCAGTAGCTCTATGGTTGTACGAGTAAATGTTTACTGAGCTTAGCTTAGTCTGGCACAGGGCCACTCAAAGGGTGTACCCAGTTATGATCCGACTCTTTAACACAGTCTTCAATGTTAGCTTATTGATCATCACAAGCAGGTGACCTTTATATGTATACATGTAAACGTTGTTTGAACGTAAAGACAGTAGAATTACAGATTTTACAAGTAGATAGGCATTTACTCTCGTCTATATGATTACCGTATCTAATCATGTATAATCCACATGTTTTCCAGAAAAGTTAAGATAAAACAATAAAGGTGCGCATTATCTACGGAAACATAATTGTTATATATATTTCTTTACATAAATGCATAGACGGGATAATCCATTTTTCATTCGAAATTTAAGGAGTACGGATTATCTATAGTAACGGATTGTGCAAGGATTCTTGGTCGGCGGTTTCGGCGCCCCCTCTCCACGTTGAGGCGGGGGGTCGACGAAGGGCACCGGAAAGTATTGACTCCAAACTCAGTATTTCTAGCTAGCAACAGCTTCTGACATGAAGTTTGGAGAGGGAGCGCCAAATCTATCCTACTTTTCTCCACCCCCTCTCTCTAAATCTGTTGTTCTACCTTCTCAGATGCGTAACTTGGAGTGGCGTATTTGAAAACGCACCAGATTTATAAATAATAGTTCACCTACTGTTTTTCTACTCAGAGATCTCATAAAATATTGGAGGGGGCCCATCAAGGAGCCAATTCACTCGGGCCCCCAAATCCCTGTAAATCTTTAGCTACGCCCCCTGACTTCAGTTTTCTCTTGTAATAGACGCAGATCAGAAATCGTATTGTATAATCTGGCAGTTCAGAAACACAATCTGCAAATTAACCAACTACTCGCCTAGGATTGTTTTGGCAAAAGCATATTCGTTCCTTCGTCTCTGTATCGGATGTGCAAGGTGCACGCATGCGCATTTGAATTATAAATAACTTGCCCCGCTTCGACTTCTCCACTCACTTTCAAATGCAAAAACACCTCTCCCTCTCTCTCTCAACCCCTCCCTCTAGTTTCTCCAATTCCCATCTCTAGCCACCCTCTCTTTCCGTCTTCCTGTTTCACTCCTGCTTTTCATATCTATCCAATTGCACGTAACGTTCAAAGTATCGATCGGCTGACCTACTTATCACACGGCTGATTCTCTGTCACATGCAACCAGCCAGGGAGCCCACCAATCAAGCGAACCGACAGTCAGCTGCTGCTGCTGCTGTTATTCCATTGAGCCTCCCCTCTCTCTCTCGCCTACCTTCAGAATTTCTATCCATCTTTCTTCATTTTCAATAATATATCACCAATCAGCCTCTCTCTAAATATGTCCTACCTTCTCCAATCCCCCTCTCTGTGAATCTATGCTAACTTCTCCAACCCCCCTCTCTGTGAATCTATCATAGCTTCTCCAATCCCCCTCTCTGTGACTATCATAGCTTCTCCAATCTCCCTCTCTGTGAATCTATTCTACCTTCTCCAATCCCCCTCCCTCTAAATCTCTTATCCTCTCTTCTGCCAACTGTTTGCAATGTCGCTATCATCTCCTCCCTTCCGGTCTCATGTTCTCTTTTTAGAATTGTTTCTTTAACATTACTTGTCACTAAACGCTAAGTCTTTTCTTTCGTTGCTATGAAACATACATCCGGTTTTTTTCTATGGAGCTTTCCTTATCCTCTGTCGTGCACCTCTTATGGCTTTTTTCATCCTAATCTTTACAAAAAGCAATTTCCCTTTATTACATTCTTATTATTTGCCTATTCGTTCCGTTTTAGATTTCTTCCTTCTTTATTAAGTCAGTAAATATTTTCATTTCTATTTTTTTCCTTCCTTATGTTTGTCATCTTTTTTTCTGTTATCTTAACTTCTTTCACCTTTCTTTCTTCTGTCATACACCCTTCTTTCTTTTTTAAGTCACACACCCTTCTTTCTTTTTTAAGTCACACACCCTTCTTTCGTCACACACCCTTCTTTCGTCACACACCCTTCTTTCTTTTTTTTCTGTCACACATCTTTCTTTCCCTTATTCTGTCATACACCCTTCTTTCCTTTATTTTGTCACATCTTTCTTGTTTCTGTCAACTTTTTACCTTTATTCTTTCCTGTCACTTTTTCATTTCTTTCTGTCACCGTTATATCTTTGTTTTTCTGTTATCATTCTTTACTTGTTTCTGTCATCGGCGCCTGGGATCAGTTTTTTTACTATGTAAAAGCGAGGATTTGGAATGAAGGCAGGCAGTCGTCACTTGAAAGCTTTGAGACTGCACCAAACTAAACCAAGCTTTGCAAATCACTGTTTGCTCTGTCCTGCAAAACCTTTTTTCGGAATCCACCATAATTCATCTTTCCATCTGTTTTTCAGAAGAAACCTTTGTCTCTTTCGTTACTTCACTCATTTCTTCAACTATCTGCTTTTGATTTGCTCTTATTTATTAGAAAGCGTCAACCAAGACTGTCAACATAGGTTTCTTCAGTTTTTAAGCTGGCTGGCTATGTATGTATCATGCATACAGACCGCACCAATGTAGCTAGAGGGCTGAAAATCTAAATATTCACTCCTTATGTCTAGAAAAAAAAACAACCTTTTACCTACCCCCAATAGGTTTTAGTGAGGGGGGTCAACTTACAATGTACTTTTATGCTAAATTGATCCCTTGGATTGTGTCCGTTAGCATTCGCGCTTGTTTTTTGAAAATCCAGACTTTTCTATTGATCACTACCCAACAAAATCCGAGAGAAGTAACTTATTCATCGATCACCCCTTTTTTATTGATCATCCCTAACGACATACTGTCAAAAGTCGTTGGTTACATCACGGTTTCTATTGTGTGACTAACCATACCTGTGTATTACTAATTTGTTTAGTTCTTGTTTTCTTTTCAATTGTTTTTATTCTTTCTGTACAAACTTCCTTCATCGTATCATCGTCGATGGAACGTTGTTCTCATAATTTACTCTTGATTCATTTTCTGCTCAAAAAGATTTCCACCAAACTTTCCTTTTTGCCCCCGTCCAACATGTGACGTTTCCCTTTGATTCAATCTGTCTTTAGCCTTTTCCATCTTCTTCAATGTTCCTCGCATCTCTATGAAATAGCCTTTCCGGCGATCTTTTCACATTTGCGGAATGAATCTTCTGACAATAAAGGATGCTCTACGTCTATCATATACATAATGGTATACACAAACACACAGATAAATATATAATATATACATATGTATGTATATATGAAGCAATCCTTCATTGATACATGTATGGTTGAAAATGTTATATCCAATCGACAGAATATGATATTTATTAGTGAGAGCCTATATTTGCCCGGCTGTCACTCACACCGACACCGGACAAATATAGGCTCTCACTAATAAATGTCATTATAATTATATATATATTAAAAAATAAAAAACTACCTGTTATAATTCTTTCTTTTGTCCCAGCTTTAAAAACGTTGATTACTCCCTACATACCCAACAGATTCAATAGAAAAAGGGCATTTTGACAGAGGAAGCGGCTTATTGTGATCACTTTGGGACAGGGTCATTTAGATAACGATAACTGGTTGGTAACATTAAGGAAATAATATGAAAATTGAAAAAAGAATTGCATTCACTGTTATAATTACATTGTTATGTTATTAAATTCATTGTTATAAACAACTTTGCATTATGAAATATTATATGAAAAATATATGAATTTTCAATTCATTTCAAATAAAGTGTTTGGGACCGACTGATTTTGATAACAACTGTTTGTTCAAATGTATCCGTAATTATAATAAGCAACTTCCTCTGTACATAAATACAGACTTAAACATACACAGTGGGTTCCGGTTATTAGGACCAGCCGCACAATAGGACCAATGTTGTGAGAACCGATTCAAACGTATATAAACATCGCTAATTTGCTTCGTTTATTATGACCAATGCACCGTCCATTTGGACCAACCAGCAGGGCTACCGATTTAACATCTTTGAATAAAATCTGATAGAATTACTAAAAATATATTTTTTTAGTTCTCAAAACAACTATCTTTCAAATATCTTTAGCTGGTGAATCAAGTTAAATGTGGAATAACCGAACCCTCAAAAATATACCGGGTTATGTTTTGGTTGACCAAGTTACCTCCCTTGCAACAATTACTGCTTCAAACAAGAGTTTTCTATAAATATATTTTCATAGAAAATGTTTTGCCTTGTTCGGTTGATCGGACTAGTCGGTTATTGGGTCCAAAATCGTTGGTCCCGATGTGGTCATATTAACCGCAATCCACTATATATTATATAATAAATATATATAATCCTCCTCCTTAGATCTCCACAAATCATCTATACTTTTGTTAAATATTAAACTTTTGTTTTCATTTCTTATTGATGCTTCTGTAGGTATGTTTGGCTATGTGTTATTATTCTAATCACCCACATATGTATGTTTCACATATGTATTACTTACTATACAGAATTTGGATCTTTAGGTAATTCAAACCAACAGTTACTGAGCAAAAGCAGGAACCATCTCAGTTTTAGTGTGTTAGTGTTTCAGTGTTATTTTACAGTGTGTTAGTTTTACAGCGTGTTTGCGTTTCAGTGTTTGCGTTTCAGTGTTTGCAGCGATAAAAGGATAACATTTATTACTGGTGTTTAGCTGCAAGACGTGTGGGTCGCATTATAATCGAGGTCGCATTGTACTCGAGTAAATACGGTAATAGATATTAAAATTAAATATTAAATTAATGTTTTGTAATTGTAGACCATTGTATGCCTTTTCAATCCATCCGTAATTTGCTTGTCAAGAGGGATCTATGATTTCCGGGGATATATTTAAATTAGGCCGTCTTTCTAGCAACTTTCGCTGCTTTGATATCTGCTTCCCTTTACCCAATCTGACTGTGACAATAATTCAGGATTTAAATCCTAATTCTTTTCATCTCTCTAGCTGTAGCTTTTGTTTATGTCATCAGTTTAATAAGGTCTATGTCAGGCGATCACAGTAGTGTTTCTTAGTTTTCTATATAGGTTTGGAATAGCGTGGCAGACGAACAAACATTTGCACAAAAAAGTGACAACGGTATTTATATAGTTAAAAGATTCAATTCACACATTCATTCCTTTCAGTGTTTGTTATGTAGTACAACTTTTACTTCTCTTTCATTCTATTTCTTTTCGTCTTTTGTTTGACTGAAGGCACAATTAAATCCTTGTGAACAAAAGAAGGCACTCCCCATTGTCGATGTTACTTCATCTTTTTTATTCATCCTTTTAGGTTTATTTTCATCTTTGCCAAGAGTTGTGTTAAGAAATCCAATCGTTCATAAAAGCCCCACTTCATACAAATGTGTCAAGTGTGCATTCTCTTGGAATTTTTAGAGACTGGAAGACATAATTCAACTCACAAGTATATGACAGGCGAGGCATACGCATAACGATAGGTTGGAAAGCATTTGGTATGAATAGAGACATTCTTAAGATCACCTTGTCAGAGTGCTTAAAGTATACAACGGTTGCATAATATCAGCCATGATTTACGGATGCGAAACATGAAAATTAACAAAACAAGCTGAAAATCAACTTAGAATAGCAGGGATCCATGGAAAGAGCAATGCTAGGGTTAACTCTAAGAGATAGAAAAAGATCAACATGGATCAGAATAATTAAGCAGCAAAAATGGAGATGGGCTGGTCACCTAGCAAGAACAAATGACAATAGACGGGGGAAATGAGTAACCGATTGGTGCCCGTGGGACAGTAAACAAAGTAGGAAAAGACCAAGACACAAGATGGAGGGACGAGAGTTTGCCGGTAAGACGTGGCAGAGGTTAGCACAAGATAGATCGTCATGGAAGGAGATGGGAAAGGCTTTTGTCCAGCAGTGGACTTATAACGGCTGATGATGATATTATACATATATATATTACACACACACACACTAACACTATGCATCTGCAGTGGTGATCCCAACAGTGTCTTTATTAGATGATGACCAGTGCACAATGTTAGAAAAATCTTAGAAGTGTTTTTAGAGTTTACTCAGCTCTTTATTGCTAGTGCAATCAGTGAGCAAGTGGCTCGTTTGAATGATGCATTACAACAGAAACACATTCTTTTCTGGACAGGAAATCGACAGGTAATTTTGCTGGATGACAACATCTGTTCTGACATTTACAGACTATATCTGGTTTCACTTTATTAGAAACCGTCAAGCAAAACTGTCAACATAAGTTTCTTCAGGAAAAGGTGGTCCAGCTGGCTGGCTATGTATGTATGTATGTATCACGCATACAGGCCGCAGCAATTGAGCTAGAGAGCCGAAAAGTTAAACATTTACTCATTATGTCTATAAAAATCTTTTTCGCTTTTTTGCAATCTTTTTCAAAAGGTCCGCTTGTTTTTTTTTTGTTGAAAATTCAGACGTTTTTAATGATCACTGCCAAAGAAAAGGCGTGAGTAGTAACAATTTTTTAATTAATCACCCCCAATACTGCATGCTGCCAAAAAACGGTGGCCCCGCACGGTTTCTATTGAGTGTCTAATGATAGAATGCACAATTCAGCTGAAAGGTGGATTTAGATCATGGAAGGCTTAATCTTTATGGCCCCATACCCCACCAGCTCAAATTAATTTCACGATCCCCTTACTATAAAAAGAACAATTCAATTATATATCATTTGGCAAAAAGGACCACATCTTATACGTTTTCGCATCTGTATAATTAAATTCTTGGCCTTCACTTTCACGCTTTGATTACCGTATTTTCGGGCGTATAACACGCGCTTTTTTGTTTCGGGAAGCGAACGCTTTATCAGTTGTTTTTATTAGCGTTACTGCGCTATGCAAATAATGTAAACAGCCAGCCACTGTGGAGGAGGTTAATGTAGAATATATAAGAGCATTAAAATAACACGATAATGTGGAGGGTTATGACGATCAGGGGAAAAGAGGGGGTTTCATTTTATTTTCTCGAGACTATACCTGCAAAAATTGAGGTGCGTTTTATCTGACGGTGCGTGTTATATGCCGGTAAATACGGTAATCCCTTAGTATAATATGATTAGCATTAGTTACTATGGAACCGAAGGTAAAATTACGACTCAATAGTAATGTACTGTTTCGATTAGTGCGGGTTTTGATCTAGTACAGTTAAGATATTGCTGTACACATTAATGTAACTAAGTATAATCTGGAAAATGTGGAAAATTTTGGAACGAATTAACCGCATTAATCAAGCTATACCTGTAACTGCTTGTTCGCTTTACGCCATTTTTGTTTATGAAATGTTTTTATAAGAACGCTCTTCTTTCTGATAGCGCGGGTGTGTGGGGGCAGTTGTACTACTGCTTTTCCTCCCTACAAGAACAATAACAACCAACTCTACTACTGTTACTATTGTCCCCTACGGCAACTACTACCGTTTCTCTATGTACTACTGTCGCTTCTCTTCTAACTCCTTACAATTCAAACGACGAACAAGCATGATACACTTGTACGCAAACAGTATTAATCTGATCAGAATCAATAGTGCAACCCACCTCTGTTCAAAGTACAGATCTTGTTTAACGTATTCAAATTCGCTTTTCAAACGGCAGTTGGAAAGTATTTGTATTGGATCGCTTTTTTTCTGTGTTTGTTACTTCCCCCTTTTGTTCTAGTTTTACAGAGAATCGAAACCTCATTCAAAAGATGGAACACCTTCTGTTGGCGGTTTGCCAGCGATGCATTCAAATTCACCTTTCTTTAGACGTACGCAGTATACAAACACGTAGCCGGGAGTACGCATGCGCACTTATAATAAGGAGAAGACGAGGTGCTATCCAAAAGTTTGGGGAACCTGGGTGCGAAAATGTGTTTCCTGAAGGCAAGGAAAAAAAATTGAGAGGAAATGTTTTTTTGTTTTTTTTCTGGTGGAGTGAGCTTTTTTAAAATGAAACGCTGGGTAACTTGACAAATGATCAGATGGGTCAATCTGTTCCAATTCAATCGTATATTTGTCGAATTTTATTATTAAATAATATAAAAAAGGAGATGTTGTAAATGGCCTAAACAGCCGTAAAATGTGCATCAGAAGACATACACAAGACGGAACTACGTTCATAAAAACGGTGATTTTGAAATTTTAAGGTTAAAAAAAAAAAAAATAAAAAAAAAATAACGTCCAGAACACTAAAATTGAAAATAATTTTCATTTTCATAGTTTATTGTATAAAAAAAAAACGTCTATCATTGTATACAGATATACATATACTACCTTAGTTCCCGGGACATGACGGGATTATTTACGTATTGATCGACACTTCTGCGTAGGATCAAAATGTAGTATATGTCTGCTCTAGTGGAAGTTACGGACAGAGAAACAAAGAAACAAACAGAAAAGGTAACACTGTTTATTATATAGATAGATACAGTGGCAAGCAAAAGTATTCGAACCCCGTGTGATTTAAAAAAAATTATACCATGGACCTACACAAAATAGTCCAAGTTGAGGTGAAAACGTTGAAAAATAGTCTTAAAATGTTTAAAGAATAAAAACACTGAAAAGTGGTGTGTGCATAAGTATTCGACCCCTTTGCTATAAAATCCCCGAAATAAGATCAGGTGCAACAAATAACTTTACTAAGTCATAGTATTAGTTAAATTGTCCACCTGTGTGTAATCTGAATATCACATGATCTCAGTATATATACACCTGCTTTGAAAGGACCAAGAGTCTGCAACACTACTAAGCAATGGATACCACCAAGACTCACACCCAGTAAGGAGGGCATTAATCAAAGAGACGAAAGACAACCCTAAAAGGAGATGGCACAAGAATGACTAAAACAGACTTGTTCTCAAGAGCTTACAATTTAATGATGTTTTGGAGAAATTTGTTTCCAAGAGATTACGCAATTCAAATGTTTGCATTTTAATTGTTGTTCGCATTGTAAAAATAAATTCAATTTTTTCTGAACTTTTTTTCCTTTTGAACATATTACTGGGCGCCTTACGGTATCTGCAGGCCAGGGGCCAACACAATCTTAATCCGGCACTAATATATATATATATGTATGTTCGAGCTGTTTGAAATGTCCTGAGAGACACAGGAGAAGCTGGGTTACTTGACACACAGATTGATCAATCAGTTTTAATTCCTTGAGCGTCTGAGTAGCACCTTCTATAATAAAACTGTTGGGGACATTATTATGAAGTGAATATGGTAGTCTTTCGAAAACGTGGATCCAAGTACTCAAACATCTTTAAAGAAAGCTGTAACGACGAAAAGTCTGTATAAAACATTAACTCACGTGGAAAGCTAACTAAAGTGTAACGTGATGAAACGTTGGGTAATGATATAATCTTGTGCATACGTTAATCCTGTATATAGCTTAGTAAACTGTAACAAGAGAATCGATAAGAACATGTGTTATAGACTGATAACTTGGTATTATGACGTTTGATAAATGAATGCAGACATGGCTTTGGGTATAAGAGACATTAACATTTAATAGATGACAATATGGGAGTCAGCTTAAGCAGAAGAGCACTGACATGTGTAAGGCTTATTTATTGAGGTTTGTATTCAATACGGAATCAGAAAGTTCCAACGAGTTATTATACTTTGGTATCTGAAGTATTAAGACATTAAAATATAACTGTTGATTGATCACTCAAAACGTTATTTTCGGTATTACTAGCATTTTAGACAGCTATCAGCGTTGGTATTTGCACGGCTTTTCACTAGTTGACACAGACAATAGTGGGGCATCTAGTGGGGATCGAACTCACTACACAGGCAATGGTCTGCGAGACTATTATGCCAACCATCATTTTGAAGTGGCTCCATTCTGATATATTTACTGAGCTTAGCTTAATCTAACACTGGGCCATACTTTTGGAGTATCTAGTGAGAATCGAACTCAGTATGCTAGCAATGGTCTGTGAGACGAACAAAGTATTGCTCCACAGGAGGCGCCCATTACTAGGTATTAGTGTATACACATAAGACAAGACAGATACACGGTGAGTATGTATGCGAATCAGATTCAATAAGGATGTGTCATTGGTTTTACAGCCTAATGACGAAAGAACATTTATTTTATACAACAAATATTTATTTTTCAACATAATCTCTTTCTTTGTCATTGCACTGAATTACATAGTGAATATTAATCACATAGGCCAAGCATTATACAGTGAACATTTCAACTCAAACTTCAGCTAATAACCATGTGCCAGGCTACGTACTTATTGATCGATCCTCGTATATTCATTATATTCCAAAATGCACACAAGGACACCTCGCCGTGGAGTATTAATAAGCTAAAACAAAGGTTCTCGACAAAAGGGGAAAGTCTTCCCTTGGGGAATTTCCAGGTTTGGTGGGGTAAGTGGGGGGGGAATTGGAACCACAGATTCAAACTATTGGAATATTGATCTCTTGGCACTGCTAGTGTATTGACTGATTGATTTGTTTAGCGGCACATCAACCGTTGCTGGGTCATTTAAAGCCGAAATCAGTTTATAATTCTCCAAAAAACGGTTAAATCTTTTTTAAACAGAGTTTTGCGACTTTGCTGAACGGTTAAATCTTTTTTAAAGTCTTGCGACTTTGGTCTGCTAGTGTAGTTACATTACTTTTTATAGATTGAATGTATATGTGCTAATATAGAATAGAAAAAAAGATTTTCGATGTTATTTTGAGTCAGAAAATCTTTGAATGGGGGAATGACATTCTGGAAATATGGTGAAAAGGATGCATGGGCAAAAAGGTCGATAACCGCTAGGGTGGAAAGGCAGCACAGGGACATCGATGTACCTACTTTCATCAGGCTAAGAAGACAGTGTGGCGTGAGAGGGCCTGCATTGTTTGCAAATGTCGTTGCATTTAACTGGGTTCGAACGCACACTAGATGCGTCAGTGGCAGACAAAACATATCTAGGTCAACAGCCGGGGCTTAGGAAATACAAAGACAGATCTATTGTATTATTTTACAATGGTCGATTTTCGGTTGAACCAATTCTTTTTTAAAACCTTTGGCTTAACCCAGTACTTAAAATGGCTGAATGTGTGTGAAAAATGTCCCCTTTAGCAAAACATAAATCGTGGGGTCTGCATTCGCTCTCATCCGGATAATAATGGTCTGATGTCCATCCTTTTCTATATAATACTAACAGACTGATTCGCCCAACCGAATGTTGCATACATGCTCAATCGTTTAGGGGGGGGGGTCTAAAGTAAAATATATACGACACCACAAGGCCAACTAGTATACATGAACATACGAAGAAAAGAAATATACGAGGGAAAAGGTGAGTGAATAACAATATTCTAAATTATTACCGGTATAAAATAGAAGAGAAAGAATAAGTAATGGCTACGCTGAAAAATATATCAAATAAATGGAGCTAATATTTATGAGCGATCTGTCAAAAGTTTCTGTCTATGAAAGTATTTCCGAACACCAGTATGTATATGCATATATGAAGTAATAAACATAGATGAAAATATTTACATATCCCTACTTCTCTTTACCGTTATCAATATTTGTTTACATATTCATTTAGACGTAGGTAATTATCTAGATGCAAGAGATTTATATGCAAACGATTAAGACTACACACAAACGTACTTGCTCACGTACGCACTCATCTATATGCACAAATATGTATGAATATACGCGTATAAAAGAGATATAACATGAAATGTAGATCACGACGATGCTATTCGCTGTGGGCAAAATGGGACAGCGCTCGGTATACGTATTATACTTACGAGTCCCAAAATATTATTTCCTATTTACATCGACTTCGGATCACGTAACAATGCAAACATATCAGAATTAGCGTGGTCTGTATGGAGTTATATGTCTATAGATGTGTTTACAATTTGAAATCAGTCTGTGTACATAAAAGAAACGCGTTTCTACGTTGAAGAGTAGAACATTTGTATATATTACATGTAGACACAAGATTCAGATGTTACTTAAATCAATTCATGCACATGTAAAATCTACAGTTCTCAATAGTCTTCGTACGACTATCATTTCAGAAGGTTGCCAGTCGATTTGGTTCAAGCAGTTTAGTTAAGTACCAATAAATTTGTTAAATCTGTTTTATTGACTTTCTCCTATATACTTAACACTACTATATGTTTTATACTTATACACACACGTTTTATACTTATATACACACACACACACACACATACATATATATGTTTTATACTTATATTCACACACACACGTGTGTGTGTGTGAATCAATTTTAATGGTTCATTACAAGCGGTACTGCTGGTTTCACATAGATTTTCATAAGGAACATTTGAGTGTTATTTCCAATTGTTTTTATACATCCAGTTTGTTGTTTTCTGAATTATATACACATATATGTTACTGTAAGATTGTGAATATTGATTTCGTGAGATCCCTGAATATTTCAATAATTTCAGGAAATACATAGTTTTGCAATCAGTATAGTAATGGTTAACAAGCTTGTGATGGTGACCATTACTAGTGTAATGAGTTCAATCCTTACTGGGTAACCAACTACTTGTGGCCTTGGGTCAAACTAAACTTAGTGAAGCAGAATATACTTGATATTTACTACATAGTAATGGTCAGCATCGCAACATATATACGAGGTGCTATCCAAAATTTCGGCCAATTCGAAAATATTCATCAAGCTATTTATCCCAGTGTTTCCCATGTCTCGACGGACATTCCACAAATCTCTCGAAATCACTCCACCGGGATATGATTAACCATATTTTCTATCAATCTTTACTTCTCTGAGAATGTACGCACCCCACCGTGAATTAAATTTTAGCAAGCTAGGCTCACAGAATTTTACTTCTGTAATGATTTCGCCCCTTACTGAGTGCCTCACATGTGTGGCCATTCCCAGACTAAATTAAGTTATATATATATCATCATCATCATCAGCCGTTATAAGTCC
>VCCN01001378.1:1448405-1460672 GCA_006491835.1 Architeuthis dux | reverse complement strand
GTTATACTTTCCATGTTTGGTCACTTTCTGGGCGTGGCACCATATATAATCGCTTCGTTAGAGGGGGTTTTGCCACCATAAACAAAAAGATTTCAGAAAACTTGCAACTGAAAATAACTTGTGATTAGATCTAGTTTAACATACAAAAAGGTTGTTTGGATATCTAAAATATCTTTAGGGGTGCCCTATAATGAGTTAATGGAGGCAAATAAGACGGAAGGAGAGACAGAGAGATAAAGAACAGCCGAAGAAAACCGGAGGGTACACGGCCGAAACGTTGTGATAAAACAAAAACGGAGAAAATAATCCATCTATACCACACCCACTGATTAAAAACACTCCGTCTAACACAATTCAAACAAGAAATGAATCTCACTTTGATTAACGAAGGTCCTTCTGCGCTGCTTTTATAGACTTTCCACGCTTCAACGACCAAAAGCGCCACTGACTTCTGGACAACCTAGTATCAGCAATATCTACAATGCATTAGTCTAAGTATTGAATTTAAAGTCAATGTGGATTTTCCCTTAATGGAGACAAATCAGACGGAAGAAGACAGAGAGAAAACAAAGAACAACCGAAGGGCACACGGCCGAAACGTTGTGAAAAAACAGACGTAGAAAATAATCCATCTATACCAAACACAATTCAGACAAGAAATGGATCTCACTTTGATTAATGACGGTCCTTCTGCACTGGTTTATATCCTTTCCAAGCCTAAACGACCAGAAGTGCCACTGGCTTCTGGACAACCTAGTATCAGCGATATCTACAATGCATTAGTTTAAGAATTGACTTCAAACTATGATTAATGGTCTGATCATTAGATTCGCCTGAAACATTCAAATGTTTTTTTTAATGATGCGTGACGTTATATTGGCTGTTTGTAGCCTGGCAAATATAGTGACAAATTGACAAGGATTTTGTCATTAATTTTCCGGGAATGAAAATAGTTTCGTGATTATGCATAATTAATTTCCTTGAAATGTTGACGGGTAATCGTTTTTTTTTCGTGATGGAATCACTTTGCTGCCTATTTATTTGTTCTTTCGTTATGAGATAAAAAAAATCATGAAACCTTTTTTTTTTTTAAAGTGATTGATTCGACATTGTGCAATGGAATTGGTTGCTTTCAAAATAATTTTACATTTAATGCCTCTATTTCGTAAGAACTTTCTAAATGAACTGTCAAAGAGCGCCACTTCTGAAGCGGCGTTTCACGTGCCGATTTCGAAAGCCATTGCTTATGAGTTCAATTATCACTGAGTGCCTCGAGAATGGCCTTTTATCAGGATTTGACTGTTTTTCTTAGAAACCGTCAACATCATCCAAACTGTCAACATCGGTTTTTTCAGGTTTTAAGTGATTTTCGCTGGCTGGCTATCTATATATTTATCTGTCACGCGTACAATGGAGCTAGAGGCCGGAAATTTAAACATTATGCCTAAAAAAATAAAAAAAAAATAATTAAAAAAAGTTTTCAATTTACAATGTAAGCTTTTGTTAAATCGGTCCCTTAGTTTGTGTCCGGCTTTGTTTGTTTTTTATTAAGATTCAGACTCTTTAGTGATGCAACAAAAGACGAAGAAAGTAACTTATTCATTGATAATCCCTTTTTCAACTCCCTATCAAGGCATGCAGCCAAAAGACGTTGTTCACGTGACGGTTTCTATTGAGTGACTAACCAGACCTGTTTTCCTGTATATAATTACAGTTAACAAAACCAATGCTTTATTTACAAGTAACTAGATTAGTCGAGATGATCAGTCCACTGATAAACCAGGATTTAAACAGAGAGATGGACAGGTATAGTATGTATATATGCAAGACTTTGCCAGCAAATTGGAGTATTTTCCAGTAGAAACCCAAATATTCGATGATTCTTCTTGACGCCGTCTCCTACTTTCGAACGCCTCGCCGTGAAGCAGCGGTTACCAAACTAGCTTGCAGACCTTTACTACTGTAGAGAACTAGATCCTCATCGGGTACTCCACAAGTGTTGAACTGTGCCAGAGTAAAGTAACCTTAGTGGAAGTATTGATACCGTTTCGCACATTGAAATGACTGGTGATAGATTCATAGATAGATACACAATTCTGTTCCAATATTGTTGCATATACAAGAATATTTTTTTTCTAAATAAATACACGAATATTGAAATGAGGATATTATGGGAATATGTGCGTGTGTGCATTCTTATTTTAACACGTTTGCTGCTACCGTGGATAGCGCAACACACAGCACAACAAATTAATTCGCCCATTGCCACAAGGCTGAAACTGAATCTGGCGCGTTGCCGTAGATATTCAATGACCGTAGCCACGATCAGTGACCAGACCAGACCAAACTAAAAGCAAAGTGGCGAGGTATTCTTCCCTTTTCACTCTGTTGTATTTTGTTGTGTCAGTGCTACCAGACACACCATTTGGCCTACAACATTGCCAATTCGCATGACTACTCTGCTAGACATCTTCTAAAAACGTTTTTTATTCTTATTTTTGGAAATAAAAAAAAAAGAAATCTTGTGCCAGCACTACAGAACAAACCATATGGCGTAGAACCTTGTAAATCTGCATGAGAACTCCATTTGATATCTTCTAAAACGGTTCTTTTTATTTTGGGGATTTTATGGTGCCTCTTTTAAATCTTGTCTCGGCGCTACCGGACAAAAACATTGCTGTAGAAGTTTGCAAATGCAAGTGCCATAAAACAAACTTTGGAAACTCCTATACGTAAGATACTTCTATATAACACCCATATATTATACAGGATGAATTGCAACAAAATACAAATATTCTTGGACCCCTTAGTTATTAAAAAGAGCAATCCAACACTAAAAATAAAATCTTTTTAGGGAGTTTTGAATATATTTTGCAATTGAAACCCCTCCCAACTTAGAATTAACTTTTCCCACTACTTAAAACATTCCACACTAATGGCTAAACCAAATACACCGTGTTTAAAATAATTCTGGAATTGTCAAAGACCTTGAAAATGGCTTATTGTTTAGCCGAAAGCGCTTGGTATGATAACACTTTTGGACAATTGCTACACTCCATGGATCCAAACACACGTTCTATTGAACGGAAACAAGAAAAATGTTATACACAATTAACAATATGTTCTTTGTCCGTCGTATTTAACCAGACATGCATAAATACGAATGAGTACACCTTGTTGACATACCAAACATACTCGATTCCCTTGATGGCTGATGTGACGTGTCTATGTTGCCTTTAATAAAACCTTTGAGTGGATTCGCGTGCGCGTCAGAAGCAACATGCAATGTGCCGCACGATGCTGCTGCGAATGCCTGTTGCGTGGCAGTGAATGCATAAAGAATAATTACAAAACATAGAAAATAGGCTTATGCTTGGTTTGTATAGGCAGGTCGTCCCACTTAGAAAATTGGCCCAACATAACCTTTCTTCCCCTGCGCTTAGTAAATCTTTCTTAATACATATAAAGGAAGCAGCAGATATGGTAGGCAATACAAACGCAAACAATAACACGGGGTAATACACAAAAGCAACATTAAAACTAATCAAAAAGAGGAGAAATATGGAGAAACTAAAGCGGACAAAACCAAAAGAGGAGAACTTAAACTAACAAAAGAACGAGAGAAGAAGAAAAAAACGGAAGAAAAACATGAAGATAATGGAGTCTATCAAACAAGGGAACAAGGGAACGTCATGGTTGCACTAAAGGACAGAAATGGACAAATTATCAAATCTAAGAAGAAAATGCTAAGAATAACTGAAGAATACTATGAAAATGTGTACGCTCCAAAAATAGAAGCACCACAAACCGGTAAACTTATAGATACTAGTGATGTCCCGGATATAACAGAATACGAAGTAGTTTTCGCACTACGAAATATGAAACTCTGAAAAGCTCCAGGCGAAGATGGTTTAACGACAGACCTAGAAGATGCAGGAGAAATCTTTCACAAAGAAATAGCACAGCTATTCACACGAGAGAGAAAGGTACCTCAAAACTTCCGTCCATGAATAGTGATGTCAATTACCGCCCTATTACACTATTAACTAACATATATAAAGTATTCATAAAAATAGTCACAAACTGAAGATGGAAATCAACCACGCGGACAGGCAGGCTTCAGAAGTGGCTATTCAACAATGAACCACCTACATACAATAAATCAACTCATCGAAAAGCCATAAGATTACAACAAAACATTTTGTTTGGCCTTTGTAGATTATGAGAAAGCATTGACTCGGTAGAACTTACGACAGACGTCAATTCAATGCAAACACAAGGTGTTAACGAGAATTACATAACAGACCTTCAGAACATATACGAAAATGGCATTGCAGTAATTAGACTACATAAAGATGCAAACAAGGTGAAGATAGGAAAAGGTGTAAGACGATGGGATACAATATAACGTAAACTATTTATGGTGGGCCTTGAAAGCGTCTTTCGGAAAACTGAGCGAATGTGAATAAACATGATATGGAAAGCGAGAGACTAATCTGTAGAGAAAGAAGAGGCGTCTGTCTTTAGAGACGTATCCCATTTGCTTCATAGTCATATGATTATGAACTGACCATTAATTTTGGTTGCCTGTTTTTCGCATCTCCTTCACAAGAGAATTCTAGATGTTAGCTTTTCATTGGTCAAGCGTCCTAATTGAGTTATCAGCTGATATCATCACTCAGTATCCCGGATGTTCCCAAGTGACGTATACGAACGAGGCTTCATCCGTCTTCTGTATCGATAACAAAATCAATAGGAATTGACCAACCAAATAAGAAACACGTCTGGTTGGTCACTCAATAGAAACCGTCATGCGACAAATGTATTTGGCAACATGCCGTGTTGGGGGTGATAAATTAAAAATAAAATGGGCCGTAATCACTAAAAAGGATTGAATTAAACTAAGGGGCCAATTTAGCATAAACTTACATTGCAAATTAACAACCTACTGCAAACTTATTTGGGGGATTTTGAAGATACGAAAAAAGGCAACATTTCTTTCTAGACATAATAAAAGGTGTAAATGTATAGGTTTCAGCCCTCTAGCTCCATTTGTGCAGCCTGTACCCCTGATACATTCAAATGGATACTTTTATATCCGACATAATATGATAATTATAATGACATGTATTAGTTGAGAGCCTATATTTGCCCGGCGCGAGCGACTGCTAAACGAGCGGCGTAAATGTGAATAAAGAAACGAACTCCTTTTATTTATTCACATTTACGCAGTAGTTCGTTTTTTTTATTCACATTTACCAGTCGCTCACACCGGCTCCGGGCAAATATAGGCTCTCAACTAATGTCATAATTATCATACATACGTATATATGACTTACTTTAAAACTGAAGAAACCTATGTTGACAGTTTTGCTTGACGGTTTCTAAAACCCATACGACATAACGGTAACTCTGGCGTTTTGTATAAACATATAGGTTTCGAAGTTTGAATTATTAATGGCTACTAGCTTGACCCGTGGAAATTCCCAGAAGGTAGACAACAAAGATTATTCATTATCTTATGCCTCTGCTCTCGCTCGATGCCTGTATCTTCTAATTCTCTCCCTTGGAGCTTATATATATATATATATATATATATATTTTGCGTCTGTATTTACGTAGACATTTACTGAGATTAGCTTAGTCTGGCACACATTCAAAATACAAAAGCGCCGAGTGAGGTATATATGTGAGAAAGGTATTTAAGCTTTTATATATAAATATATAAAGAGAAAAAGAAAGAGATTTGAGCTTATGTGTGTGTGAGTGAGTGAGAGTGTGAGAGATGTATTTAAGCATTAAGGGTGAACATATGAAAGGCACACTGCTGTCTTCAAATACAACAACACAGGAAAGCAAATGATATTTTATAAAGATTTGATAAATTGAACTAAATAGGGATGGTGGGCTGCTCACCGGAGCTGAGGGAGATGTGCTCACGCGCACAGCCATTTGTTGGACACGCACACACCCGCGAAATATTTAAGGAGTAACAATGAAAAGGACTAAAGTTTTCAGACTTTTAAATAAAAAGTTCCTTTCACTTTTGACCACTTAAAAGGGAAAAATAATCAGATATAAACATTATATTATAAGGGCCCAGTTTAGAATTATAGTTACATTGTAAATAGAACGCCCCTTCTAAAAACCTTTAAATTTCTTCTCTCTCAACTGTTTACTTTAAAACCTTCCCATCGATCCATTGAGTATGCATGCAAAATTTGGCTGGGCTTCGCCCATGTTTAGGTGGTATCTATAGCGTGAACGTCAAACAGACGGTGTGGCACCTCTCACAGATATAAACAGTTCATGCATACAGTAGTACAGATATACAGATGTACAATCATATATGAATAAAGTAAACAGAGGGATACAACATGAACAAGGCTGTAAAGAAAGCAGATACAACGAAGTAAGAAAAAGGGGACATAACTCAGTTCAGAGTAATTGTCATTTGATTATTAATTTACAGTTCCCGTCGGCTGACTTTTTTTTTTATTACCTCCAAAACAAAAGGTCACCGTTTCAAGTATTCATTCTAATTCGTCTCACACGTCTTAATTGAGTTGGACAGAGATACAGGTGACCTCCGTTATAACGTGGGCGTTGTGGTCTAAGAAAGCCAACCACGTTATAATAGAGCCGCAGTAACTAGAGTTGCCAATTGAGCTAGTTGAATATTTTGAAGTCCACCACCCACCCACGTTATATCGAGAACCGCGGTATAACAGAGGAAGCCTGTACCATCAAGAATACGATTTTTCTTTTTTCTCAGAAATAGCAAGAAACAAACTGTTATTGGTGCTATTCGTAAATGATCTAAAAAGGTCGACTTCTTCATGACTGAAACATTATGTACCAGTTTTCCGGCAAGAAAATACAGTATACCTTCACTAATATGGAATAATGGGACCTAAGCATTGCCGGATTAGTGAATATTTCGAATTACAAACGGATTCTCTCTGAACAATAGCTAACAGCAGGTTGGTGCGGTTCAGCGAGAAATTTTAAATTACAGTGGCCCGAATTTGATTTCATTACCGAATTAGTGAAGGAATAGGATTACAGCCAGCCGGATTAGAGAAGGTGCACTGTATTCTCGATTCCAAACAATAGTCTTTCTCAACTTTGTGATTGCTTGTACAATCTGAAATATATTGTTTACAAGCTTTGGGAAAGATTATACATTAGGAAAATGGGTCCCACATGAATTAGAGAAACAAACATAGGTCAGCGTTTTAAAAACTTATCTTTCTCTTCTTGTTCGACCCAGAACAAATTTGTTTGGGCAAGATAGGCACTGGCGATCAGAAATGGCTACATAACGAGAATCCTAAACAATAGAAACCATGGTTAGGTCGCAAACAGCCTTTAACATCTCAGCCTAAGTAGAATTTAACGGAGAATGATATTTCGGCATGTTTAGTTACATTAGAAAGGAATTCTTTATTACGAATGGCATATTGTTACTGAAAAGAGATGTTTCTTGGAAAAGAAGTTGACTGATAATTTTGCTGCATGTCAACGCCTTCCTCGTGTTGCAAACACGATGCAGCAAACGATCACCGAGCTGGGATGGGAAGTTCTTCTACATACAACGTATTCTCCAGACCAGACACCTTCAGGCTATAACTTGTTTTGTTCCAAGCCGCAATCAGTGTCTGGGTAGCGGTTCCAACAAATTGATGGTATCGAAACTTTCCTCGAAGAAGTCATAGAATAAAAACCAGAATCGTTCTTTTATGACGGAATACACAGTCCATCTGAAACGTGGCACTAATGTCATAGCAAGCCAGGGAATGCATCATGATCCGATGATTTTATATGAATGAAAGAGATGGTAAAAGAAAATGCTGGAAACTTTGCCATCAATCTAATACAACAAGTTGTGTTAATCACATAGCATTCACAGGTCTATTCATTTATTTGTTAAATAGAATGCCTCTATAGGCATCTCTGGATACAATTTAAATTAAAAATGCGTATTCAACATTAACATACACATTAATTCAAGTGATAAAAATGTATGAAACCAGGCACATATCTTTCTTTTTTCCCTAAATTCTTCTATATATTTCAGCTGATAATTTCCCTCTTAATTTATGTTTTATCCCAGATGATCTATATTTATCTAATTTGTTTTTAAATTATTTATACTTGTACTAATTGTTACATTAGATGGTAAACCTTTTCTTGTTCTTCTTTAATAGGCCTTATATTTTTAATGCAATTGATTGCTCGTATGTTCAAGCGCTTTTATTTAGTGGGGACTTGAGTATTGAGGTTCCCGAGAAAGGGCGCTACGTATAAATGTTAATGTTGTTGTTATTATATTTTTATGTTTTCTTCTTTGATGCTTCTTTTTGCATCCTGTAAAGCCGGGTCTGCCGTATGGTCCTGGGGGGGCTACAGGGGAGTTTTCATTTAGTTGACAGTACTTTGCGTAGTATGTGGGCTGTTCTGAGTAGGGCATGCAGCTCTTCTCTTTCCTGTCCTCGATAACGATGTCAGGTCTATTTGATCTGATTTCTTTGTCAGTTTGTCCCGGAGGATGGTGACTTCGTCGTTTCTCTCGGGTCAAATAAGCTTTTAGTTCGGCCCGTTTAGTAAAATCAAACATTTATAGAAGTGCAGTACTGCATAGTATTTCGAATTAAACAGTTATAGTCAAAACTTTGGGGGAAAACACTTAGTGATTACTTTTGGAATGGTAAAGTAAAGAAATAAAATAAAAAAAACATAATTCTAGTGGCAGCAAATATATACTAAGTATCTAAGTTATTTTCTGATAGTTCGGCCAGATAGGGGGTCATAAGGCTCCCATGTCTTGTATTAGGAGTACATTTCTATTGACTGCCTGTCCATAATTCTTTCCTGTAGATTGGCGTTGTAGAAAGAGTCATGTATTGGCTTTTATTTGGAGAGAAAACAGATGTACTGCTACTTTGGAAGTACGCAAATTCCTGGGGATTATTATTATAATAATTTCAAAATTCTTTCGGAGAAAAAAAATCAATTTGTTTTTGCGACTTTGCTTTTGCAATGGAACTAGGTAGATCATTCCCCGTCCTATCTGATTTATTAGTCTTAGAAAAGGATTCGAATTTATATAAATCACCCTCCCATGGCTGCCAACATAGATATCTTTGGTGTGGACTGTTTTCTTCTTGTTAAAGCTCTAATTGACACACCATTTTTCTGGATTTCTGACAGCTGTAATTCACAATTTATTTGGTCTAGAGCCTTGACATTCTGCATGGACCATCCACTCGTAATGCAGAAACAATTTCACTTGTTATTAGAACTTTATTTTTCGGATTTGCGAGTGCAGTATTTCTAATTTCAATGCGTTTTTTTTAATCTCTAGGATTTGGTAGTCCAGAGTTGCCGATTTAGATTTGTTTGTGTTTTTTTAACCTTTTTAATTTAGGAGTGATTTCCACATTCGAAAAACATATCAAACTTGCCAACACTGCCGACACGTTCACAATTAAGAGAGAGCAAGATTGTGTGACGCCTTTACAAAACATTATATATTGATCTGTTTCGTGCTTATAGGAATTCGCTTAATTGGACAATCTTCAAACGGAAAACGTGAATTCTTTTTTAATATTGAGGCTGACAAAGCCACAAATATTTTAACCCGCCCACTATCAATAAAATATTTTAATCATTTCTGTATCTAATCGCCTACACAATATTTAGAAGAAAAAAAGTTTTTTTCTGAAAAGCAGTCATTAAATAGCTACGACTGTCCATGCCTACTTCAATCTAACAATCGTTATACCCGTATTCATCGATCACGTTTTTTTCATATGCAACTTTGACTGTTCGTATTGATCTCTGTGTCTCTGCCTTCATATCTAAATTTGTTAATATATACCTTATGTCAGTGGTGTAGTGTTAAAAACGAAGCGAGGGAACACAAGGCTGCCTGAACGGGAGGTGCTTTGTGTAATGAATTATGTGCTTTTTGTGTACCTTTTAAGTGTAAAAAATACTTTAACGGCTACAAATTATGATCATGAAAGACAAAATACTCTGAAAATGCCTATTGCAATGTCACCGAGACTGACTCTCTCAATCTGACTCACTCTCTACAAATATATGTCACCGAGACTTACTCTCTCTGTATAAACAAATATGTATGATGCTAGGAAAAGACAATGTGGAGACTCAGAATAATTTGCAAAAGATTATTTAATACCGTAACATGTTTCGACTTATTGAAGTCGTTTTCAAAAGGAAGTCGGAGAAATGATGTGTCTGCACCGACCGAGGTTTTATGTATATATACTTCTAAACGACCGCAGGGGTGCTGACTTCCTAGATCCCTACACGTCAATTTAGGGTCAAAACTACGTTGGTAGCGATAATGGTCCAGTGGTTAAAATCGGCAGTCCGAGTTCAAACTCCAACGACCAACATAAAAAAACAACTTGTTTTCTTTTAATTTTATGTGCTTTCAATCTATTAGACTTCAAACCTTCCGTAAATTTGTCAGTTGTGAGAAACATTTTTTTAAAAAAGGGTTTTAAAAAAGGCGAGGTTTTCTATTTATAATGTAACTATAATACTGAACTGGACCCTTACTTTCCGTTCGTCGTAGGAAATCCACGGATGTGAATATCTCTTTCTCTCAGTGCTTATGCCATTTTGGCAGTATTTCTTTAAGGTATCTGACACTAAAACATGTTTCTTTTTGATAATTGCAACCCCCTTATTTACTTTTTATGAAATCTCTATAACATAATTTCCTTTCCTGTGTTATATTTTAAGTTTTTCCCCCCCCGGACAACCCCAGCTAGTAGACGTACATGCATATATACATACTAGACGGCGTTGCCCGAAAATAATAATTCAAATATAACAACACAGGAAAACAAATGATATTTTAGAAAGAGTTTATAAAATTAAATGAGGGGGTGGCGCTCGTGTGCACCTCCCATCCTTGGTCGGACCAGCACACATCCCCGGGCAGACCCGCGAGGGCTGGATGCTCCTTCTATAAACTAAAAAATGAAATTGTTCTCAAAACTGAGAATTAATGGGCTCACTTTTGGCGTTAGTAGATTTAAATACTGCATAAGTTTTATTGACGTGTTTGGGTTGGGGTTATGGGGTAGGGGTAAGGTTAGGGTTTTTGCTCCAAGAAAACAGTTTTTTTCTTTTGATTAGGGTCAGATTCCTTTTTAAATACTGCCAAACTTGTATAAGCACTGAAAGAGAAATTAACATCCACAGTCCGTACGGAAAATAAGTTTAGCAGTATAGTTCCATTGCAAATAGATTCCCAGCCCCTGTTTTACATTTTTTAAAATTATTTTCGAAACTGACAAATTTCCGGAAGTTCTGAAGCATAATGGTTACTTTGTAAATAGTCTAAAACCTTTTAGAATTCTTTTTCTGAAAACTGACAAATTTCCGGAAAGTTTGAAGATCTAAGTGATTGAAAGCACATAGAATTAAATGAAATATATTTTTTAAGTTTTCTCCATCAGAGTTTGAATTCGGTCTGCAGATTCCATTTCCCGTGCTTTTAACTGCCTCGCCATTTGTATTTCCACTGATTTCTTTTTTAGAAATAAATGAATCATTAAACGGAAGCTTACAATTTCGGGCGAAAAAAAATGGTTTTGAACCAAAATGTATCTGTAGAGACCTCGGAACTCAGCGTCATGCATCTTATGTCAATCCGGATAAGTACCCGAATAGATACACGTTTAGCCCCCAGGGTGCAGTAGTTTGGACAGCTATAAGACTTATACACGATAGCAAACAAACAAAAAAGAAAAGTACGAAAATTCGCTGGCCTTATAGTAATATTGTAAAAATAACCCCTCAACCACCTTGGAATTTCTTTTTCCCTCAAAACTGACACATTTAACATTATAGTTACATTCTAAGTAGAACCCCCTTCTGAAACCTTTAAAGACTTTTTCGGAAGCTTTGAAGATCTAATAGAACAAAAGCACCTAAAATTAAACGAAAAAAAGCTTTAATTTTCTCCGAAGTTTGAACGAAGTTTCGCCTCTAACCTCTAGACAATTATGGCTATCAATGATTTGTTTTAGAAGTGAATAAAAAAAAATAGAAATTGGCACGGGAAAGTAGTTTTGACCGTATACTGACCTGTAGGGACCCCGGGGGCAATGAAACTTATCCTATGTTAAGCCTGGGGTCAGGTTACCCTATATACACATTTGCAGCCCCTAGGGTGTAGCCGTTTAGAAATCTATAAGACATATATACGGAAGATAAAAAACA